>CM014101.1:13952140-14502140 GCA_004119915.2 Collichthys lucidus | reverse complement strand
CTCGGGGAAAGAAATTGAAGAAATAAATGCAGCGAGATGAGTTTTCCATGTCAAAGCTTGAGGTTAGCACTGATTAAAATGTGTGTGATTCCCAGTGGGGTACATTGCAATTATTTGTTTGTGAGAATAAGTCATAAACTTCCCAAAAATGAAATCCACCCTAATGAAGAAAAATTGCGGCCGTGGAGGAGAGGCGAGATTAAAGCGGATTTTTTCTGCCTTAATTGCACAATTGATAAGAAATGGTTTACACACATTTTGGGTTTTCTCTTGAGAAAACATGTCTTTTTTAAATATATGAAATAATAATAAATGTATCCTCGACTTCAGCCCTGCGAGTGTCTATACTCCACTTATTAGTTCAAAAGTGAGGCTGGAGAACAAAGCTCGTTTTGTGTTGAAACACGTATGTCTCCTTCAAACCCTTAATAAGTAAAACCTCTGGACTTTTTTCTGCTTACTTCCCACAAACCAATCCACCAAATCCAAGACTCTGCAATATGCAATCCCCTCTAAATTACACCTGCCAGTGCCAAGAAACATCTACCTTGGAAAAAAAAAAAGTGTGTGCACAGCAATGAATATCCTCTCTTCCTTCCATGTTTCTCTCTCTTTTTTCCTGGAGCACAGATGTGCTTTTTTGGCAGCAGCAGCACCCCTTCGCTGCATCTGCCCGTACCTCAGTGCTCAAGGATTAACTGGGACAACTGAGAATAATTAACCATGCAAAAACCCACCCTGACTCCTCATCCACCTGCCTAACAGGGTAGATAAATAAATTGATGACCCTGGCTCGCATTAATATTCAAGCCCCCTTTCCTTGAGGCAACTGTAAACACTTTCTCCTCTATTTTCAAAGGCTTTCCTCTTGTCTGAGCAGCGGCATGCCGCTCTACTTCCTCCGTCTATACTGAATGTGTAGGTGGAAAACTTCAATGGGGGGACCTGTATACTGGGAAATTGTATGTGTTAGCATACCCTACCTTTTCTTGCCTTCTCCAAACGTAAGCTCGGAGATGAAACGGGCGAAGTGCTGACGGAAGATCTAATTTGCAGAGTGACAAGAAATCCTGGCTCACTCTCACTCTTCCCATTTCCATCGATCAGTGTCGGATGAAGCCCGGCAAAAAAACAAAAAAAATCTCAACCCACAGCATACAAATGATTGGATACAGCCTGTTGAGATGGAAAGATCTACCCGACAGTGGATGGAGAACCACAAAGGAAATCTGTCAGCGAGCTGTGAAGTTTCTAAAGATGCTTTTGAACTTTGGCCCCGCGTGCGCAATCGATGGGAGGATTCGGCGGTCTCGGAGCGGTGCTTTTATTTTGTAGGTCTCGTTGGCGGGAAAACGCTCATTGATTTGGCCGGACGTGAGAGAGATCAGGCAGTGCCTTTCTGCTTTTGCCCTTAAGAGGATTACGTGTAAAGATTTCACCATATTCTGGGTGCAAATGGGATCACTAAAAAAAACTACAGTTCACGCACGCAATCGTAGGATGCCCGACGTTATACGGCAGCGGTAATAGGATCATGTTGAAGGTATTAGATGTCATTTGAGTTCACCTCCTCGGCCGTTTATGGATGTGCGAGAAAAAAAAGAAAAAAGAAAGAAAAGTACAAGCCGGTTGTCGGGCGAGGGAGGGGGCAGGTGGCGAGGGAGGGGGCAGGTGGCGAGAGAGCTTTTTTCCCTTAACCAAAAGGTCACGCGATCGATCGGCACAAAGTGAGTGTCCATCCGTGACAAAGTGTCCTTGAGTAAGACACCTATCCGCTGCAGGAGCTGGTGTATGAAATGACTCACCGCAATCAAAGTACAAATCTATTTATTTATTACGTTTTTTTTTTTATAGATCTACACACTGTTGTTTGTGTGCACGTCTGATATGAAGCCGCTAATTAATACAATTTTTTTTATTTTACTGGCTGAATCGTCAGAGAGCACAATGTGCACAAAATGCCACCTAAGGCCCCTCGGGGAGGGGGGACAAGGCAGAGCATTAGGTGCTGGTGAGCTGCTCGCCTTAAATCGCTGTTTTCAAATGACAGAATAATATGTTATGGATCATTTGACTCCTCTCTCATCTTCTCCCTCCCTCCAATCCCGCCAGCATCTCCCTGAGACTGAGACGAAGGCGCTGGCGTGTTGCTGGCGGGGCCTCTGTCTCCTAAATGTGGCGATGGTGAAATATCAGAGCATGGAAAAGGCAAGCCTGGGGAACAGATGTGTGTCGGTGTGGGGGGAGATGTGGGGAATCTACAGCCGATAAAAGTGGCTGTCCGTGGGGGTATATGCCATTCAGACCTTCCTCTCCCTGAAGCTGGAGGGTCTTTAAAGAGTCATCTCCCCCTTTTCTGCGGCTGGCAGCTAAAGAAGTGGTATTACAGAGGCTCAAGAGGCTCTGTCACATGATTCAGTGGGCCATTGTGAGGGAAAAGGTGCTCAGGGAGTGTAACACACTATCACATGAGAAAATTGCAGCAGGGAGGGAAGAGGCAAGCGCAGAGGGATGTGTCTATTGTGTATGCGGACGGAAAAAAAAGGAGGTGGGTGTGAGGTCATTTTACGAGAGTGGGAACAAGTTAGTAGGCAAAAATCATGTGTGTGTGTGTGTGTGTGTGTGTGTGTGTGTGTGTGTGTGTGTGTGTGTGTGTGTGTGTGTGTGTGTGCGCTGTGAGAGAGCAAAGAGGAGAAGAGAATCTGAGACTGTGGCTCACTCTATCCTGACATTTGCCTGAGGTATTGCCACACTGACCTTTTCCGTCTCGTTTTTTTTTTTTTTTTTTTTAATTAGCAGCTCCGGCTCGGATGAAAATAGCCAGATTTACAGTTAAATAAAAGAAAAGAAATATAAAGCGAGCGTTCACTCGCTTTATTCATCCTCTTTCGGGGGGGTTGTAACATCTTTGACGGGCTCGTGACTGTCTGTCTACACCGTTTGAGGTGCCAAAAGGAAAAAGGGAGCGGTGCATAAAAGATTCAAGACAGACCGGGAGAGAGAGAAGGCGAGAGGCAGAACTGATAGCGGCGGGATGGGAAAGAAGACGGACGGGGGGGGGGGGACTCGCATTAGTAATGCAAGCAATGATTAATATCAAAAGAGAGAAGAGAATTTACTTTGGCATGAATGGCACGTCTGAGATCTACTGTACTGTAGACACCCAGGGCCATGATTACTCAGATCCTCGCATTAGAAGTACGTCTGTTAGCTTCGATAAATAATACACCAGCTTGGCATCTTTTGGTCAAGATACCATGCTTGCACATAATTGACACATAAGCTGTTTTTAAATTTTATTTATTCCTTCCCCCTTCTCCTTCCTCCTCTTCATCCCTACTTATTTGCTCGCTGGCGTTTCATCAAAAAAAAAAATCACAGGAAATGCATAAAACACTCCGACTAATTAATGATTACGGAAGACTGTGGGGGTAATGAAAAGTATATAGATGATGTAGGAGTGCTAAGAAACCCATTTAATTTCATTTAGATACAGGAATTAATTAAAAAGGGGGGATGGAAACACCGCCAAAAAAATAAAAAGGAGAAGATTTATAAAAGCAGGAGTTCAGACAGTCATCTTTCACTCATCGGGCTGTGACAGTCGCTGCCGTGTAGACGAGGTCTTCCAAAGGAATTTTTCCCAAACACATTTTAACCGTTGGCGTCCGAGATGATCTATTTATGGCCACATTCAAATATAAAGTTAATCCGCAGTGGTGTATGTTTTGACTTGTACTTAATTGGGCAGAAATTCTAATTAACAAAAAGAAAGTTTTGTATTTTTCTGCAGTGGCCAGATCTCACTGCCGCACAAGATTGACTCCCAGTGTGGCCATGAGATCAACCAGCTGAGGTTGGATGCTGTAAGCGGCTTTGTCTTACCTGTGAGAACTTTGTACGCGACTTTCCATCCAAATGTGAAGTAAATTCTCATTACTTTTTAAAAGGTCTTAAACCTCAGCCTTGTTTCAGGGTTCCCACACCTTTTTCATGAACAAATTCAAGCACTTTTCAAGCACCTTCAAGCACCAGTTTTTCCATTTTTCCAGCACCTTTAAACAGGTAGCCTACTAGTTGTGTTTGCCATGATGGTCATGGGAAGCGCAGCGGTGCCACTGTATGGCATAATAATATGGGTCTAATTAGCATTATTTCATATGGTGGTGGATTGACTGTTTTGATTTTTAACTAATTGTGAAATTTCAAGCATTTTCAAGCACTTCACAAAAAATTCAATTCAAGCACCCATTGGAACCCTGTTGTTTTTAGGGTTAGGTTCATGGGTTTGGTTTTTAAGGGGTTGGGTTTGGGGTTATTCCCCTAAATTGGGCAACCCTGGGGTTTTAATCACTAATGTCAACATTGACATTGGTTACTAGGACATGATCCAGTCAGTAGCACACCACAAAAACAATTCCAGATCTCGAATGTGTTCAGAAATCTGGACTGACAACTTGGCATTGGTGTTTTATTGAAACAAAGAAAGTTTTCACTTTGATGCCAGACTACTTGATCCAATTTAGCCACTGCAAACTAAATATGCAGTGAGAGTGAAGTCCGCATCACTAGATTGAACTGATTCAATCTATTTGCAGCTCTAAAGTTGCACAAAGTCTCATTTTGCAGTTTAAGTTTTTGGACATCGGACACTGCAAAATCTGCAGAAGCCCCATTAGTGGTAGTTTTTAGACTTTCTGAGGCTGCTATGTACCGGATATGTACCACTTAGAGTTGACAAGTGTAGGGTTACTTCGAGAGACTTTCTGAAATTTCTCAGCACTTTAAGACAAGCGCTGACAGCACTTTTCCGCGAGAGTAGTGAAAGTGACACCGTTTTTTTTTTTTTTTTGAGATGGGAGGGCGGCGCGAGAGAGAGAGAGAGAGGGGAGAGAAAATAGGAAAGGAGATAGAGAGGGAGAACAGATTTGGGGATGGTGGTGGCGGGGTGGGGTGGACTCAGCTTTTTTGCATTTCATCTCTCGAGAGCGCTGACTTCAGCACGGATTAGGCAACGTGTTTGTTCTCACCGCTCTGTTCTCCTGTTCGGAGGAGGAGGAGAACGAGAGACGCTGTGCTTCATGCACTGTCAAGGTCAGCAAATGCCTTCAGATAATGATATTCCGCTGTAATTTCACCTGCGTGTGTTGAAGACAGCCGTCATCGCGGATACACGAGGACCCCAAAGTACACCGTGGAATATGCTTGGAACAAACAAGTCTGGGTGTGTTTTGGAGTGTAGGTATTTGTAGTTGTGTGTGTTAATATCCAACACTGTGGCAGTTTCTGTGTATGGATTTGCCTACAAACAAGTTCCACTCGAGGGTACATACCAATTTAACACAAAGTGCCGATTTTGCTCATTTCCTGCGGTAACCTTCCCTTTAAGATTATGACAAAGCGCCTTGAGAATTCTCCCCTGCCATTTGTTAAATGAGCCTAAGGAAGGCAAAGGAAATCCCTTTTGAGTGAAAGATACAGGCAGTCGAATCATTGCCATGATAACTTTCCTCTGGTTCACAATGTGCCGGCTACTGGAGCTTGTGTCTCCGTAATGAACCTCATGGGCTTTTGCAGAAGACACTGTGAGCTGCCCGAGCTGTGTGCGGTAGCCCTTTCCCATAGCCTCTGGCAACCTAGCACGCTAATGATGCTGTACCGGTTCAAAGTGTTCCACTGAGCACACTCCTGTGTGAGCAGGATACCCAAGTCTACTGTTGTGTGTGTGCATGTGTGAATGCCTATGCACAAACTGTGTGTGTTCGCTCTTGTATGACCACGAGTAGCCTGACAGGATTATACTGTTTTTTTAAGTATATGGTGGATTAGATACTAATGACTAAAGATTCCCTTTGAAGGCTACTGAAAAAAAATCTAACCAGCATTTGAAGGAGGAGCCGACCAAGGTACAAACAAGAAAGTCCAGATGCTGTACCATCCCTCGGCACCACGTTATGAATGCAACTGTTGCCGGAGTTATTACAGTCTGGAATAATTACATAACTCACCGTATGTACCGCAAAGAGGGACCGAGACCCTCTACAACACATGTTAGCGGACCTGTTAGATAAAATGTCTTGTTGGGATTTTCTGGAGTTCTATATCTGGTATATCCAAATGGCTTTGCTAGCTCATTGCAGCTGAAAGCAAACAAAACAATTGTTTGCATTTATGTCGCAGGCATAAATCAGCCAGTGCAGACACAACACCTGTGCAATTCAGTGAACTGAGCATGAGCATGAAGTGGAAACAGAAGAACACAACAGAGACTGTCAATAGCATACTCAGGGTTAGTATGAGGCCGGTGACTTATGCCGTGTCTCAATTCTAAAACACTTCTATACAGTGCACTGTGTACATTATGTACTTCCCGGAATAGTGCGTTAGTTTTTGCAGGGGAGTGCCGTCTCAATTCAAATATGGCCGGAAATGACAATCTTTTTGCTGCTTTTTCTTCTTCGCCTAATTGCAACCAGTCTGAGCATTAGCGCCAACATTTGACTGCCATTCTCACAATGCTGGCGCCGGTGAAATGGAAATACTGTATTTACATAAAGTACAAGAAGCCTAAAATAAAGTATACTGTACAGTAATTGTGTAGTACAATAACTACTTGATTATACTTAGTGTCAGAACTACAAACCGAACTTGTAAATGTACTGTAAGTTTATGAAAAGCAAATGTTATTAATTGAATTAATTGAACCTGAAGAAAATTAGTGTACTATCATTTTCATATTTTAAAATCAATTAACAACCCTAAGCACCTTTTTAGACATTTAGAGAAAACCATTTGAGTCACTGTCAGTCAAGACTGAAAATGTAAGAATTTATTCATTGTGCTATTTTTTTTATTGATAAAGAGTCAAACTAGGATAAAATTAGTCTAATTAAGGTGTAATTTTACGATCAAATGTGATCTAGTGTGATGTCCGTAGTATTTTTAAGCTCTTTAAATTATAGTCTTTTAAAATGAATGAGGGATGCGTGACCACCGTATTAAACACCATCTAACGTTTGGTACGTTTTGGTATGTTAAGAAGTTTTTATCATATTTTTAATAGAGTCGCGTTTCAACAATGTTCGAATTGTTTCAGCAGGTCGACCGCTCTTTCATCAGCGCGGGCAAGTTCCAATTGAAAATAGCTCAGGGACGAGGTGGTCGCACTGTATAAACATGAAAATACAAAAAGACAAATACAAGGACAGACGGGGAAGGTTCAACAAAAATTTCATTGAGGCCGCACGAAGTTCATTATTACTTTCACCGCTGACAATAACATAATAGGATAATAGAAATTAGATATGAAAAACAGATCTTACAAAGGAAAATTTAGAGCATAAAAACAGTGTCTTAACATTTTTCTCAGCTAATTAACTACGACTGAACCAACAAAGCATTGGCTGTCATGCCAAGGAAACGTACAAGGTCCGTGTGACTTTATTTTCATTGAATTTATTCGATATTATTTATATTGAAACATCAAAAATCAGCTTTTATGCAACGTTCAGATCGACTGTCCTGTTGCTGACATTGAAACATTGTGAATTCGTCGCGTTTCTCCTCACACGTCTTTGAGTTCATCCTCAATATGTCCATCCCTTATTTCCAGCCATTGGTCTTGTGTTTGTATTTCACCTCCTTGTAATAGTTTTAACAGATATCTGTATTTTCTTTGGATAATATCTTCTACGACACCGTGATTGATTCTAAAACATCATCACCTCTTTGGCTTAATTCATTTCACACATTTCAAAGTGTTGAACCCATTTCTTCTGTCTCGTGTTCGGTGTAATAACGACACAAACATTCGAGCGCCTTGTCACACCATGTCGTCCACAAAATCCTTCAAATTGCAATTAAGCAGCCTGTTGTGTGCCCTTATTTGAAAATGTGTTTTGAAGTACAGTCTGTATTTGTCTGCCATTTATTTCCATGATGAGAGTGTCTCTTTGAGTGTTATTTTAAATCCGACCGAGCAGTGATTCATTGGAATCCTTTACAGTAACACGCGTTCATCACAGTCTAATCCAATCTTATTTATAGTTTGTTTTATTTGACAACCGCTACAGTGGTAATAGCTATTGGTCTCAGCCGCCTGCGCTCTCATCCTTGCTATTTCTTTTTTATTATCATCTGGTGAAAAAAAAAAAAAACAGTGTTGTTGGAGCAGTGGAATTATTCTGACCCATGAGGTCTGGGCCGTACACTTAAGAACTTCTGCTGACGCACTGCTCGGCTAAAGGTCTTCATACCACGTCACCTAGCCCCCCTCCGATGCCAGCAGTTTCAGTTTCCTTAATGTCAAGCCACTTTTGTGCATTCAGCAGCAGCCTGTTCCTCAGAGGAAAAAGGTTAAGATGCTGTGTTTGAGGGTTTGGGGCGGGATGCCTCCCCATGCTTCCAACACAATAAAGTCCCACGGGGGTAAGGCCGCAGCTGAAACTAGCTGACAAGGCCACTTTGCCAGTAGGTCATTGTGTAAATGTGAACCAATTAATTTCAGATGTAAGCAAACAACTCAACTGATCTTTATTTTAGACAGCAGTGGCTCACGCGAACTGCCGCATTGTGTGTGTATGTGTCAGGGCAAAAAATGTGCTGTGCCAAATGTTGCTAAGTGTCTTGCCCTCAGGGCTCTGGATTCCCAACGGCAGATCCCTGGGGTGACAGTTTGTGACTACCAAGTGGAGCCGCCGCTTTGTGCTGTTTGATCAATGTGAAGTCTATGGACTGTTAACCAGTGATTGCGCCTGATAATGATGTGAATTTGTCTCGTATGACCAGCTACGGACAGACTTAGTGCCTGTTTATCAAAATAATAGCTATAGTCTGTTGTGAGATTATCCAGTGGGGTTATTTTTTTTTATATATAAAGTTTTATTTCCAAAGGGCAGTGAGGAATTTCCCACCAGTCCACTTGCCTATATTCACAGCAGCCTTGCTGCATATTTTTTTTGGGCAAAATCAAACAGACATAAATACATAAACGCAGTTGGAAAGTGTCTTCTAATCATGGAGCGTGACTGCAGATTTACAGGAGCACGGATACAAAAGCTCTACGTGCCACAAACAAACTAACGATGCCATGAACAGTGCATTTGTTTCAATTTACCAAAGGAATAGAGGCATGAATAATTCATAGTTTCTTTAGTAAGTTTTAATAGCAGATGATCCCACCATGTGTTCAAACAAACAAACTTTTATTTGTTTTAATCAAACTATCTTGTAACCAAATCAGAACTTATTTTATTTTAACCTTGTATTTTGGTCCTGGAAAGAAAGGTAATTTTTCTCTTTATGGAACTTTATGTCAAAAATGTCACCGTCTTTTATTATTTAAGACTCTTTCTGTGCTGCATTGATCAGCTGAGGTGCACAGAGAAAGAGCTTGAACACATTTTACTTTCCACTGTAGGAACTTTATTTATTTTTTTTCAAACGAAAACTTCAGGTCATTTAATTCTCGGGAGAGCAAAAAAGGTTCAAGGATTCAAGGTTCAAGTGGGTTTTATTGTCAAAGACTGTGGTTCGCCAAGGACCATGATGCCACAACACAAAACAGAATGCAGACAGGACTACAATAAAGTGCACATGCATTACAAAAAGATGCATGTGTATGTACGTTTGCATGTATTGAGGTAGATATTTGGTTTAAAAGGAAACATTGAGTAGCAGCAGATAAAAAAAAGGTGCACTGTGCACTGATATTTGTGCAAATATGAAAAGCATAGCGGTAGCTTTTGATTGGACTAAACATGGTCCAACGGGGGGGAAAAAAAAGCGAGAGGAAAAACTCTGCATGTGGGTCTTTTTATCTGCTTGCCCCGGAGAGCAATTTACAGGTTTGTACGAGCTGAAGCTTCAAGGTGGGAGGCAGATATCAGAAATATCCCACGGGTCTTAAAAAGAAGGGGGCCCGCTGGCTGCATCTGGACCAGCCACGCTTGAGGCAGGCCTTTGGCACCCACTTTCCTTCATGTTGCTAGGATCTATACCGCACACCTCGCAGAGGTAAAAATCCCCTAGACCCCTTTTCTGGCATATTTCATAGTACATTCTGACCTGAAACTATCTGTTTCATAACTAATTAATGCTGCATTTAGATATAATCTAGCAGTAGAGTCTCTTTTATGTTTTCCCCACTGTACTTTATCATCACAATGACAGCGGGGATCTACTTCCTCCAATTCAGCAAGTGCTAACACACAGCGGGGAGCGCCTTTCAACAATTACCGGATATATGGCTTAAAATGCAAAAAAAAAAAAAGAAGCAACATGTGCAACCGCAGTTTAACCAACTGATTGGTATGCAAGGTCTATGTGGTCAAGGATCAGGCTGCTATTACAGGCTCAGCATGGAGTACGACGACACACTGAGAAGATAAAGACAGGAAATCAACAGCCCGAGCTGACACGATGCCGAGCCAGGGCTACATCACTGCTTACGTGAGGAGACAAGTAGGCACTTAAAAGAGAGTTAATGACATTAACATAAACACGTTTTCTATTAAGCAGCACATTGTGGCCTTCTATTATCCCCTACTATAATGCTATGGCTGAAATGTGCCAGAGATGCATTGTGCTACACACCAGTCTCACCTGCCAATCGTTTCCGACAGAGATTTTATCATTTTGCTGAGTCGCCGTTGCACAAATGAGAGTTGAATCCCAAATAGGCTCAGTCTAGTAATTTGTGTAAATGATCCTAACGGTGACAGCCAGTTGATATGTGGTTGTCAGCCCAGAGTGTAATTCTCACCGTTTGCCTTCAGCGAAGATCTTATTTGCCCCTTGTCTTTGGTTTAATGAACGACAAAGTGAGAGAAAATAAGTGAAAAACCAAATCTGCTTCAAAATGAAATGAGTTGGATTTTGTCAGACGCGAGTAAAGGGTTCAGCCCCCTGCTTCCACTCCTCTACAAGTATTCAGCCGTAATTTCATTTCGTGTTTTCTGAGCTGCTTGTCTACAGGGTTTACATCAGCGGTGGAAGACATATTCAGATCCTTTACTGAAAGTAAAACAACAATTTTAGCAAGACGCCATTTAACAGACTTTGTGAACCCTTCGCCATTAATCTTTCCATGCACCAAGCAATATCTGCAAGGAGGAGACCGGGGTGGTTTTATACATATATACGTTTGGGACCGGCCAAAGGTGTCAAGCTAGAGAGATGAAACAGAGCTAGGGGGGAGATAAGGTCAGTATATCCTGCCTTCCCGGCAGTCTTACTTTATGACTTTGTTCGCAAGGAGAGTTACAGCATGATACAAATTCACCACACGACCCCGGTGATCCTGATTGTTGATCACTCGCTACTTCCTGTACAACACACAGCGAATAGCGTACTCTCCAGCGAGCGCACGTATGAATTTTCATTATCTTGCATCATCGCGTACAGGTGAGATGTTGCAATGTACTTCAAGCTGGATCTTCAACTTAAAAGAGTTTTGAGTCAAAAGGTGACGTGCAGGCCGACGAGTGAACACACAGCGTACATGGGCGATGGACATGTTTCTCATCGGACATACTGTGGACCGCGGACAGCATGTGGTCCTGACAGCAGCAGACGCAGCAGTGCCTGATGGAAACTGGCAGCCTGCCAGGAGCGTTGAGCTCGACCCTGAGTACAGTATTGGGAAGTCTGACAAACTTAGATCAAAAGTGTAAAACACAACACAGGAAACACAAAAATGTGGACTCAGACTTTGAATATAAAGTATTTGTAAGTTAATTTACACATCACGTAAGAAAAAACATTAAAATTAAGATAAAAACACAATAAAACTTCCTTCAGCTAATCACTGCTTGTACTCGGGAAGCCTTGCAGCCTGAACGTCCTTGGGCTACACACAGTGGGACAAAGCTTCTGTAAAGTTCTGAGGTTTGTTCAAAAAATAACAATGCTACTGAAATATATCTATAAAGTATAATATGAAACACATACTGTATATGGCCACTGATACTACAGAATCATATATATGTAGATGTTGTAAAGATCAAAACCCCGAATGGAGGAACCCTCAGTAACTTGTCAAACATGTCAATGAACGAGCTAAGCCACTTAAGAAATCCTCTCTATAGCGCCTTATTGTATGCCCTCTGGCTAATTTTCCACAGATCAAATGCCTTAACCCGCTGTGCCAACAAGACTGCCAGGAAAAACTGCAATCTGCAATGTGACATAGAGATGTGAATGCACGTCAGAGACTGTACAGTTTATATGACGCACTGATCCGTCTCCCCGGGAGGGAATACGCAGTGTCAAGTTGGCATATGCATTCTTATGCGTGATGCGTAATTGATCCGTGGAAGGTTAGGTATAGCCTATGAGGGCGAATGTCGCCTGCTTGATAAGCAGTGGCTGCTACTGCTGGAGGACATTGCTGAAGGTAGAGAGTGTGTGTGTTTCAGTGACTGAAGATGATGACGATTCAGATTGCGGTAAAGACGCCCTCTTGGGACTCCGCGCTGACTCTTGCACTTCAATCTGTAGCGATGAGCTGATTTCTGAGTGTAATCGGAGTAATTGACGGCGCCCACATTGCTGTGAGGGCACCATCGGAGATTGAATTTGCTTATGTCAACACAAAACGTGTTCAGTCCATCAATGTGCAAGTGGATCTGTGATGCATAAATGCGTCTGATGAATGATATGGTGGCCTGGCTATAATTCATTCACTGGTGGGAACAAACTTGTGTAAGATGGCTGGTTTCTTGGTAAAATATGACATTTATAATTATTATTATTAGTAGTAGTAGAATAAAGTTTTATTACAGTTATTAGAAATAGCGCCTCAATCTAGATGATGACGGTAGGCGCCTTTTTATCGTCATTTGCATAGTAATTCTCGGGAGCAGGCAAAGAGGGTTAAGTGGCTTGTTCATGTGCTTTCAGTTTCACCTTGACTGGGATGAATAAAGGAAAGGTGGGCAGTGGATTGTCTTTACGTACGTACTTCTTAACCTTTGTGAGTACACCGTCTTTCGCTGTGAAAGCTCTGAACTGCAAAAAAACGTCAACAGGAAGTCAGTCTGTGATTTCTTGAAGTGTTGCTGTCCATGGTGCTGAATTACACAGGGCATTTTTTTTGCTTTTATACTTTTATGTGCTGTATTTTCTGTAAAAAACCTGTTGCAATTATGAAATTGGATTAAAATGCATGCTACATAGATCTCCATACAAGTCCATACTTTGATTCTAGAGCAGTTTAATAATGTCCCTAATTACCTGCACTGGAAAAGCACTGATCCTGAAAATTCACAGCATGACCAGAATGTGTTTGTGCAAAGTTGTTAGGGGGGGGAAATACCATTTGTTTTTCAAAGCTGTGACAAGATCAACTTTTATGAAGGGAGTGTAGGTTGACTAGGTAGGAGGTCCATCTGGCGCTATGGGATGCCCTTGTCATTGAGGGGGGACACAGCATGGACATGCACAAGGAGCACGGCGACAGATGCCAAAAAAGAAACGACGGAAAAAAAGGAAAAGGCAAGAAAAACAAAAGAAACATATACGCGTCGACAGGAGCTGCAGCTGGCGCCCGGGGGTGGCATATCCTTGACAGGCACCCGCCTTTCCTTGATGACCAAGAGAAAGACAAGGGTGTGAAAGCAAAAGAGAGTACGTGTGAATGTGTGTTTGTGTGTGGTAGACTTTTTTCCGCTGCATCAGCTCCTCAGCAGTGTCTGCCTGTCGCCAAGGGGCCCCAGCCCTGGCCCCGAATCAACCGCCGAGCTGTGTCCACTCAGCACTTCCCCTTGCCGCTGGTAAATTAGTCCCAGCAATATGCCACACCGCTCCTCACACCCCTCTCTCCTGTGCGCTATTGTTCATGCCCTTGAGGAACGTAAGTGTGTGTGTGTGCGCTTGCGCTCATGCGAATGCGTCTGTGTTTAATGCTGTTGAAGTGCTTAAGGAAACTGGGTGCTCATTTATTTAGATTTTCATGGACATAGGCCAAATTACCAAAATACAGTATGATTGTAATCTTTTGTAATTTATAGATCCCATCAGGGATTTCTGTCATTATTACAGCAGTTATCTCAAGCTCTATAAAGCTCACAGGGACTGATGAACTTCATTGGAATCAATGAATGGATTTCGAATTTGCCCCCTCCATTGATTTTGTTGTTGGAATCCAATTCATTTATAACACAGACGACCTAACAGGCTGATTTTTCTTCTTTCAAAAAAGGTTGTAGAGTCTGAACACAAGGCAGGCAGTATGTGTTGTGAGCAACTGTTAAAACGATGTTGCCATTGTGTCTGAATGTCAAGCAAGTTTCTAAATCAAGGTTAGAAAACTATGATTACCCGACAAGATGAAATGCGAGATGTCAGGGTTGGAAACTCATCTGTAATAGGACGCCAGGTAATATCTTTAGACGTCTCGCTACATTAACTGCTTTAATTCACCAAATCAGGCAGTGTTTCCCCTCTAATGTATCAAACAGAACACATTCGTGAGCCTTGCGACAGCTCCGACAATAATTTGTTGGCGGTGTGGATTGCAAGTCAGAATGTGTAAATGAAGATATGAGATTTAAAGAGACCCCCTTCCTGGCTGTGATGGTACATACTTACCCAGTGGGTGGTTGAATTAATGAGGCTACTGGCTCCTAAAGCACACAGGGGGACACCCTCTTTATGCCTACTGTGCCACTGCCAGGGCCCGGGCTGGCCATGCGATTTTAATAGATCAATAGGCCAGAAAGAAAACATGGATACTATGATCCATGACCCCCAGCGGCGCATCAGATCATGAAGTGGACCCTCTGGGAAGGCATACAGGTGACTGTTCTTACCCCTGTTCATGGCTAAATCAGCTGGGGTTCATTCCCTTCATCTAATAGTCATGGATAACTGCATTTATTCTACAGATAGACGGTAAAAATAGATTTTTACCCCTGCAGCTACAGTATATGTTCGCCACTAAAAATTGGTCAACTTAGTTTTTCTTAAGGGTGAAACGAATAGCTGATCACATTGTGGGAACATCAAGACATTACAAATTAACCTATACAGTCCGATAGAACTGATGTCTTGTTGAGGAGGTGGTGCATTTCTTCTGAAAATGTTTGCGCCTGTGGTGCAACTTTTTTCTCATAAAGTGTTCCACAGAGAAAATAAGGCAGAATAAAGCATATCTGAAGAATTGTTCTAACCTTGATTGTGATAGACACTTTAGAAAGAACTGTAGTTCAGCAGCTCACAAAGCAGGAAGCAGATTCAACTTCCATTGTTAGTAACTAGATGATTGATTGTCTACATTATGCAGACGACTGTAGAACTTATATTCCAAATACATTTGTGTTTTCACGTGTTTCTACACTGTTGACTTTGTTAGGTACCATCAGTACTGGAACCCTTGGCAACTGCCAATGTTTTGGAGCTTCTGGTTATCCAGAGATCCAAGACTTCTCTGCAGTTCCTCCGATTAACAACTTGATAGGCGAGACTGACATGAAAGACACATTTCTGCTGCTCTCCTACAAACAGATATCTGCATATGAAAGCAGATTAACTTTTGGAGAAGGTAATAAAAAGTTGAATTGTTGCCAGACGATGGCCTATGGGTTCTGAGATTGCATTTTATCCACTGTGTTCTTTCTCTTTTGCATCATTGATCAATGCTACTTAGACTATGAACGGAAGCCAGATCAATTCGCGATGCCAAAATTCTGGTTACTTGCCAACGGATTCTGCATTTGTATGCAGATATCCGTTTATAGACATTTTCTATGGATAGATTAGGGGGAATGCTGTGAAGACAGAATTCAATTTTGTATTAAAAAGAAGACACAAGAAATCGTTTTTAGTCTTACAGTGAACTCTTATCCTTCAGCAGTTACTGTCCATAACAGAGAGACTGAACAAGATTCCTCCTACCAATATTTAGGTATCTATGTGAATGTTGCTTCTCCTTGGAGTGCACATAATCGATTACTGCAGTAGGAAGATGCAACAACAT
Source organism: Collichthys lucidus (assembly GCA_004119915.2). Taxonomy (NCBI): domain Eukaryota; kingdom Metazoa; phylum Chordata; class Actinopteri; family Sciaenidae; genus Collichthys; species Collichthys lucidus. The sequence continues at coordinate 14,486,164 of CM014101.1, read as the reverse complement.
ACTAGTTTAGAAAATTGGGGTTGTTTAGTGTAAATGCACAGATTCTAGACTACAATGTATCTACGTAACGACTGCATATATGAAAGGACGTCGTCTCTGTTGGTAACATTACACATACATAATATTGGCTTTTGCCGTCAAACAGAAGATTCACCACAGGCTTGACTGAACAGATTGAGAAGCTCTTTTATTCCTCAAGCTGTCAAGCAGTGCTGAATGTGAAAGTGAGCGCTGAAATTGTTTACACTCTATTATTTGCAATATCTTTTGTAACATGTGTTTGCAGTGTTTTTCAAGGAAAATATTTGGACATTAAAGTCATTGCCACATCTTAAATGTTTATTTACATATTCATATTTATGTTTAAACAGGCTAAACCAGAATGTGTTACATAACAAATAAAGCTTGAAGAAGCTGTTCTCGTTCAGCTTGCTCAGTTCTTCTGTTGAATGTCGCTTGGCCATCGACAGATTTCATGTGGCATTAACACATGTTCACACACAGACTGAACTGCAAAGGACAAAGTTGTCGATGTGCGTCTCCTTTTCACCAACCACCTTGGTCGGGCCGGAGGGATGAGATCGATCTCCATATCAAACTGTCCAGCTATTGCACAGGCAGCAAAGTGCATTGTCTCTTAAGACAAACTGATACATGTTTTCATGCATGAACTAAGCGGTAGTGGACGAATCTGAATGCGGCGGAGCACAAATCCAAATGCCCCCTCTCGGCTTTCAAGCCCACACATTAAAACGGAAATGCAGCCTCCTTCTGAAAAGTGCTGAGTATCTCGAGGATGTGCTATTGATATATGTCCCCGGATCAATCGCCCTGGCTTTCCAACCTCCGCTTAAATCAGACAAAAGATGCAAGAGTTCGATGGTAATTTTCTATTGACAGGGACTCGCTGGGGGCACGTAGGCATGTACACTTGAGATCAGAAAGGGCACCCAATTTCTGGTAAGAACAAAAAGGGGATGAAATGGTGCTCCTGGCTGAGCTACAATGTAATTTAAATGGAGGCAAACCTTTTCGGCGTGTGATGGTCGAGAAAGAAATCTTTCTTATAGCTAGCCTCCATTTCATTAGCTTCCCCAACACATGGTTAGGGCATAAATATTAGAATTCAAAAGGGCATTTGCAGGAACTTGTAAGTGTGTTTAGAACATGCTCTGCTGGCTCTGGTTGCCATAGTCTCGGGAAATGTAATTTTACATTTGTATGCACACTGCGGTGGAGCAGCTCCTGACTCCAGCACGTAGATACCTAAGATGAAGTGCTGATATCAGAGGTTTTGAGGATTTGTCTTAGTTGCATTTGGCTTCGTACAATTCCCATGCGCGTCTCGGCTTCTTTCACCTTTTTCCTCTCAGTTGCTGAACGTTGTTGTTCTCTCCAATCCTTTTTTTATTCATATTCTGGAAAGCACCTGGCTAGGTTAATACCATTTATCAGGATCCTTTAGCATATCAAATGCCTTCTGTCAAGGGTCGTTTGCATATCCCCGTCTTTCCGGGGAGAGTGGTCTCCATTGATAAATGCAAAAATATTAAGGGGCGTGCGCTGCATGCTAAAGAAACGCAGAGTGTTCAGACATGGGGGCCTGATCATTTGAATCTCTTTGTCCTTGCTTCATTTGGGTTCTCTGCTTGAGCCATTAACCAGTTTCATGAAGAGTGAGAGAAATCAGAGAGGCATGCTGAGGCGCCTGTCTCACTACCGTGCCCAAAGTTGTTTCCACAACGGCTCCGGGATGGCGATGACACCTCATTAGTGCTGCCTTGTGAATTCAGCTTAACTTTTCTTATTGTCAATAATTGTCACGGAAACGCGAAACGCACTACTATTTAGGGAGACAATCATTTTGCTACACACTGTGCTGACATCTTATCTCGACCAATTAACTATGTAATAAAAAAAATGCTGTTATATTTCACAGATTTTTATTTGAATCGTGTGGGAATGGTGAAGACAGTGAATTGAAGACGGTGAGGCACCGCAAGAGAGGCTGCTATTTTTATTAGAACCTGCTTTTTCATGCAGTAAAGGAGCTTCTGCCAAGAGAATGGGTGGATTTCTCCTCCTGTCCTATTTTCAGTATTCATTTCCTTCATCCGCAAGTGGACTTTCTGTGCCATAATCCTGTCACTTTGGCCGCTCTGTTTGAGTTTGATATTTTAATTTACCTCGTTGCGTGGCTTTATGGAGCTCGAAAGCCTTCCCCCGCGCGCGGCCCACCACAAAGAAATCCCTCACATGGATTGTGGGGACGGGGGAGGGAGCAGTGAAGGAGAAATAAAGAAGGAATGACAGGTTTGATACAATTGCTGGAAATACTCGGATAGTGCTGGTGGTGGTGGTGCATGAGGCAGAATGGAGCACGGGTGACACATGACTGCAGCTTGCCGGTTGTTTAGCTGCTTGTGGCGTGATCTTCCCTCGTGATATCAACCCCATCGCCTGCACCTCTTGGATGTGATTGATAGGCCTGTATCTGTCGGGGAAGTGACAGCACCAGCAGCATTATTGTTGCTGTAAACCCAACTTTCGACTGGGCCTTTTTAAAAGGTGCTACAAATACTGTTGACTTTAGGAATATAAAATATTCATATGCGGCTTCACCAACCGGATGATAAAGCTGCCATGTGACTGCGATCTTGCAGTGGAGGCATAATGTCTGAAATATACATTTGTAGGGTTTGATGAGAGCAATAACAATGCAGGCAGAACTGCTGGTTCGGCAGGCACAACAGACGCCGCAGATTGCACCGTGCCATATATTTTATTTTTAATCATGCAAAGCCCTGAGTCTAACGACCAAAACAAAATGCTACATCAACGATAATGATAATGGCGCTCATGATTAAGAAAGCAAAGCGCTAGTAAAGTGTAAAAGAGTTTTGTGGTGACAGAAACCACATTTACTGTCCATATGGTAGCCTGTTGAGCCCCATAACTCACAGAACAAAGCATGGCAGGGAGAAACCTGGGAGGAAACACTGAACAAGCAAACAATACAAAAAAAAGCAAGCTCACGCTAATATAAATCGAAGAATCATCATTCCTTTCCAATCATTTCTAAATCACAGAAGCGATTCTGGGTACTAAAAGCCTCGGCGCAATCAGCGAGTGATTAGTTCAGTTGCAATTTCGCACGCCGACGCTAAAATAGTATGTCACAAATTAGAGGTGATGATAATCTTCGTGGAAATGTGCTGAGGAGTGGAGAAGCAGGGCAGATGGCAGGAGGCTTCATCATTGGCCTGCTCGACGACTCACCGAGTGGCTTTGCCAGACCGATACCAGCCCCCATCCCATATGACCAATTATCAGGGTTTCACCTTGGGTTGGTAGTGGTAATGGTGCTGATGGTGGGTGGAAGAGAGGGGTGCAGTGACAAGAGCACCTGTTACTGAAGCAAATGACGCCACTCGTTCCATTGTCGAAAATGTTTCTTTTACTTGTTAGGGGAGAGGCGGCGGCTGTAACAAAGGATTACTCAGCGGGCGGCTAAATGCGCTTTTAATGCGGGAAGAAGGTAAAAGCTTGTTGGTAAGAGGTGTGATCAGTAGATGCTCGGCCTTTGATGCCCATGGCTTCAACCATCCTCTAAATTTGTCAATTACACCTCCATTGTGTTCGCCATTGTTAGGCCTTTCGCACGCCACACAAAGCCAATTTCTGGCTGTGCTCGACAGGGAATCCCATCTTCAAAAGGCAATGTGGAACTGTGTTTATTGGATTTTCAGAACCTGGCCGGAGATAAGGTGAATTACCCCTGTTGTGTCATCTCCCGGATGAGAAAACGAGTGTGAAATACACCTCGTTTGATTGAGGGAAAGGGGAAGCGAATCGCGAGCGCAGATTAATGGGCAGGAATGTGTAAATGCCTATATTCATCTCCTTACATCACTCAAGATTGCTTCAGGTAATCAAGAACATGTTTATTCAAAATCAGATTCATATTTAGAAAAACAACTCACATGAAGCAAAGAGCCCAGCCATTTACTGTCATATGTGCCCCCACGGCCCTCTGAGGGCACATATGTTCATTTGAACTGATATATATTTAGCAATATGAATCACATGAGGCAAACATGATACAATTGGACTTATGTTTAGGTTGGTGTTGCGTTTCTACCACTGTACACTCTACAAACTGAATGTTTCAACCATTACACTTAGCTGTTTTAACTAACTTTTAGCTTTTTTGCTAATGTAGCTATCAATTTCAGCTGTTTATCCCTTATTTTTGCTGTTTCAATGACTTTTACCTATCTAATGCCACCATGTGTTTATCAACTTCTGCTAATCCAACCATTTCTGCATTATTTTTAAGCTATTTCTGTTTATCCTTTAGCTTTATTCGCCATCTGTTCCAACCATTTACCCATTAGCTTTAGCTAACCATTTCTACTGCTCATCTACTGTCAGAGATGTATAAAGTACTGGGGTAAAAGTACAAGAGCTATTTCAAAAAAACTGACTTTAGTAGAAGTTGAAGTGTTCTTTAAACACCATACTTAAGTGAAAGCACTAAAGTATTCAAAATGTTTTGTACTTGTATGTAAAAAATTGCTACTCAAGTACTGAAAGTAAAAGTACAAGTAAGTACAAGTACAAGTACTGTTGTTTATATTATTTCAAATCTTTATTAAGGCACAACTTCTAATGTTACAGTGTTACAATGTTCATGGTAGAGTTCTGTGATTTCCCATGGTCTGTGAATGCGTCTGACTGAATGCGATAGCAAAGGGGGCGGGGCAGCAGGTGTATGACGTACGGCGCACGAGCAAGGTTGATGTGAGACCGGGACTGTTCAGTTGGTTTTTTGGCGTGGTTCCGGCCGACAGTCACAGAGTCCTGAAACCAAACCGTTCAGCAATAAATGCAGTTTGTTCAATATCGCCTCGTCGTTCATCACGTGTCCGACTGGACGCTACAATAGTAACGAGTAACGACTCAGCGCATGAAAAATGTATCGAAGTAAAAGTATTAAATTCATCCAAAATATGTAGTGCAGTAAAAGTTGGGGAAAAAAATAATACTCCAAAAAAGTACAAATACTGCATTTTAGTACTTAAGTACAGTACTTAAGTAGTTCCACTTCGTTACTATACATCTCTGACTACTGTTTATTTCATCAATTCCAATGGCTTTTGCGTAACATTAAGCTGAAAGGTTCAAACTCTGCTCACTTGCTCACTAGTTTTAATGGATTCTCCAGTGTAATTACTATTTTTTCCAATATTTTAGTTGTACAATCTTTCTTCTTTTTGGCTCGAGTACCCCCTGGGGTAAGAACCATAGAGGAATTAAGGCCTCTCTCTCATGGCAGCAACACGACAGCGGAATCCAACAGGTACCAGCCGCTCAGAACTGGAGAATGTTGTGTTGAAATTGTCAGTCAGCCAACGTGAGAATGACACAGAGAATTTCCCTCTTCACTCAAATTCCAAGCGGGACGTCTGACACCAATGTCACTGCTCCACCTGGCTTGAACGTCTGCTGTCACCTTCGGGGAGCGAGTTGAGCTTTTGCCAGTACGTCGATCAGCCAAACTGTTAGGCCGGAGAATAGTTATGCACGGCCAAGCTTTATCTTACTGCCAAGATGGTTTTGTATGCAAGCATCTTTCCTTCACGTCAGCTGCTCCTGCTCCTCTTTGCCTTTTTCTTCCTCTTTTTTTTTCTCTCTTCTCACCTCCCTCCATCCTCCTCACCACCTGTCTTGCATCCGCTGAGATTGAGTGTGAAGTTTCTCACTTTTGTCACCAAGACAAGGGATTGTGAGTGTGCGTCGGTTGTGTACGTGCGATAGCGGCCAATGCCAGAGACTTGTGGGGTCTTCAAGCCTGCTGGACCTTCTATTTCCCTCCACCAGTCACCCTGTCGATGCACTGAAGTGGGGTCCATCTGCTGAGTGTCTGTGCGTCTGCCTTCCCAACCCACACAAGGACCTCTCACTATGCCACAAGTTCATCTAGAGTACAAACCAAATGGAACACATCTTGTGTTAGACAGATGGACTTGCTTAGTTAAAAAAAATAGGTTACGACTTCCTGCAGTTGCTACGTGATTTGGCTGAAAAATGTTAATGAATGCTCTGCATTTCTTCCAATACATGTCTGCGGGTGTATGCAGGTTTGACCTTTGGTCTGGACTGAGGATGTAGAACAAATTAAAAACTGACAAGTGATTTGTGACATAACAGACGCCGTTATTCCCCCTTTTTGCAGTTTAGTCATCTGTTGCAGCCAGATTTTGGCGAATCGTGCAGATATCGTGACCTGGAAACTGTCAGACAGCATCCATCCAAGTTTTAGGTGAGAGGTGGAGAGAGACAAGGGGAAGACCCGCATCTGAACACCATTAACTCTTTATGTATTGTTATTCAGCACACAGTTTATTCTCTTGTGCCTCGTAGAGGAGCCTGGGGGGAGATAACCACTGGTTATGTGACTGGGCTTTTGATGAGCCTCAGCCGCATCTACAAGTGGAGTGTTTGGTGTTGGTGTGGAAAAAGAGAGTGTAAACACTGTGGCATATATGCTCAAAGTGTATGCACTACGGGTATGAATGTGAGAGGAAAGTTTAGAAGATAAACAAAGGAACAGATGCAACTTATTCTCATTTTTAAAGACCCAATCGAACCATTACCAACTAAGTAATTCATAATTTGTCAAATCTAAAAACAGAAGCACGATAGCAGATATCAATATTTGTTTCAACTGCAGATAAACATCCATAAAAAGCTTAAAAACTATAATAGTCAGTCCATCAACAACCAATATTGGCCTTTTTTTCTTTTGCACCATATATATTTCTTGATGTTGCTAAGGTTTAAAAGTTCCATCAACGGGGCGGTCGGTAGCGTAGTGGGTTAAGCGGCAGCCCCGGGTGTGGAGGGTATAGTCCTCGCTGCAGCTGGCCCCGGTTCGAATCCCGCATTGGACGGCTAATTTACTGCGTGTCACTCCTCCTTTCTCTGCTTCCTGTCTGTCTTCAGCTGTACTATCAATCAAGGCTAAATCTGGCTTTTTTTTATTGCATAAAATATTACATTATCATTATTATTATTTAATATTTATCAAAATAGTAACGATAATAATAAAAAAACAACTATGCAAGAGTGTCCTACAGTTCAAAAAGGTGACTATTCATTGCCATGCTGAAAGGTGTAAGTACACTCTCAGGGTGGGGTGACACCCAGGCATCTTAATTGCCGTTTGCTTGCACCGAGGCATCAAACTTAACTGCCGGCTTTCTAACAGCCCTTCAAGAAATCTGTGCTTTTGTTGCAATTGTTTGGCGTATTGATGATTTTTTTCGGCGCGTGTCCTCAAAATCAACAAAGAAAAAGGGAACAATTCATTCATGCCTGGAAAACAATATTTACTTTTCTTCTGCCATAATGTGATAACAACAGGGAAATTGGAAAAGACTGACTGAGGTTCCATTAAAGTCTCAGACACAACACGTGTGCACAACACATGAATGACGCTTAAAATCCTAATCTGCGTCTGTCTTTTAAAAAAATAAATAAAAATAATGATTACATCTCGTCTCTCACGCAAAGAAGAGGCAAAGAGAGGCTGGTTCGCGTCTTTCTTCTCTACCTTTTGTCTCCTTTTCTGTCACATCAGCCTAAGTTTCAACAGCAGAGCCGAACAAAGACGACGACAATTAATTGAAGGGCCTTTTTATTAATCATGTTCAATTTCATATCAGTCTCCAGGGAGAGAGATGTTATGATCTCAATGTTTTGTCTCATTATACTTTCCCTTTCTATATCCGCTCAGTGCAGTATTTAATGTTTATTTATTTAACTTGATGTGGTCTACAATGGAGGTAATGTGGAGATGAGAATGCATGCTTGACTGGAGGGATTTGCAAAACAGGACCTGTCAATTTTGATTAGCGCTACAGTGGTGCAGGCGCAAACAGACAAAAGAGGGAAAAAACTCGAGGGACTCTTTGTTTCTTTAACTCCCTCAACCCCCTTTGGAGAAAATCCTTTGAAACATGGCTATGCAGTATTTATTTCTTTTAGTTTTCTGTGTGTGTGTGTGTGTGTGTGTGTTCCAATTCAGAGTCAGATCCAATTCGTCATGGTTTGCACTTTTTTACAAAACAGTCATTACGTAGCAACAAATGCACACCTAAAACCAGTATTGAGCCAGTCCTTTTGTGACTACTGTGTATAGAACCAAAAAAAAAAGAAGCCCTCAAGCGACAAACACATGTCCCATTTCTTCCCTGTTACATTTCTGTTACGGTTTCTAATAACCTTGAAGATTTTTTTTTTTGGGCACAAAGATGCAATTATGTGGAAAATGTATTGTGCACTTTTACTGGAAGCTACATAACTTTTTTTTTTAAAGAAGGAGAAATGGTCAGGACTAATGCAGCCGGATGCACAGCCCCTTCATGTGCACCTATTAAGCTTGATGAATTGAAACTGAAATGACTGGAATCCCTGCAGTGAACGTATAAATAAGCTTCTCTCTGAGGGGCAACAACACCAGAATGGGTTGGAGATTTATCGACAAGTTCAGGAATGGGGGACAAGTTCGAAAGAAATGTTTCACCTTGTGTTTTACAGTAGAAATTTACCATATGTTGTACAATATGTTGGTATATCATGTGGAAATCCCTCTGCAACTAAGGGCTTTTTCACACCAGAGCTGTTTGGTCCGCTTTAAACGGACCAAAGTTTGTTTCCTTGGATATTCCCGCTTTGTTTGGAAAGGTGTGGAAGCTCATCCGGACACTGTTGCGGACCGAACAAGCAAACTCTGGTCCACCTGAAAACGTGGGTCTCAGTTCGCTTCGAGTAAACCCTGGTGTGGTTCGCTTAGTGGGAAATGCAAACGGACTATCCAGCGAACCAAAAGTAGCACATCGTAGTCTCTCGCCCTCCGTCGTCTTGCTCTGTACCGATGCATTCATCTCATGTACAGAGCAACGTGCTGGATAGTCCGCTTTCTCGCCTGCTGCTCATACTAGGCAGCTTCTTGTGAAACACCAATTATGGTTCGATGACCAAAGTAAAAACAGAAACGCCAAGACTGCATAAATTCGGTGTTGCTATATTGTTAAAGATGTTGTAGCTGTATGACATTGTCCAGGTGGTTTGGTGCGCTTACAGAAGTTCAGTGTGAAAGTGAACCAAACCAAATGAATGGGTGAAATTTTTCAGCATTTCCCGCCCAATCGAACCAATCGAGTCCCCCATGAAAGGTAAAAAACAACAATAATAAGAATGCAAGACACGAGTTGCTGCAGAAACCGGCCACACTAATGTATTTTTTAGCATAGTAACAGAATGTGACATGAACAAATGTTTCATTATTTACCCAGGTGTTGGACCAATATGTTTTTTCATTCATTTTTCCGTCAGTGCATTCTTAAAATAAATAATTCATCAATAAAACTCGGCGGGGTCAAAACCTATTTTTCTTAAACGAAGCCCCATGGGACAGCGCTGTGACTGGCAGCTTGTTGGATAGTGTCTCTTGCTCGCGGTTAATGAACTGCGAGATGGCGATCAGCGCCCAGTTGTATGAAATATCCTTTCACCTACCGCGAGCCTCTCTGCCTGTCTCGAGTGTTTTATTTTTCCTCTCTCCTCTGAGATTCTGTTATGGGCGTCGAATAGAATTTCACAATTATAATCCCCAGCCAGGAGTGTGTTTTATTTTTTTTTAAAACATACTATCTTTCATGATAATTTTGGTCATAACACTTCAGCTGAGTTACTATGGAAACTGCTCACTATTCCAAAAGATTGTCATCCACTTAGTAAATATCTCAATTATTTTTGGAACAGTAACCCGCATTTATTATGTGCAACTTCTTAGACTGATCAGCAAGGAAGAAGATTCCAGTCCATTACAGCTTTAGTTAATTAATTAACTTCATATAAGGACAATTAATGGAGGATATTACACTCTTTTGTAAAAGGCAATTCTGCTTTAAACTCAGGTAATGAGTTTGTGGACCTCTGCCACCAGCTGCTCGTCTCCGGTCTACAAAAGAGTTTCGTAAGACTTCCCAAGGTAATCCGACTTAGTTAAAATGCCGGAGACTTTATTATTATGAAGAACAAAAAGGGAAAGGGACAGGTGGGTTGGGAGGAGGGTGGGGGGGGGCAGCATTGTTGCATGGTTCCCCTTCAATTAGATTTAGCTGTAATTGAACCCCTGGGGAAGCGCTGATCGTCACAATAAAGTGCGGCATTACCTCAAACCGGATTTAGTGGCAACATGATCCTCCGCTGCTCTAGGTGAGACATTTAATTAAGTCCCATTGCTTTTGCAGAGCAGCCATATAACTGAATTAACAGTGCAGAGACCCACCAGGCATTGCGTTCGCTCACTTCATTCAGTGTCCTCGTATACAGTGCTATCTCACTCTACCGAGCAATAACAACAAAAGGATTAGCGAGAGAAGGGCGAAACCACAATGACACCGAAACTTTTAATACAACATGAAGACGAGGCATAAACTACCGCTCGCATTACCCGAGCAGCTTTTTACATCTGAATGTCTTGGAACAATCTCCGACTGTGTTTGTCACATATTACACCCAGTCGAGTGTGTCTGCACCTTCTCTCCAGTGTCTAGCCTTTATTGAAGAGATTTACTCCCGCTGTAATGAATGCCATCTTTTCTTGGATTGATGCATGCGTTAGAGGTGTGCGAATCGGGCCACGCCTGACAACACCCGGAGCCCCCCTCTGCTCATTACTGCCAAACAAATAAATGCTGCACATCTCGCTGAAACGCTTGGCCATGGCGAAGGACCCCGGCACCTCAGCCTGCAGGAGTTTCACTCTGAGCTGGCATTTGTATCAAGACACTGACTCTACTACACAGATACACACACAATCACTTTACAAAGTCTAAGTGTTGCAAAACAACTGTTTTGCAACAGCACAATCCTCATGGTTTGTTCATCACATCAGGGTCAAGGTATGTAGCGTTACTGTTCCAGTAAGCGTCCAGATTGCTTAAAAGTATGTTGTTGTTTTTTCTGGTGAAAATGTCAAATTATTTGAATTGATGACTGAGGAGCCATAATTCTTCTGGTAATATAAGATGCTTCTTATTTTGCCAGCATCTATGAAAAAATGACAAAAAAGCAGCTGGTCATCACCCCAAGTCCATTTGCAGGTGTCAGATAGGCTCTATTATCTAAAACCTTGTCACACCAGAAAGTGATATAAAGAACTAACAGATAACTTGATAGCCAGATGGAGCTGCCACCAATCAGTTAGAGTAAAGCCAAACATGCTCTACAATAATTATGGTTATTGAGTTATTATTTAACTTTGTGAACTTAGAGATATTTTAAATATTTAAATCCAAATGTTAAATGCTAAATCTAAATGCTAAATCTAAATGCTAAATCTAAATGCTAAATCTAAATGTTAAATATAACTCTAAGTGTTAAATATAAATATAAATGTTGAAGCTAAATGTTAAATATATGTCTAAATGTTAAATATAAATGTTGGAGCTAAATGTTAAATATATATCTAAATGTTAAATATAAATATAAATATAATGTTGGAGCTAAATGTTTCGGGTGAAACTATATTTAGCTAAAATGCAAATTCAAATGCCGGTAACCGGCAAAGTGCCAAAATAAAAGCTCGAGGAGGTCAGAGCGTGTTTATAGTGGCAAATAACGAATAAAACCCATCTTATCCGGGGAAATGGACTCTTGGACTTGGATTATTCACAAATATTGTTCTAAATGTGCAAAAAAGTGACTCTCGAAAATTCAAACCAGTTTTTTAAACATTGGTTTTAGCTACAAAATGACAAATGTTGCTGTTATTTTCAGAGCGACTCCGGGTTCAAAATTGTCTGCACAATTGAATTGAGTGTTACAAAGGGCAACCAGTGCGATATATAGCTAATAAGCAACACTAGCTTCGGACTCTTGTCCCCTTTAAAAGACAGCACTGAAAGCCTGTTATCGGTCAATAGGGTAAAAGTTTGCAGGTCAGAACGTGACACCAAGAAAGTTCTGCTGCGAGAGAAATTTTGCCGTTTTAAATTCAGGTTCCACCAACACCCATAGGCCCTTTCTATCCAACTGCTAACTGCTAACTTGATGTGCAGTGTCAGCATTTCCAGATGAGTAGACTCACATTATATTAAATTCAAGCCAAAGAGAGACTAACTGAAGAGATCGATTCTCAGACGAGCTTTCTTCTCTATATATCTTTCCATTTATTTTTGAGTGGCTAAAGAAAAATAAAAAATAAATTAACATTCATTTCAGTGTGCCACAAGGCAACATCTGTCATAGTAGCCCTGAGGCTTACTCTGACTGAGCCTGTAGGGTCAATAGATCTAAACTGACCCAAATCTCGCAGGGCAGCCGGGATGCACCGTGGCGAGGGGAAGATAGAGGCGAGTCAGGAATGAGATTATTCTCTTCTATTTCAGGCAAGGGCACGGCCTCTTGCTCACTCGCCTGTCACACACTGAGAGACAGACAAGAAATGTGAAGTTAATGTCAGCCGAGGCAGACATGCAGTTAGGTACACAGGTGTGTGAATTCACACCCAGACAAGCACAAAAAAAAGCCCACCACAGACTCTCTTATGTACAATGATGGCCCGACTATCTTTTTCTTCCGCCTCACAAAATGCTCATCCAAACCTATTTTCCATTAAGACACTTTCGCTGGGCCGGTAATCTCCAGAACGAGGCCATGCAAAGCCAGCAGGCGGGGGGGAGGGAGGTTTTTGAGTTTCCCTTTCAATCCCCTCTTAGGAAAGCCAAAGCTCCAGAGATCCCCTAACCAGCGATGAGACGTGGCCAGTTCCATCCAAACAGGACCTTTTTGTGCCACACACCGGATTACCTGCTGAGTCCCATGAGCACCAAATGTCTCCTCTCCCAAGATTTAACAAGACTCAGGAGGGAAAAACATCTAATTTGTTAGCCGTGTATTCAGAGGCGTCCCCTCCAGCTAATCCCTGGCCGGCGTTATTACAGTATGTGCAGCTAATCTAGACTTTCACTGGAGTTTGGACTCCAAGTCCTTGAGGTGTTTACATGCACCACATGTCAACATATATTAACAAAATAAAGAAAAGAAAAATAAAGAGAGATGATGCTGTGAAGGTTGGTATTGGTATTCTGTGTTGTTTAGATTATAGATGGACTATAGATTTCCTCTCAGACTGGCATTTAGCTTCAGGGTATGGAGGTCATGCAGGGAGAAAAAAAATCAGCCTGCATTACCTTTTATTTACTTCTTTCTTGACATGTTTCCTACAGCTTTGTTTGGCCATTAGGGGGCAGAAGAAATCCCAAAAATTGATTGCGACTTATTTGCTACGTATTAACCCACTGGATTTTTGCCCACCCTCCAATGCAAGTCCAATATTCAGTCTTCTTTAATCTCTGGTTTCTAGTTTGGCGTTGGGCAGCTGCAGAGCTCGGTGATAAATCTCAACAGGCGAAACCCTTTCACGTTACGAATATAATACGTCATTAAGCGATACCATCGCGATAGTTTGGATTTAAGCATTTTCGCTAAAAACAACAAACCAGACACACTTAATGTTTTTAAGAGAAGGCGTTTCACATCGGTGCAATCACCTCATTAAGTCTTCTCTAACAGATAATGTCAGTCCAAGCAGGCTACACAATGACAATCAAATAATTCCCTGTCAACCCCAGGCCCAGCATTTAGAAGTAAGAACTACATGTTATTACCCCTATTGACATTCACAGCATTCAATCCACCGTTTGGAAAAAAAAAAAAAGACAGAGGCAATTGCCCTTGAGTATAACACTCGAATCAAATTTATATAACTTCCTGCTATTAAGATATCTTCCCATTGGATATATGAGATGTTATCTATCTGTAATAGATGTATTATTTATGACCAGCCATGCTTTAAAGTCGGCTATAAACGAGTGACTGAACACAGGAAACAAAAGCCAAAGGGAGACAGACAGCCATGACTGTGTTGCATCAAGGCTCAAGATGCCCTCTGCATTACCGTGGAGTCTATAAAGGCCTGATTAATCACATAATAACACCCCATAGAATTATACCACCCTCATTATTGCAGACAGTTAAAGCTAGCAGAAAGGTTTTTGAAGAAAAAAGACAAGGCTATACCTCGGCTTTCATCTCAATTAAGCATTGTATTTGACTGGAGGGTTTTTTTTTTTTTTACAAAAAAACATGAAAGCTGGTTAATAGACTGGTGACGTCATATCTGCACCGCACAGCTTGGTCATGTGTGACACAGAAATGTGCCAACACTAATCACAAGGTGCATTGATTGTTATGTTTAATGTGCCATTTTCATTTCTTCAGATGTAAGAAATAATTGGAATTTTTTTTTTTTTCACTTTCCCGTTCTAATAGCTTGCCTGGAGGTTAAAATCTCCAAAGGGGAGAAAAAGAAGAGGAAGGCAGGAAAGCGTGATCAGGACCGGTAATTAATTGAAAATATTATGAGTTTTTTTTTGATTGAATTCGTGTTTGTGCATGTGCCGACATGCCATCACGCCTGCACTGTGCATATCTACAAAACCCAACACGTGTTATACCCACACATCACAAATCATAATCTCAAATTATTTAATTCATGTGCACTTACATTATGTACTCTGACTCAGAATACATAATATAGTGTAATGTGTCAGGTGTCACTGACTTGTAATGCCTTAATAAAACCCAAAAAAGCCTAATGCACCAGTAGAACTTTCAATGTAACATAGACAGGGTTCCCACACCTTTTTCATGAACAAATTCAAGCACTTTTCAAGCACCTTCAAGCACCAGTTTTCCCATTTTTCCAGCACCTTTAAATAGGTAGCCTACTAGTTGTGTTTGCCATGATGGTCATGGGAAGCGCAGCGGTGCCACTGTATGGCATAATAATATGGGTCTAATTAGCATTATTTCATATGGTGGTAGATTGACTGTTTTGATTTTTAACTAATTGTGAATTGGCTTGTATTCTCAGCTTGTGAGCGGTGTATTGTGTAACTACCATAGCGCAATAACAGTGACCAACAGGTGTGGATAGTAGTCTACTGTTATTTCTCTGCAGAACACCAAGCGAGTATGATAACTGAGTTCTGCATGTAAAGGCATCGGATCAAGCGCGTAGCCGCTTAGGAAACATTTTTGTTTTCTCTTGGTTTATTGAGATAGACATCACACAAATTTCAAGCATTTTCAAGCACTTCACTAAAAATTCAAGCATTTTCACAACCTTGAAAACACTGAATTGAAATTCAAGCATTTTCAAGGAATTCAAGCACCCGTGGGAACCCTGCATAGACTATGTGGATTCAGCAATGCTGAACAGATATAGCATTTGTCAGATATGCATTCTGACTTTAATGCAGTGCAACATAAACAGATTAAGTTGCAGGGCATACAATCCAATCTGAATGCTTCATTTTGAAGAGAAAGTCTGTTGATATATTTCAGATTTTGCCGATTCTTTGCCGTTAGTTGTACACGTGTATCTGTCATAAAACTACAGAGTCAACTTTAACAGCCAAACTTTAAGCAGGTGCAACAAAACAAGACATAGCAGCCAGATAATATTCCTTACTGTAGTAGTCCAACAAAAAGAAGCCCAGCTCGGCGTCTGTCGTACAACCTTTAATTTCTCGAAACCTTTTATTTCGCGCCAACGACTAAAAGTCAGTCCCAGATTTACTCTCGTTTGGCAGGCTCTTGCTCATTTTTTTTTTCCTTCGTCAACATCCCCTTGAGTCTTTTTGCCTCTGTTATTATGTCATTATTATATTCGAGGCTGCTGAACCCGGTTACATGTGCCCAGCTCCTGTTCTGGCATGACACCAGCTCGGCTCCCCCGTCAGCATTCCCCACGCCCTGGGCATTGGAAACCTTCTTGGCCAGATCGTCCAAGACACTAACACTTCTGGGAACCTGATCTAACATTAGATAGCACTAGCTAAGAACAGATACATTGAAATGTTGTTAACATTATATTCTATAAACACAAAATGTTGATTTTACAGCATACATTGCTCACTTGTGCACACAAAGTACCTTTCTTTCTCTTCTGCATGATACTTGTGAGGTTCTGTGCACATCTGATTCCTCACACTTTCTCTTTTGATATAACTATTCAAGTCACTGTAGGTTCATAACCGGTGATGATTAGATCCCTCCCGAGCCCTCCCAGCTTTGTCAGGCCAAAAGGGTTCACCTAATTCCTCTTGGCATTCATTCCACTTAGTCTCAACCCTTCGCTTCCAACTCTCTCTCTCTCTCTCGCTCTCTCTCACTCATAGGGGAGTTGTCAGACAAGGATAACACCTCTCTGTAAGGAGAGAGAGAGAGAGAGAGAGAGAGAGAGAGTGGGAGTTAGACGGCTGCAATGATAAAGAGAAAGCACAGTGAAGCGTCAATTTACTTAATAACACATTTTTCAGAGATTTCTTCCTGTGCCTTTAGAGAAAAAAAAAAGCGTTTTAACTTTCAACATGACTGCTGTTCTTAAATCTCGTTATCAAAGGTCTGTAAATTGAAGGGTGTGCTCTCCATCTGGAGGTCGTGGATGCTGCATGCTGCTGGGTGATGGTGGCAAAATCCGAGTCTAAACGACGTGGGTTGATTGTTGACGGTTCAAAAAATTAATTAATTCGATTTAAATCAACTTGAAACAAGAGAAAAGCAGCATCCAGAGCCACTAGGGGGGCTTTCATTGTGAATGCATTGTGTTAGCAGTGCAATGTAAAGTTATCAGTGCTAATATTCAGTAATAATATGATGCACCCCCACCCAGAGGTGCCTGAGGGAGGCAAAATTTGAACTACTGCAAGATATATTTTCCATTCTTTTTACTGCACCCACCATGTCCCAGTCCCTGTCACCGCTGGTGTATTATTTCCAAACATCCCAAGCAGTGCTTCAGCATCAAGTGATGAAATTTAATACATTCGCAAATAAAATGATATTTCATTGTCATACAGCATTTCTTCAATTTGGGTATATCATTTAAAAAGGGACCAGCTGGGAAGTACTAAAAACTGTAATTCCTCCAGCGGCCACTTGAGACAGGCTGCAGGAGTGAGTCAGTCTCCATAAGCGCTCATGTTAAAATGTCAAACTTTCACAGCACATATATTATTTCACATGTTAAGGCTAGAAGTTGCGCATAATTAACAGCGTCAAGGCTTGATTGACAGGTAAGTGCCGTTACAGATGGCTTACTTGAACACCCAGACGTCATTTAACCCGCAGGTCCAGGGACGGACTGGCAATCTGGCATATCGTGCATTTGCCTGGTGGGCCGACGTGCTATTTGGGCCAACATGTCCAGATATATATATTTAACGAGTAGAGCACACACCCCAAACACACTCTTGGGCCTACCGATGGGCAATGTGGGCCGCGCCGGAGCGGGTGGGGGGCGGTTAGGCTAGGGCGCTATGGTCCAAAATGCCAGGGCCGATTTTTTGTCCCAGTCCGTTCCCGCTCAGGTCTGCAGATGATGCACGTCTTTGCCGATATTTAGATTATCCGACGTGGCGGGGTCCAACATTGCGCATTTTCGCCTTCAACAAAAGCGCTTCTATGAGTGGAACCACTCATCATTGCAACCCCGGCGCCTCACCCTCTCCTTCTGGATGTGAAACCACAAACGGTCCTATATAAAGCTTTTATTTGTCCATTCTGGAAGAACATGGGGGACTCTGTGGAAGAGGACCCACAGTGTAGATATTAAAGGTTCATTCTAAGGTAACAAAAACACAACAGCTCCTGTTTTCAGCTGATTATCCACTAATGAAAGCACAGTTATGAATATTACATTTCACTTTCTGCAAATAGAGCCACGTAAACCTTACACACTGGACCTTTAACTGCAATGTTCTGTGATAAATAAAATCAAACAAGAAATCAGCATTTCTTATTTCCCTGAATAACATCAACACCATGTGTACATAATAATGTCTAATTGTGGATCCTAACGGTACTTTGTTTGCTTCCCTGCAGTAAAAGGCTTCATGCTGACATAATTTATTTCCTGTTTTTCCCAATCTTTAAAAACGGGTCAAATAATGGTCACAACATGATTCATTCGATTTGTTTTTTTTAAAGCCATTATTTCGCAATAAAAGCAGGCTTTTATTCTGGAATTCAATGTCATCTCAACCTTGCCCCCCCGCAAAATAAATCTTCATGTTGTGAGCGAATGTTGCCAGGGATACGCCGAAGCGCGAGCTAATGTTAGTCCGACACGCGTGTTATAACGCGACCAGATAAGATGCTACATCCATTTATCGTAACACTTACCCTTTGGCTGCCCACACACACACACACACAGAGCCCCTATGGACATTGTCAGCATCTCCGTCACCAGTTGT
Organism: Collichthys lucidus; assembly: GCA_004119915.2. Lineage (NCBI taxonomy): Eukaryota > Metazoa > Chordata > Actinopteri > Sciaenidae > Collichthys > Collichthys lucidus. The sequence goes on along the minus strand of CM014101.1, from coordinate 14,467,766 downwards.
ATGCCCCCCTAAATGTGTTTGCCTCCATTCACTCATGCTCACACACACACACACATTATAGATGGTAGGGGAAATGTGGAGAGAGTCATCCTGTCCGCCATCACTGCAGGGCTTCTGGAAGAGTGGACACCAATTACGGCCAACCAGACCGAGCCAAAACGCTGCTTCAGTCCACCAGCCGCTCCACCCTAACACCCCCACCGTCCCCTTCGCCGATGCCCGGCCACCGCAACCTCCCAACACCCCTCTCTTTCTCCCTGCCTGGCTCTGATGCGTTCCCTTCGGTCATAGCTGTACGGCGACCGGCCATGTGTTACAAATGGGATAAACTGCAGCGGTTGGGTGATGTGTCGTGTGGGTGGATGTGAGTGGGTAGCCACAGCGGCCAACAACCAGGGCACAAGAGAGACGGATGGGAAGGTTGTTGTCGCTTCCATGTGTGTGTGTGAGGCGGTCTGGGTGCATTTGCTTGCATATGTGCGTTTTTGGTTTGCCATGTAGAAGTGGCAGAGTGCGTGGTAAACACTGGTTACACTAATCCAACCTGTGCAGGGACGTTCATCAGCTGCGTTTGTTTATCCGCAAGGTTTCATTTATTCCCGTGGTCCCGACACACTTGGCAGGTGGAGAGGATGAGAATGACTCGGTGCTGTGCGGCGCTGCCAGTCCCTGCCTTGGAAGCACATGGCGGATCGGCAGGCGCACCGGGCCACCATATTGACCTGGCACTGACTGACACATGTCGGGGGGAGGTGTGAGGAAGAGGGGAGGAGAGAGAGGTCACGGAGACGCTCGTCTCTGTCATCAGAAGCTCCCCCTGTGCCCGGCCGGTCGGTCAGACAGCAAACATCTGCTACAATGCCCCCCCTGCACCACCTCCCAACCCCGATCTCCTCGCCACAGTCCCCACCGAACCCCCCCCCCCCCCGAGGGCACGGCCAGCTTGAAAGCCTGCCACCGCCTGCACACAGTACCGCCTGTCCAAACCTGGAGAACAAACTGAAAGCAAACAGTACCTACCCCGGCACTGTTGCTCCCCTCCTGGGCAACTCATCCTGCATACCATTTTACCACACCCGACCACTGAGATGATTGATGTGCAAAACAAAACGAGTCAAGTCTGATGTGTACATCTGTTAAAAATCATGTCTATGACATGAAACCCCCCAAATGGAGTCACTCAGGCAAAGGATCAGCATGATGAGATCTTGATCTGAATCCATTTGGATCCTTCATCATTTTGTTGTGATTAAAAATCCCCCCCCCCCAAAAAACACCTTCCCAGATTCATGCAGGGACTCCATCGAACAATTGGACGGGGAATGGAGCGCCTGATGTTGGAATAGGGTCGACTGGGGAGGATTGATCTGCTTTGGCGGTGTTGACAGCTTGCTCATTTCTAGAAAGTGATTCAACTATGGATGCGGGGCCCCCTAATTAAGCCATCCATCAAGCTACAGCCGATATTCTGCAGGAGAGTTGAGGCTAAAAAGGACTGATTGAAGCAAAAAAAAAAAAAAAAAAAAAATCATCGCCCCATACATGCTGTTTATGTCAGACAGCACTGCTGGGAGATTAAACCACAACAAAAAAAATCTCATGTTTTGCATTCACAGCAGTAAAAAGGTCCCCACGTTGGTTTTCCATTAGCTATCTGAAATTTGTGCACCCTTGTGCCTAATCGTGTCCTTATATCAGCCGGGTACACATTTACATTTACACTTGGCATTTAAGCTGACAGTGTTATCTTGCTGTGGAGTGGGCAGGTAGGGGGTTTAGCATCTCACTCAGTAACCATTTGACATGTCAAAAAGGGGACTACACATTTGCAGGTTGCGAGAATCAAGCCTGGATTACGGGTTAAGATGAGAGCTTCAGAGTTGTAAAGAGCGAGCCGGCATGAGAAGTTTATTAAAAACATTGATTTAATGACTTCCTGCAAGCAGCTTGTCTGTCTTTTTGTTTGCTTTTCTTACCCATACTAGCAGCACGGCTCCTGGGATGACAATGTTGAAGCTGTTGATCCCTAATGCAATATCTGAACATCTACTGGACGGGTTGTCATAAAGTTTGGGACAAGTATTTGTAGGATGGCACAGTGTTTTGTTTATCGCTTGACCCTAAATACTCCAAATATTCACTACACAATATGAATATATTATACTACGATATTCAACATCTACAGCCTAACAATGGCTTTAGCCACACTGGATGGCATGGCTCATCACTTTCTGACTGAAATATCACAACAACTACAGTACATCCAAAACTCTGCTGCCCGTCTGCTCACCATCACTCCAGTCCTCCAGAAACTCCACTGGCTCCCAGTTCCACGGCGTATTCAGTTCAAAATCCTCCTCCTCACACATAAAGCCCACCATAACCAGGCCCCTTCCTACGTCACTGACCTGCTCCATCGCCACAATCCATCCCGCAGCCTCCGTTCATCTGATGCAAACCTCCCGACTCCCTCCATCTAGGACCAAGAACCGAACCTGGGGCGACAGTCTCTGCAGCTGCCCCCTCCCTCTGGAGCTCTCTCCCCAAACACATCCGTGACTGTACTGACCTGCCGACCTTCAAATCTCTGACAAAAACACACCTTTTAATGTTTAATGTCTAATGTGTTTTTAGTGCACTATCCTATATTGTTTTGATGATTTAATGTTCTTCTCTGTAAGTGTCTTTGAGTACCCTGAAAAGCGCTTTTAAATAAAATGTATTATTATTAACAACTTTACACTGACAGTGGATATATCCCACTGACGTCCTCTGGTGCCATGACAGACAGAAGTTTTCGCTTCGTCGGTTACATTTCACAACATTTGCCACAGATACTCAGACTCCAGACTGTGGTTGACGGTGCCTTAACTTTCCATCTAGCACCATATAAAACATCCGAAATCAATTATTTGTCCTGTCCTGTATGTGATCAGCCTCGGCAGCGCTGTGTGTTTACTGTGTTCAGTCTCATATGAAGATGGTAAAGTACTTGTCATGCCATGCATTCATGACATCACCCAGATTAAGATAATTAATTCTAGGAGCCTTCTATATTTGTATTAAGTATCTGTCAACATTTGGGTCTCTGTGTTGCAAAGTTCATTGTGATTCATGCACAGGAATCCACACAAGGCCACCTTTATTAACATGAGAGCGCTTTCCTTACACAATATCTATTACCATTTAGCGCCTCCCTCTCGCCCTCCCTCTCTCCTCATTTAAACTTGTTATATATTTATGGTGCTGATGATGACTTTTAGCGGTAATGTGTTATACTTCCCACAGTTTATGACTATGTATTTTGCTGATGTGGGTGTCTGACAATTTATGATGGGGCACAAACGACTCTCTCAAAAAAAAAAAAGGCGGCCACACACACTGAGCTGACGCTCCCGAAAATCTTTATTAAGTCCAGCTACGACTTTACGTCTTCATAAGGTGAGATGCAGGGATATTAATGCAAATAGCTGGTGGTTGAGTTGCATGGCACTGGAGAGTGAATGGGAACAGATACAGCTACTAAGTCGGTATGCAATCACAGTCGTGTCTCTTGTGGACCAATTACCGAGATATTGTAATAATCAAATTGTTAAACAGTTTTTGACTTAAAAGGTGTTTGCCCGACACAAAATACAACTTTCACTCCATGGCATCTGCTTGACTGACCAACGACCAACTGCACAAACCTCTTGATCAGCCCACAACTCTAGATGCTAGCCTTGGGCAAAACTCACTGATGTCCAATGTTTTATTAAGATGGCTGCCAACACACAGACTTTAGAAACGAAGGAGTCGGAGACTGGAGGAAGCAGAAAACCATTGTGTTTAAAAAAAAAAGCACAAAAATAAAAACTCAAGGTTTATAAAAATCAGTGTAGAAGTCAATTTTCTTCTCCCTTCATCTGGAAAGTGAAATAAATAAAGAAAACAGGGATCATGATTTGCATCTTAATTCCATTCCCATTTAGCTGTGAAATAGTGAGCCAAATCAGCCTTTATCCTAATTGGTAAATGACAAATGAGACTTTGCCAATACTTAATTGAAATGCTGGGTTAAATGCACCCACGCTGTTGCTGCCGCGCTGTTGTGAGAGTAATTACCAAACTAGTCCACGAATGTACAGAGGGGGTAAGAATTATCATTCGTCTTCATTGCTGCAGTTGTGGGGGTTTTGCTCTTGGGGTCAAATTAATTCATACTGGCTATCCATGTGGTTAAGAGTTACTACTTACACTTGAATACTGATGACAAACTAAAGTTTTAAACATTTTTTTCAGCCAATGACATTTTGTAACCAGGATACTAACTACAACTCCACTTAAAGTGAAAGGAGATATTTTTTTATATATATATAGAAAAACCACAATGTTAAATCTATTTTGCGGTAGAGTGTGGTCGAACTGTGGTTAGAGATACTTCATAGTGGACCGGTTTGTCAGGTTCAATCTTGTCGACGATTGCCAGTGCGATCTCATTTCATCATCTCGGTAAATAATACATTTACAAGGGGCCCGGCAGCTAACAAAGAAATTCAGCCCGAAGCCAATATTTTAACATCAAAACACTTTTTCTGTTTTATACCCACATGAGACGTATACAGCGGTAGACTGTTCACATTTCTGTTCTAGTGTGTACCGTCGACTCTGTAACATCATATCTACTCTGTTTTATACCCGACCTCAACATGTAGATTCGTGAACATTTCAGATTTCATTCTCGACCTACTAACATATGAATATAGCTCCAAGGTCTGTGACATTGTTCCAAAGTTCCAAATTAAATTGGAATAGTCTCAGGCGCTCATAGATTATAGATGCTCTGAACTTTAAAAAAAAAAGCATTTGTCTTTTATTTCTCTTTGTACTTTCTAGAACATATAATAAATCTCGGGCTGATAAAACTTGGCATACTAATCTCGGGCTATTTCCATCTTCCACTTGAGAACTAAAGGGATTTTGAGCCACAGATAATGTTCCTTTCTATCTCCCCTGTTCATCCCTAACCTTTTGTGTTTCTCAGGGGGAGCTATTGTCTGGAATATGCACAGGCTATTTAAGGACAAAAGAAGCAGTTTCTACATCCGCCCCCTACAGTACTTAAACTAAAAAAAAATACTGCAAAGTGGAAATCAGCTTTGAACATATGATAATTTTTCGTTCATTGCCTTTTTCTTTCTACTTGTCCTTGCTCAATGTACTGTAGGTAAGGTTTTTCTTTATCATCGACAGACTTAAAAACCGTCGTTATTATACGGCTCAATGTGAATCTTTTGCGACCGAAGACCTTGGAGGGCCTTTGTTAGCCCATCTTGATCGACCTTATTGCTTCCCTTCATGAAATGTTACTGGTCAAAGTGTGAGCAGAGTCAATAGGCATTAACTGCCCAGAGAGGTAGCAATTTTTCAACAAGTCCCCCAAATTGAAAACGAAAGTATGTTGTTTATAATAGAGCACCTTCTTCAGATCCGACACCCCAATTGGCATCTTTCGACATCATTTGTCAGCGCCCGTCTAAAACTTTTACAGATCACTGCTCGGAAAAATAAAAGCATTGTCTGATCTGACACAGCTATGGTTAAGGCTTGTGTAAGATTTAGGCACTAAAACAACTTGGTCAGGGTTGAGAAAAGATTATATGTGTTAAGACGACTTTGTTAGGGATATAAAATGATCATCTTTAGGGCCATGGTTAAAAGAATAAGATGCTGAATGACAGCACAGAAAAAGGGAATCGAGCCGCAACCTATGTTTCGTTTTTTTACAACTTTATCCTCCTCTATATACTGTAGCACTTTTGGGACTCTTCCACAACACAATCATAAATTCTACAGCAACTAGAGGTCTTTGTTACTTGAGTGTAAAAATATATTGTTTTGGGACATTTGCTGTAACAGCTGGTACTGCCTGATCAGCACATGCTGACTACACAACTTTTGACTCTGTCTTCTGTCTGTATAATGCATCCGGTCTGTGCTACAGGCATCAATTGACACACCTCGAATGGCATGAAGGTTTACATTTAAAGCAGAGAGGCCAGATTTAAAGTGAAAGAAATCTCTGCATTCTTTCTTTGTTGGACAATACTGACGGAAGTGGACGAGTGATGGATGGAGTGGTTCATCTTGGTACTTAAGGCCCCAGAAATGAAGCTGTGTCCAAAAATCTTCCGAACTCTCTGGAAAACTGACAATCCGACAAGCACTGAGGTGAGGTAGGAAGTAGGAAGGTTTGTCTCAAACTCTCTCATCTGGCGGCCCGTGTTTACCCTTGGGCCATGCATTGCCAACTTGGGTGGCAATTCCAATTCAGATCCTGAGTTCACAGCAACATTTAGACATGAACCACTACTACAAGAGATATTTCTCTACAGGTAAAAAAAAAAACAGACCCTCCAAGGTCTTCTATCATTTCATTTCTTATTCGATTTTGTTGTATTTTATTGTTTTTATTTTGTTTGTTTCTTATCTATTGTTTTCGTTATTTATTATCTACTGTAAAGCACTTTGGCACACCGAAAGGACTGTTGTAAAGGGCTGCATAAATAAAGTACATTTACATTTTATAATGAACAGCATTACTTTGAAACTTTTCACATGTACAAATGAGCGCTTGCCTGGGTGGTTAATAACCGTTGTTCTTTGCTCTGACAAACTCAGAACATATATACTGTCAAACGTTTGTCAGGTCTTGCCCCCTACCATTGACCCTTTCAACCCTTTTCAACCTTTCAGTGCAGTAGTTCCCTAAACCCTTTGACATTTAGACCATGTGGTTAGGGATGAAAAGCCATACAAACCTCTTTGATTCAAGCATACCCCTGGTTAGAGGCCTTCCTTACCTTGCATCACTATTTTATTCCCCCATCTATCCATCCATCTTGGTGTGGGTCACAATGCAGCAGGGTTGGACCATCCCCTTAGTGAATTTCACTTGTGTATGGACATGGTACAAATTGGAAACTCTGCACACACAGCCAAAAGATAAATTTACTTAAACACGGACCTCCTTGACCACACATCCAGCTGCTCGTGTTTACTCAGTCGTTTCAGTCGCACAGTCGAGGCAGGCCATCTGATGTTATCTCACCCACCCATGGTGGATGTACACACCAAAGGTTTTACCTCTTCATTTCCTCCCAGTGCCACTGCAGGTGTTTCTGTTTGAATGCCAACAAGCTGGCTCACTTGGCTGTAGAAAAACACGGAGGCACAAACAAATGCACATGCCGAAATTATCCCCTTTCATTAATGGCTCCATGTTATTTCAATTTCCTCCTGTAAAGAGGTTATATAGGAATAATTATCGGGGCAAATAGTCCTGCCGATCTACGAGGAAATAATTGGCTTTTAGCTACAGAGAGAGATTTCTTTGGCTGCCTGAACACAGAGACAGCTCTGGAGTTGCTTGGCATGCTTACAGCATTAGCAGGGGACCGGCAGTGTGCAGAGGCCCCAATGACAGGGAGAAATAATTGTGAACGGAAGCAATGTTCAAGCCAAGAAGCCAATTTGTAAATGTCTCTTGGTTGCTGCTGCTGCTGTTGTGTGTGTGTGTGTGGCTGTGTGCTCTCATGAGCATGTCTGTTCATATCTAAGCGCATTTTTGTGTTGCTTTGAGTTGTGTTGTTGTGTTTCGCGTCCACGTGGGTGTTTTTATTAGCGGCCGCTGTTCGGGCAGATGCTGTGATGACTCCCCACTTGTCGCCCCTCTATGTGACCTTCAACTGCCGAACCCCGAGCCTCATACGGCGCAAACGCTGAACATACCATGCTGAATTGGACAAACTTTGCATTGCAAACATTTACTTAAAAAAAAAAGTGTAGACAGTCTAATGAAGTGGTGACATCCTGTGTGGGTGGTAGGTTTCTACAGGCTATGTAATGCATATAAATTACAACAAAACCTGCATTTTATATCAAGAATACACACATTTTTGGGAAAGAAATTAGACATGTACGAGTAAATCCTGCAGCAGTTAAGGCTATGTCGCATCTGAGAACCAATCTGAGTGATTACCATGAGATATACAGGGTTCCCACGGGTGCTTGAATTCCTTGAAAATGCTTGAATTTCAATTCAGTGTTTTCAAGGTTGTGAAAATGCTTGAATTTTTTGTGAAGTGCTTGAAAATGCTTGAAATTTCTGTGATGTCTATCTCAATAAACCAAGAGAAAACAAAAATGTTTCCTAAGCGGCTATGCGCTTGATCCGATGCCTTTACATGCAGAACTCAGTTATCATACTCGCTTGGTGTTCTGCCGAGAAATAACAGTAGACTACTATCCACACCTGTTGGTCACTGTTATTGCGCTATGGTAGTTACACAATACACCGCTCACAAGCTGAGAATACAAGCCAATTCACAATTAGTTAAAAATCAAAACAGTCAGTCTACCACCATATGAAATAATGCTAATTAGACCCATATTATTATGCCATACAGTGGCACCGCTGCGCTTCCCATGACCATCATGGCAAACACAACTAGTAGGCTACCTATTTAAAGGTGCTGGAAAAATGGAAAAAACTGGTGCTTGAAGGTGCTTGAAAAGTGCTTGAATTTGTTCATAAAAAAGGTGTGGGAACCCTGGATATATTCATAAAGCTATTTGTTTTTGGGGGGTAAAGGCAGTCACCAAACCACTGTGGGTAACAGCTTTCAAAATTCTCACCCTAAACAACTCAAGGATGTCTCATAAGAGCTAACTCACCCTCCAGGCTCTCTTTTAGGCAAAGTCATATCTCTCTCTCTCTTTCAGCCTCGGGGCTCGCCTTGCCAGACTTGGAGGTGTCACCTGGTATGGCAGACGGTGTGTGTCCCCCCCACCCCGTCCCCGCACCTGTCACTCGTGCCACGGTGTCCTCTCACTCCGGTCATCAGTGCTATCAGGGGGGGCCTCTTTTTATGACAAGAAACCTACACGGAGGGCTAGCAGCCCCACCAAAAGCTGCTTGGAGAGCGATCAAACACATTGATATCACCTCCCAGGGTACATGGAGTCTCTTTTAAAACTAAAAAAAAAAGAAGAAGGGGGGGGGTTTCTTTTCATTGGTTGTACTTGGAAGTCAGTGACTTTGTACTGTGGTGGCTCCACAGAGTGGAGTTGCTGTGAAAAAGATTCTATGGTGGAAGGGTTTGGGGGTTGGGGAGTGAGGAAGAAAAAATGAATATGTATGTGCATATTTATCCGGAAAATGATTACTCGCTGGAGCATTCATTAATCGTTTTTCATAATTCATTCTGCGCATATTCTCCTTTTTTTTATTGAATTTAAACAAACCCATTAACGGGGATTAACTTCCCTGAATAAGACTTTGGTTCTCTTCCCAATTGCTTCCAAAAAGGGCCCCTTGTTCCGTCAAGTGGAATTACTTGTTAGCGTCTGCAATCTCCTCGCAAAAGAATTATAGAACACAGGGGTGTGCTACACCGTCCCTTTCTTTCCATTTTTGCCACTCTCCCTCAAGTAAATTTATAATCACTTTTCAAAGGATATATTCTCTCATTGTTCCTTTTTTTCAGCAGATGGATGTTTGGAAAGTGTTTTTTTTGTGTGTGCAGTAATGACAACATTATTGAGTGTTGTTTTTAATAACTGGTAATTTGTGTTTGACCATCATCACCATCTGTCCCATGGTTGTTGTCAAGTTATTTTTTTCTGGCCTTTGTTGCTGCTTATTACACGGCACTAATTACAGCCTGAAGAGAATTGCTTTTCTAGACCCTGACCTCTTCCCTCCACTTGAGGCCATGGAGAGGATAAAAAAAATATAAAAAAAGAAATGAATGAGATAGCTAAAGGAGGATATAGGGGAGCTTTGTAGCTGATTAACCATAAGGCATACATTAATGATAATTGGATGAGAGGATGTGAGTGGAGCCTTGAGCAAGAAATGCACTCATTTCTTTCTGCCGTACGCCCAAGATTCTGTTCATCGCTGCTCTTTTTTCTTTCTTCCTTTTTTTTTTACCCGCTCTTCCTCTGAAGTAGAATTAAGGAGAGCCAACAAAGAGTCCCATCAAGTCTGGGTGGAGGATGTGACTACCTTGGGGGGGCCGACGGAGAAAGACTGCATTGTATCCCACTGTGTAATGCTGCCCCAGATCTGTAATTACAGAAGCCAGTGCTTATTACAGTGTGTGTAGGTCAATTCATTTGCATTTCTAGTTAAATTCAAAATGTATTCTTTTGTTTGAATATAATGTGCATCTATTATAGTTTTCTTTGTGCCGCATGATGATGCGTTAAGGCGGATATATGCATTTTGTGAAATGTTGATTAATTTAATGGAGCGTACATGCAAAAAAATCTGTAATTTGTGCTCTGTCCCCACCCCCCCCGTAGAGAAATATCTCTTGTAGTAGTGCTTCATGTCTAAATGTTGCTGTGAACTCGGGATCTAAATTGGAATTGCCACCCAAGTTGGCAACGCATCGCCCATGGGTAAACATGGGCCGGCAGAATTATTGTTCAGAGTGATGAGCCTCCCGAGCAGGTGCGCCTCTTGTCGCAAAGCTCAAATGAGCACACACCGACACCGAGGAGCTCTGCGGCCACACCAACGCAAAGATCCACACCTCAGGTGCTTACTCACATGTGTGCATGCTCACAGCGAAATGTGCACACGCCGGCATAAACATAAAAACCTCCCCCCTCACACACACACACACGCATGCAGAACATGCAGTCATGGCTTTAGTTTCAAAGTGTTTACCGATTGTGTACCAGATGAGATTTACTTGCCCTGTTGGCACAGCTTGAGAACAACATGTAAAAACGATGCCAGCCAAGCCAATTAGCTTTGATTCAGACATGAGACAGGAGGCCAAATATCAGACGAGTGGGATAGGTGTTCGTGTGACAGTTTCCAACGGGAGTGCATCACACGTTGTTCCAGCTAAACTAAACAAAATTTTCAATTGCTACGTGGTTTGAGAAACAATGACGAGAGAAGATACCGTAAAAAAAATAATGTCTAGAATCGGCACAGGAGGTGGGTGCACGCATTCCTTCATCACTCATCTCTCTACCTCTTACCCTGCTCTCTCCATTCCCTCCCCGGAGGCCTTTGGTGAAAAAAAAAAATGTCAAATGATCACGCTTCCGTGAGCACCATCTGGCAGCTCGTGCACTTATAGCACCCATCACACATCTCTCACTTTCCTGCCAACCTTTTACACTACAGTAGTACACTTAACCCTTTGTTCCGCAGGATGGAAGTCAATGGGAGCCACTCACAATGGCTCCTCTATTTGTTTGACCGTCGAGGGCACTGCAACCTCAGGCCACGACCAAAAAGCGAATGTACAATAGATATGGCTCACAACTAAATGGATTTCAAATGTACCCTAACGTAAGTACATGAGTGACTTTGCAGGGAGGAAAATGTTCTCTACTTAAAGTTGCAATTCTTAAAATTTCATTTCTGGTTGATTTGGCAACACCGCTGCTTATGCTGGGAACAGCAGATGCAGTGTGATACCATGTTCCAAGAATTCCGAGGGTAGCAAACACTCATTTAGTAGCTAGAGATAAACAGGAGGATAACAAGTGTATCTGCTTAGTCTTTCAATATTCTGTCTCTTTTAGTCACATCACAAACTATTTCAATCTGATTCCTAGTTTTTACACTCCACAGGGCTCAGAGTTACCTTGCCGAGAGGTTGTCGATCACCTGCAATTTCTTATCTAGCTGTTAATAGCTCACGATGGCTGCTCCTTCTATTGCATTTACTCCCTGCGACGTTTGATAGAAATGACCATTGTCACCGTTTCGTGACCGACTGCGCTCAACGCCATTGATGAAATCTTTGAGTTTCTCGTGGCTTGATCATCAAAAAGCCGGATAAAGGGTTGGTGTTTAGCTCAGTCGGTAGAGCATCTGGCTCACGTACAAAGGCTCAGTCCCTGAACCTAATTACTGAATGTTAACACAGCGAACTGCTATTTCAGAATAAAAGAAAAATGTAGTCTCCGTAAGAATTATAAGAAAGTTGAAGCGACTGATGGCGTTAAATCGGATATATTCAGGAAAAATATTGTGGATTGTACATGAGAGGGGAAAAAAAAGAAGAGATATTCAAATGATTTGTACAGTCAGAGTACAAACAGGCGACTGACTGCATGCAAACAGAAAGCAATCTGCGTCACCTGAAACAACCTCATTTCTAGGACTCTGTCTGTCATCTTTTATATCATATGTATATGTGATGGCAGCTACTGTATGCGCACGTTTTGTTGTTAACACCGTGTCACAGGATATTTACATCACTTTGTCAAGTGACCTACAAACTGCAAAAAGTGATGCAACGGCACTGAATTTCCAGTCTGGAGATGGACTTGATTTTCACTGCATATTGTATCAGGCAGAGTGTGTTGTGAACTTGATAATCTGGTTTTCTGTGGCGCCCCATGCCAAAAGCAATTGGAACAAGGCCGACATGGATTGTGTTAGCAGACACAGATAAGATGAATAAGTCTGTGGCAATATGGCATCCAAATATTTATGTAACATTGTGAATTAATCAGCTGAACATCGCGTTGAATGCATTCGCGGATAATGGACAACAAATGGCCTCATAGGATGCATTTGGGAGACATTCCAACAAAGACTGGCTTTATGTATAAAGATGAATACAATATTTAGAATAGATTACATTTTTAAAATGCATAATGAAAGTCAAAAGGTGCATAATTTCCACTTTAAAGTCTCTGTAAAGTAAGAATAAATGTGTACTGAGTTTGTCAGACCAAAGAAGAAAGTCCTAAAAAATGAGCAGTATTCTCAGCTCCAGGACTGTGGGGGGCGTGCATCTTCAATTTATCTCTATCTCTCTACTAGGGTATGCTCAGGGTGGCCTCAGCGTGTCATCGAGCCACCCTTTAAGGACCGCCCACAAAATCCCGGACTAAAAACTGGTGAAAAACAGTTTTAACCTCTAACTCCACATTTCATTAATATATCGTTCAGTCGTGTTTTCAGCAACTATTTTCCGACATATTTAATATATTTTCAAAAGAAATCGCAGAATTGCCTTTACACAGACTTTAAATAAATAAATCCTTGACAAACTATTTGATACAATTGCCTTATTTACCATCTTTTTGTTCTTTAGATTGTGTAGACATATGGCACTACTGCTCCAGGCAGTAAAACAGATTCCTATTAAAAAAAATGTGAACATAATTTGTCACTTTTTACAAGAAAAAAAACAAAAAAAACATTTTGAATTATCCATTTCGATGAAATGTGTTTCTCATCAAAGTCAACCAACTCTTTACTGCCTGCTAATTGCGAACTGTTAAAAAAAAAGAAATGTTCATGTTTAATGCTCTGAAATGTCACTCGCGAAGTTCAGCTAATGTTTTGATGAGTCTACTCCATCCAGCACGGTCGCCGTTTAAACTACCGTTGGCAGAAAAAAGCTGTAGAAGAAATAAAATAATGAAATAAATAACCAAAGTGTTTTCTGACACAATTTTGGCAGCTGCAGAAAGAATTTGCTCGGTTGACAGGTGGAAGGTGAGTAAGCAAAAATCTGCTAAAAACGAGAAATGGAAACGGTGGGTACGGATGTAGAAATGAAGGGGTATGAGGCAGAGTGAGAAGGGGAGACTGACAAGAGCGAAACACATGAAGGGAGAAAGAGAGTGCCGACACAGAGGCACAAAAAAAGACAATATCTCTCTTTTGGACATGTACCACAGGACAGAGTTCAACTTTTTCCCCCTGCTTTGGGGGGAACAGACCGAGTTTAAGACAGAGCTAAAAGAAATGACTGACACCCCTTCACAGATCATTTCTGCACACCAGAAGTATGCATAGGTCAACTCTCAAATCTCCATGAGTCATAGTTGCTGTTTCCAAAATTGCTGGTTTCAATTTGTATCTGCAGTGTCTCAGGTGCCTCTTTCAGCATATTCTGTTAAATAAATCATGAGTATACAGGGGCCATAATGACAAAAAAAAAAAAAAGACAAATTCAATGTCAAATTAAAATGGATAACTACAGTTATGCTAATGGGACTGTGAGGCTGTATTTAGGCACAGCAGTACTTTGAGCTAAATGTCTTTGTTCGGCCTTCTTTGCTTTGTTTGTACTTGACGAAGCGGATTTTGATGCTTCGGGTGGTCGCCGTATTAGTTTAGCTTGCAAATGTCATTAGTTTGCAGGTTGGCCATACAAGTAAAGCCAAATGTTGACCCAATGATGGGAGATCGTGTTTGGAATGGAAGAGTTCAGGATTCACCCTAAGGTGGATATATGAATGTTTGTTCCAAATTTAATGGCAGTCATGCGGACACATTTCGCTCAAAACCACAAATGTCAACCCCATGTGGTGCAAGAAGAAAGGTCAGAGGGTTACCAAAGTCATCTGGATGGATTTAATGTGCGTACCAAAATTTTGTGCTTATCCACCAACTGTGGCAAATGTTTAACTTTCATGAATTTGGTTGTTTCCTGTTTTATTTTGTAACCGTCCTCTCTCCAGTGTCTGTAAATGCACTGCAACCTGCTGTTGTTGCGTTTCCCAGCCAGATTGGATTGTCTGTTCCAGCCTGATTAGTCTGAGATTCTTGTCATCTCGCCTTCATTTGTGTATTTGGTCCCTGTGTTGCTTGGTTTCAGTGTCATTTCATCTTCATCCTGTGTTAGAGCGTTTCCGCCATTCATTGTGTTTTTGTTTTCCAGTCTGGTGTTGGATACTTGGTTGCTTTGTTGGACCTCGCCGGTTTCATGGCCTGTGGATTTAGCCCACTACAGATTTGTTTGCCTGTTTGGACTGCCCTTCTTGGGTTCGCACTTAACCATGAAATCATTGCTCTGCACCAGTTCTACCATGGTAGTCTACATTTGGGTTCTATTCCCTGTGTTTCTGGTTACCCTGCTTAAACTGTGATGAGAAAACAGACCTGTTGATGGCATTAAAGGAAGTCGAGAGTATTTACACTTGCACCAAGGTTCATCCATCCAATAGTGGTCGAATTATAATGATGCTTACTTAAGCTGCTAAAAATGCCATTTAATATGTTCAGAGGCAAAATAATTCCATTGGACTTACTATTGGAGTAAGTTCAACAGGAACATGAAAACAATGATCCCACATGCACTGCCCGTTGTGTTTTCAAAAATCTGGAAGCATGACGAATGGGGATTCATGTGGTGGGTATGTTTGTGCCTTCTCCATCAACGATGCAAGCCTTATGTCACAACCCGCGTCAAACGCTAGCAAATAACATCTGTCCGAAAAGAAGCCTCCACGAAGACGCTTAGAGAAAAATCGAAACATACGCCGAAGCACTATTTGAACAAAGGTAACGAGCCGTAGCCAACACACATCTGACATTACAGCAAAGCACAGCAGTGCCATTCGCTGTAGGCTGCTGCTAAAATTAACTAAGATTACCGACCTGCACAGCATTACTAACATTACGAAATTGAAGGTCAGATGAGCACTCCTCTTCCCTTCTTTTAGGCGAAAAGTTTTGAAGTCACTGGCTTCAGAGAGAGTGGAACCCACGCTGTGACCAAGACGTGAACAACATTGTTATTAAAATGTTCAAACTGCCTCAGAAATCGCTCGGAAAAAACCTTCACAAGTCACCCGACTGTGAACTTAAACAGAAGTTATTCAGTTTAAAAAGTGTTTTGTTGTTTTTGAGTCTTCACTCCTTCTGTCTGCAACATTTAACATCAGCGCTGGTTCTCAAACACATTGACTGACCCCCTGCACTCATTTTACAGACAGATTTACAGTATATTGTAGCGTGTAGATTTGGAGCGTCAAATATTCTATTTGCTCTTATGCAAAACATTAAAAAAATCCATTCGATTGTCCAAAAAATGTAGCGTGGCATTGCTGAAAACAGGGCAGTTTCTCTTTTCATACGTCAGTGAAAGTATGTAGGGTTCAAGTTCAATTCGGCTTTATTGTCAATACAGCAATATGTACGAGACATACAGAGAATTGAAATTACGTTTCTCTCTGTCCAAACAGCACTAAACATGAAATATAAAATACAAAATATAAGTGAGGATGTAAACATATGTATAAAATAAAATATGAAAAAAAAAATCCATCCATCCATCCACAGACAGACAGACAGACAGACAGACAGACAGACAGACAGACAGACAGACAGACAGACAGATAGATAGATAGATAGATAGACATACAATATATACAAAAAACCGTATAAGCAGAATTGTCAATATAAATATAAGTATGGCTGTATGATATAAATATAGATATAAATAAAAGAAGTATGGTAGAATTATAAATTGACAGAATTCAGTATGAACAGGTCTATAGAATGGAATATGTAAAGTATTTTTGAGTCTGTAAAAGTGGCTGGTATACTTTTAGTATATTTACCGACTGACTGCATTTTACAAAGAAACCCCTGCCCTCCATTTTAATCCGCATTTTTAGCATACACCACATAAAATATATCAAAATATGGAAGTTCTCCTTTAACTTATTGAATGTGATCATGCAGCGAACATTCCAGATTAAAGCCTCCCCTCCTATCAGACAAGTTAGAGTCAATTCGCATTGCAAAAATGTATCAGTCCTCTCACAGGAACCCTTTTCCCTCCACAATCTCTATTCTCTGTAATTGATGGAGCCCAGCTATTGAATATTTCACCGGAGCTGTCTTGCCTGTAATTTCAATCAAGACTTTAGTGGGACAAATCAATAGGACAGGGTCTAAATGGTAGACTATAATGCTGACTGTGTTCCATATCTGTCACGTGGCCAATGTATTACAACCACAGCTCTTGGAAGCTTTCTAATCAGCCAGTGCTCAGGCACACAAACAGACACCGTCAATAACATCATATCTAGAGATTAAATACGATATTGGACACAGTGGGATTTTCTTAAACGGCACGGTGTTTACTTTTAAGAAAGATATTTGAATTAGTGCTGGTGTAATTGTGTTTTATTGCCGTTTACATGAAGATAAGAGATATTTTTATATCTCTACATATATGCCAAGCCATCTCGTTTCAGCACTACATCATTTAGAATCCTCACTCTGATCTCCTTTGGCATGTCGGACTTTAATTTGACCGTTGTGGTCAGCTCTCGGACGTGTGTAGATACAAGCGTTAGTGAGAATTCCCTTGTCGTCACCTGTCTTCGCAGTTTGTCTTTTGCGTTTTGTGGAAAACGACGACACCGACAACAACAAGCCCACATGACTCAGACCCAAGATTTTTCAAGCAGTTGAGGCCAAGTGGAACGTTGTTTGTCTGGGCCCGCAGCCAAGTCTTCCATTAGGCCTTTGGCCCAGGTGAACAGTAATTAAACAAGGCTGCGCTGAGTCGGCACTCCACATCTCTAGTGCCTCCGCATTCACATTATTTTTGTTTATGTTGCTCTACAGCAGGTTTTTTTTTTTTTTTTTGCCTCGGTGGAGATCACAGCCATATGTCTGTTTTTGTATCCGCCGCTTATGGTGCGTGGAAGAGTTGTTTCAGGGCGAGAGGTTTTCCAAACCGTGAGCCGCCTCCCCTTGGGGAGGGAGTGGAAAAGGTGGGCGTGAGACAAAGATACTGAATGAGAAGAAGGGGACAGGTGCATATGGAAAAATAACTGGAAGTTGAATTGCTGTGGTTTAGCCCTGATGGTCTGGTCCTGTCGCTGTCCACACGATAAGGCAGCTGGATCTGCGGCACTGAAACACAGCTAGAGGTATTTTAAGCCATAAGGATATTGCAAACGGGAACTAAAAGCAAAGTCAGCATACATTTAATGGTGCCAAATATAAGCTAAAGAAAGTTGTTGTCCACAGCTAAATCACTGATTCCTTCCCGAAAAGCACCATGGGGATTTACAAAACTTACAGCATGGGCAGGCTACACTGAGACGATTGATAATGTATCGAGGACGGCATCGCCGATCAAGCCATCCGCGTTCGACAGCCGCAAATATTTCCACTTAAGGGGCAGAGAAAGGAATCAGTATGAGGGAGTGTGTAAGCCCAGGCAGGGGTGGATGGAGAGATTAAGGGCTGAGTGCAGGCCTTTTAGTTGTTGTTTGATTCTACCTCGCTCTCTTCTTCCTGTATGCCAGGAATCTGCAATCAGCAGCAGGAGGAGGCGAGGGAGGAAGGGAAAGGGAGGACGGGAGGGAGGGGAGGGAAGGAACAGGGTGGTGGGTGGTGGGAGTGTGTGGGGTAAGGTCTGAAGATGAGATAGAGAGAGAAAGAGAGAGAGAGGTATGTGCCGGGAGAAGGAAGTATTTCAACAGGAGACGGAGCGCTAACAACCCGCGAAAGCACATAAACAAACAATAAAGAGATGACAGACGGACACGGCAAAGAGAAAAGAGCGAGGTAGTGGATGGCAGAAAATCCACCACCACCACCTCCTCCACCTCCTCCTCCTCTCTCTCCACACATCCCCTCTTTGCACTGATCCCACTCTCCTCCACCCCCGCTCTCAGCCACGTGACTATTGGTTGGCGAGCGGCCCCGGTGGGGAGACAGAGAGAGGGGATACTGCTGAGGCTGCATTCACAGAAGATTACAGTGCAGGCTCGCTGATCAGCCTCTCCACCATTTTCTCTCTCTCCTGCACAGAGGATGAGCCTACCTCCCCCCTCTTTGATCACGCTCCTCAACCAATGGGATCACACAGGTGGAGGAAAATAATGAAGACAACCCCCCCCACACCCTTCCGCCAGACATCATAACCAAGCTGTGAAATCAGATATGAACGCAGGCGGAGGGGACAACGTTCATATATCTCATCTGGGTTTCCACGTGAGTGACGGCGGAAGTAAAAGAGTGAAGCTTGAACACGTGTGTGTGTGTGTGCAGCTCATGCGGAAACAGAGCGATATTCAAATCCCCCTTCCTCACGATTCGTTCCCAGCAGGGATCGGGATCGATAGCTCTTTATGAAAGAACTTAGTGAACTAATTAGGTAACTGAAAGGTTGCGCATTCCTAATGAGCTCGACTGTGCGCACAATGTGAATTAAGTTGTGCACATGCGTCAGGGAACCGAAGGTGACTAGATTCGTGCTAAACAAACACGATCGCTCACGTGCATTGCACTCCGACGCGAGCTCAGGTGCACAAAACCGTGTCGATTTTTCTTTCCCCCCCCTTCCCGTCGACGCTGCAAAGTTATTGTTACGTGCAGATGCCGTGCTTGTTGGGTTGCTGATTTCTATCAGACTGGATTATTTAGAGGGGGGTTTGGTGTCGTGAGTAACAAGTTAAGCATGAAAAAACATCAAAATCCAAAAGGCTGGAAAATGGAAAACTAGGAGGTTATGAGACCGGAATTACAATTAAGGCTAATCTCTGTATTACTTTCTGCACTCCAGGCAAAACTGTTCCAGAGCATCTGTATTTGTGTTCTCGTGAATCTCTATAGAGAGCAGGGAGTAATATTTGCTTTCTAACATTTAATTTGTGAGCAATATTGTAGATTAGCCCCCCCCCCTCTCTCAGGTTTGATATCATATTAGAAGATCTTCCTGAGGTTCAGATATATTTTCCTTTGATGAATGTTTTATGCTTAGAAATGCCGCGGTGCATCACTCCTGCACTAATGAATCATGCACCAAAGCAATACAGTAAATACCTTTGTTCCAGGGTTTCTTCTGTTCAAAATGATCTAACAAAGGTTACTTTGATCAGAACTTGTGTTTCCAATAGGCCGTCAGAGAGAGCTCCAAGTGTGTGCATGGGTTTTTAGAGTGTAAACACATGCATGTTTGGTTAATTGGCCACTCTAATTAGCACATAGGTGTAAAGGTGAGCATGAATGGTTGGTCCATTTCTATGTATCAACCTGGTAAGTGACCGTCTTGCCCAATAGCTGCTGGGATCGGCTCTTACCTCCCCATCAGTGACCATCTGAAGCAGGGGTGTCAAACTGGTCCACAAAGGGCCGGTGTGGCTGCAGGTTTTCCTTCCAACCAAACAGCAGCACACCAGACTTGACTCATTTAATCAACTGATCTCAGTCTTCAGAGAGTTGATTGGTCAAACTGTGTGCTCTTGGTTGGTTGGAACTAAAACCTGCAGCCACACCGGCCCTTTGTGGAACAGTTTGACACCCCTGATCTAAAGGATCAATGGGTGTAGAAAGTGGATGTATGGAATGAAATGGATTGATGTTGAGAGAACCAAACCTGGATTAGTCTTTTGATTATGATCTCCATAAGAACTGTGCATGGTTTGATACCTCAAGAGTCTTTTGTCATTGTGCTGACCTGTCTCTTTAGGTTTCAACTGTGCAATGGCCTACTTGCGAAAGGGTCTGACATATGTCCAAGCCCTATCAAAGTACATCTTCACTGACACAAGAAGTCTAATATTGACAAAAATGGTTAGGGTGTCAAAAGCTGCCCCTTTCCACCACTTACCAGTTATCCATTTCAACGTCTCTGGTCATTTGCTGACTGGTTTTCCGCCAGGAGCTGTCCTGTTCAGTTGTTCGTGGTTTACTGGATGACGCAGATTTGTAATTATGTATGTGCATTTATTTTCCACCCCGAACACCAACGTATGGATGCATGGATCTGCTTCTATTTTTAAAGCAATTTCTACTTTTTCAAAATTAGCTGAGCTCCTACTCCTTGTAACCCCGGGCATTTGCAAAACTTGCAATTTTTTTTATACAGTTGGTTCAAAAGCATATCATCAGAGGCTGAACTGCACACTCTCCTTCTTTGCTTTCAATGCGGAACATCTCCCGTTCATACACGACCCAAAGCCGACGTGACATTCTTTTATAAGATCTAACATCACTTTTATACTCTTGTTAGTAAAGGGGAATTAATATGAAAGGCAAAATAAGGTTACATAACAAACATATAGAGATTAATGTGGTCTCTGCAGCATAGGGAATTGGGACTCTGCAAAGCCAGTGTACATAATGGTCAATTTGTTGCCAGTAAAGGCCTGCTATTTGGCCCATTGAACACATGAATACCCCTCAACTCGCAAAGCTGTAAGAATCATTCCAGCACTTGCACTGAAAGATGCTACAAACACAGGCTGATTTGCATTTACTGTAGCAAATTGCCAAACTGCATGGGGCGTAGCTGTAGATAAATCAGATAATTTGTCAGCGAAAATGACCACTCTGTGGCGGAACTGTCATTTTTATTAAAGAAGGTGCAGCCGGGCATTCATCAGTGTCAGTTAGTACCATTCGTGGCAACACTCATAAACTCTCTAAATGCACCATTTACAGTAATTCCATCTGCCTGCCTGCTGCATTACATTTCCACGATGAGCTCTCCACTAAAGGAAGGCTGCAATTAGCCCTATACCTTGTGGCGGGCGCGCACTCGACATACTTCTCCTTCTCCTCCACAGCTCAAGAAATGGCCGGTAATTATTGTCAGGGAGTGACATTAGAGGGACTCTAGATGGGGGTCCTTTTTCTTATCAGCGCGGGCCATATGGATCATGTATGCGCAATTAAACAATAATGGTCATCACATCGTTTGCAGTCTCTTGGCATAGGCCTCTTGCATCAGTGAAGTGCTACCGTGTTTGACTAATTGTCAGTTGAAGATGGCTTAATTTCCCTCTAGTGAAGGAAGGAGTTTAGTTGTGGAGTTCAAAAACGTTGGGATATATATTTATATATAAAAAGCAACTCCCAGGATTATCCCAGAATGATTTCACTAGTTTTCACCATTATCTTTCCGGTGGTGTCACTCAAACCCTCGTACTCGTGTGAGGCCCTATACAATTTCAAATGTTTATTATTTTTATTTTTCTAGCCCCCCAAATTTTGCCTAGCCCCCCAATGTCAGGTGTAAAATTATGTATTTTGGGGGTCTCATGCATGGATGTACGCATATGCCTCCACAGGTGTGCGTTTTCAGAGGTGCCCCTGGCCATGCATTCGCCCACGCACACGAAACTTGGTGGGAGTGTGTAACATGCCCAGACGCACAAAAAAGTCTCTTGGTGTCCTGGGCTACAGTGAACCGTACGGTGTCCATTTTTTCTCAAATTTTGACATTTCGCCTTTTTCGCTCATTTCCAGGGGTCGCATTTGAACGAACTCCTAAAACCCTCCTCAAACCCTAAAGATGGTCTTAGAAACATAATAGTGTCTTTTTGTCCGTGTGGTCCCTGACTCCTTAGCTCTGCTGACAGCTCCACCATCTCGTTCGGCTCTACACCATCCCATTTAAGGGACGAGATGTGGTTTGCCACGAAAACTCTATCTGCTATCTGCCAGGAAACTCTCGCAGTTACATAATGCTCGGATAGACGGCATTACACCATTACACTCATGCATAATTGAAAAGAGATTGGCCAATATTTTGGTTTATGAAACAATCACTGAAAAAAAGGGAATGACAGCTGTAGTTTGGAATCGGTGCTAATTAGCAATCGTTTGCGATTTAACACGCTAAACCAAGATGAGCATCACAGTGCTAGGAGTATGGTGGTTGCCATATGGAGGTCCTCAAGGTCTGATAAAAGTGACTGCTAGTGTGTTTTGTCTTTCAAGTATTGTGAACAAACACTAAAATCCCAAGTGTGCAGTGTGCTGTGATGTTACATGCTCACTTAGGATTGGAATTACAACGCCCGTTCGACGACTCGAACTGGAATGAAAGTCTCCGCAGCCCGACTCAAATAACAAACCCGCAAAACAGAAAAAACCCTCCGAGCCGACTCCTATCATCAGGCTGTCGCGGAGAGATTTTGCAGATACGTGGTGATTGAAGGGTTCCAGTCGCTTGGCGGGATTACTGGTTTTCGAGGTGATAGTGAGATTTAATAGACCTCTGAAGCGAAAGGCAATTCACCCCTACTGAGGATGAGAGAGAACCCTTTGCCCCTCCCATTGACCTGCTCCTGCACTCTTGGAGACCTTTTCACCTTCATCTTGAATCAGTCACATCTATGTCTCACTGAGCAAAAGCCCACCCACCTATTTTTGGACCTACTGCTTTCTCATATTTTATCCGAATCGTCAGAATCTGTCAAATTGCTCAACCCCGTTCACCCTCAAAGCCTTCACCCCATCAAGATTGAAGATGCTGGAGTCATCCTCGTTGAACTTTCTTTTTAGAAAACTATATTAAAGTTATTTCATTCAACCATCGTGTAATATTTTCATAAATTACCAGCTCTCACCCATAAACTCGTTCCAATTTGCTCGCTCAACCAATCCCAACCTTAACCCTTTAATTGAAGCCATCAATTTGAGCTTAATCTCCCACTCTGACCTTAATCCCTTTAACCCGACCTCACTTCTCTTCAATCCTCCCATACATCTTCTCTCCTTTAACCTTTGTTTGTGTTATATATCCACAGTGCCCAATAAAAAAAGTACAGCAGTCATACTCATTTGAAATCAGCTGGGAGGGCTGCACTGCAGGAGTGATCGTAAAAGAAAACAATCACACATTGCTGCCAAAGCTGCATTGCGCATAATGCTCCCAGTATATTGTATTAAAAGGATATGCTTAAGTGATTTAAGTGGCATCTTGAGTTCTAGAAGCAAAGTTCATTTCTTTGTTTAAGACGGGCACGAAACTCGAATTATCTCAAGGATATGCAACTCCAAACAAAACATCTGCTTCTTTGATAAAACCTAAAAAAGGTACAAGCCTCTGTAATTAAAGTACGGCTCGGTAAGAAACATTATCAAGCTGAAAATAACGGTGTGTGCTCGAGTGAAAGCTAAGGGTAGGAAGCAGAGGCTATTACACTCCTGCGGGTGATAAAACATCAAGCATTTTGAATGAGTTCACTCTCATTCTGGATCGTCATTAGATGCATTTAGCATCTTGAGGGGGGATGCACTTCTGAACCCAGATAGTTCCAGATCAGGAATGGAGTGAAGCCAGTGAGTTCCCTTGCCGACTCCATCACGTGGGAACATGAGCGACATCGCTTAATGGTAAACAGCTGCAAAGTGGTCTCCTCTGCCGTTGACCTTCATCTCAGAGCCTCTGACTGACTTCAGCATGTGGTGACGGTCTTGCGGATGCAACATCCAACAAGACCCGAGAGTATTTCCCCCCCAGTGACTCGTGTCCACCAATTTTCACGATGCTTGCTTTTATTTGGTACATAGTTTTTGGAAAGATTCTTCTGTTTTCATCAAATAGATTGGCCTGCTTTGATCTTTTTTTAAAATCTTGTTTCAGTTCTTTGTCATCTCCATCTCCATGCTGTTTGTCAGTCTTTAAATTCAGGAAACCTAATAAAGATTGGCTATGATTGAAGGGTAGGGCAAGTTCGAGTGACTTAAGCATCTCGTCATCTTTTGTGGGTTAGTGACAATATTTAGTTGCTGTCCAACAGTGAGAGGTGCTGAACTACAGATAGGTGGAGGTTGGATCAACTATCATCAGGCAATCATGCTAATAAGCCATCATGTCTGCAGGTCCCATGTATTTAGCATCTCTAATGTGTTTTTGATTTGTCCCCAACTGCAACAACAAGTATTTTGGTTCTATTTAGCAATGCTGACTTCTTAGCAATGGTAGATTATATTGTTTGTATCCTAATGTTTAATAAGCAGCAGAGCCATAAATCCCACCAAACATACCAAGGAGTTATATTTTAGTACGATCTCACTCAAGTTTGTCGACATTTTTATCTCTTTAGGTTACACGGGGTCACGTGAGATCCTCGGCAATATTAGTGGTTTGGCTTTGGTTGAGAACACCAGGTGTCAGTCTATCTCAACACTGTGGTGGCCAGGGTCAAAGAGACCTATTGCTGCCTTCCTAGAAATAATAGATAGCTTGCCATTGATGTTTCTTTAACATAAACAGACAACAGTATCTCCAGACTAGAATATGCTGACGGTAACACTAACATGGGTAAAGACATTCTCTTTGACTAATTCTGGGCGTGTAGTATTTGTGGTGTTATCTGTAGAGGTTTAAAGTCGATCCACCAGGATGAGTTGGGCAGAATGTGAGACCGACTCAGGAACTTCTGATGAACTTTGAGAGTGTCTCTAGTTCAATAAATAATACAGCATAAGACATCAGAGGCTCCTGAACACTTTCTTCCCTCCTGACTTCACCATTGACCTTTGACTTCAGTGATTTCTCCACAACAAGCCAGGAAAATGACATCATTCATTATCTCTCCAATAAAGCTCTCTCTCAGATCTCTTTGAACTGCTCAACAAATCAAAGATGTGGGCAGTGATTTGGAGGTCTGGAACAAGGCTAAGTGGCTTTTTCCCCGCCCAACTACATTTGCCTCTGCAGACCTGCTACGATTCAAATGCACCAATGTAAAGATGAAATGGCCAAGAAATTGTCTATGAAGTCTAGTCATCCTGTGCTTGTATCAGCCATTTCTTCTGCTCTCTTTCTCTCTCTTTCTTTCACTGTTTCTCTCCGAGGGTTTCCAGGAATCTCATCCACATCTGACTTTACAAGGTCGTCCATTATTCCGAGTGACAACAGTTCATGCTGAAAACACTCAACCCTACAGCCGATCAGCCACATGTCGGTTTGCATGATCTCCGAGCGCACACGAAACCATTACTCATCATTAATGGTGCCGTTTGATGCTCTATTAAATGTCAGGATGCACTGCATTGTAAAACCTGTGGTCACCTAGTAAAAGTACCTCTGGCTACATTTATATTTTCTTGCTCAGCACACACACACACCATGGGTGACATTTTAGGTGTGGAAATTTGATGACATTTACAACCTCTGTGGTGTCTTATGAAATGCAAGTAATTGGATTGGGGTCAATATGACAATATAAAAATGAGATGTGCGCTAAGGTAGGTACTTGAAACTCTAATGAAAAATTAATTTGGGGTCCAGGGCAACTGCTTAAACCTTTTTTTTAAATCACAACACAGTCTTGATGTTAAAAAAAAATCAAGCTGGAGCTTATTTATTCCATTTTGTATGAGCGTATCAATATATCAATATTTGCCCCAAATCTTTTTTGGCTCTAGTCGAGCAATCTTTTACAGTTTTGTACATGTTTTAATATTTTATTTTCTTGTCCTTAAAACATTTGACGTTACCCTCTACCTTCACATCAGCATTTTTCTTGTCGTCGTCAGTGCTTTGCCCGGATAAGAGAACTCACAGAAATCCACAAAATAAAGAAAAAGAGAATCTAACTCCGCCTAATTACTAATCCATTTTAACGCCGCATACCTGCAATTAGGGTGAGACCATGACAGCCAATTTAAAGGGGAACACGGTCTGAAATTCATTTTCTTAATCAGATAAAAACTTCAAAACATTAGAAGCCTGCCATATCCTCTGGGAGAGGCAGAGATAGGGATCCGGCATCGGTTTCATATTTCTCTCCTGGGAGAAAATATGTGCACAGCTAAATAAATAAATAAGAAAGCGAAACAAATAAGTTTGCACTGTTGGGCACAACACCGTACGACCACAATGCGGTGTACGCTATCATCTCAGATAATTAGCAGACTCATTAAATATGTGAACATGTTGATGTTGGATTCACAGCAGATAGAACCTTTTTTTTTGTAAATTGTCTGGAATGGCAAGGGTGTGATATCTTATTAATTATGCTCAGCGTTACCAAACACCCTCAAGCCAAATGCATCTGAATCAAAGTGAATGGGGCTGTGTAGTTGATGAATTAGTTAAATTGTAAGATAAATATTTTTGGACGAATGGCGTTTGATGTTATTTCTCACAGATCCAGAACAAAGGAGCACACACACCCTTTCCCAAAGCCCTTTGAAACTCGTTATTGACTTGTGTGGCATCAATCGCAGCTCAAAGAAAATCTTGACTTTAAGCAGCCGCGTCCCCATTGTTCGTTTTTTTTTCCCCCTCCATTTAAACCATTTTAACATCTCTCTCTCTCTCGAGCACCAAGCGAGGCCAGAGCGAACCTGCGAATCTTTCGCCTGAAGCTGCCTGTCGACAAATCATTTCAAATCAGTTTGTGACCTCGCCCGGATCGCAATTAACGACATGAAAGGCGTGTAGCTTTTAAAGAAAACACACTTTAGAACTAATGGAATATTCACAAGGACATCAATACTGAAATATGCAATATTCTGTATGAAATAAATAATGTTCACACACATGTTCCTCCGACAGAGGCAGGTGAAAGCTGCCTATCGCTTAAAGAAACACTAGCATAGGTGTTTGGATTGTGCGTGAAGCAATTTCATACATTTTTAGAAAATGTGTGGCAGTAGATATACAATAAAAAGAGAAAGACTTTGCTTAATTATTGTGTTCTGAGTTTGTCAGACCAAAGAAGAAAGCGTTATTCCACTCGGATGAATTTGAATGATTAAAAATATCAACAAGTTCAAAAATTAGGTGTCAAAATCAGGTGAAAATGAATTCTCAGCTCCAGGGTAATGTGGTGTGTGTGTGTGTAGGAGCAGGGGGATACATAACAGCCTCTGGGTACTGGGGCATCCAACTAGCAGTCCAGCATGCCCAGAGGTGGTTAAAAAGTTTCTCATTTGTTGGCTTCCAGATTTTCCACATTTTCCACATACCCCAAAAGAGGGGACCTGTCCAAACTTTTCCTCGTGTTGGATTTTACAGGTTAAAGCAATAATTTGGCAGAGAGTTCAGCACCACTGCGACATCTTCCCCTTTAAATATGAGTGTAAACGTTACACATTATGGTTTAAACGTGTGAGATATAACATGTGAGACTTGAGAACAATCAAATTGAAGTGTCTCTTATTTACATCTACTTCACATTGACGGAACATTATCTAAAAATGTTATACTGTATATTTGTTTAATAGATCCACACTCTATAATCTAATTTTGCTTTTCCAATGGCAGCACATTAAAAAAAAGAAAAATGTACTCCTTATCCTCGGTCACACCTCAACTCTTCTTCCTCAAAAGTACTTCTGCACTTAATTTCCCTTTTTTGCTAAAACAGAGCCCAAGCTCTTAATCCTTTATTGGCAAACTGTCTTATTGGCACTACTTTATTGGGCAGCTAGTCCTGTAGAAAAGCTCAGTGAAGGGTTAGTATATCCCCATCACTGTCAGTTTAGCCCAAGTGAATGGCATACGGATTGGCTGATAAAGTATTGTGCGGGTAAATATTTGCAATCCTGTTTTTTCACGGCGAATATTACCCGATAGAGGATCGGTTTACCAAACACTGTGGTCGCCCTGTAACTTGAAATGTTCACACTGATCCAACCAACTGCATTCAAATGTTGATAGCGTTCGCATTTACATTTATATTATGGAAAACCAAACATGATATGGTCAAATTAAATAAAATAAAAAATAAATGAACTTCCCCAGGTGTCATCCATGACCTAAGCACATGACTTTGGTCACTTGCAGTGACCCGTGTGTCACATGACGACTGGAGACGGCCTTGGCATATGGTCACACAGTCTCATAAGAACATGACCGGGGTATCAAATAACTAAAGATCTGCTTATCGTTACCTTCAAATGGAGACTTAAGTATCGACTTAACATGATACCATGTCGTATGTAATGTCAATATGAGATAACTGTAGAGTAAATATTCTGAAGACAAACAGAAAGCATCAAACCTTTCAGATATATACTGTATTATTTATGCATCATTATTGAGTTGGTGGCCTATTAATTTACCAGATTAAAGATGCATTACATCTCAGGGTATATGGGGACTGTTCCCTTTTGTTATATTTCAGCACAGAGGCTGTTTCAGGACCAAGGACAGCTCATGCTCACAGTGGTGCGACGTACATATAAAGTATATGCTGCATTTACACACACACAGATCTGTTTACACATTGGCATTAGTTTAGTAGAGGATCATATTGTGTTGATCGGTGTCAAAGAGGCATATTAAATCTGCTTAGCAACAATAAAACATGAAAACATTGTGTCTCCATTTGCCCCCAGATGCCTGCACCCTGATGACATGCCATTTCAGAGGCATCTCCGCAAACCTTCACCGGGCTGTCAGGCTGAAATGCAACTCTGGTAAGACAATGTATTGCTGGCATTTAATAACCAGAGAGAGAATGAATACATTTGTTCAACAGCAATCTCAGACATCATTTAACTTTCTTTTTTTTTTTCCTTTTCCGTCCATGTCCGAGAGTACCCCAAAGCTGATGGCGCACTCATTTCTCCTGACAAATAACCCCACATGAAGTCAACGTCTGCAGAGTTAGACTGGCTGTGTCTGAAAATGTCAGGGATAGGTCAGAATTGAACCCGGATAGATTGTGCAGCGTTTTTTTGTTGACAGCTACCTGGTGAATTGAACTGTCAGCGGTTAAATGTTGCTCATTCTGTTTCCACGGCTTCATCGTAAAAAAAAAGCAGAGAGTTTTGCTACAAGTTCACATGACCTATCATAGACAGATTTCCAATACAGGGCCTGAGAATCAATGCAGTAAAATTCAAGGACCCAGAAACACATATTAAACATTAAAAAATTTAATATTAGTGTTTAAAGTGTCTCTTTGCAAACATTTTGTTGAAAACCCGCCATCATCTTCTCAGTTTCTCCTCTCAAACATGTCAAACTGTCCTGTTCCTCATTCAGACCCGTCTAACTTTGTGTCCCATCCTTCGTCTGATGAATGGGAGGGGCAGTGAGGTAATTACGCTCATCATGAGACATAATGGATACAAGCAAGGTGTATGATTTGATGTACTTGGCCTCCATTTCTTGTCCCCATTCACCTAGGAGAAAATTAATGAAGTCGAATCGAAGCACTGCACCAAATTAGCTTTTTTTTTTGTCAGAAGTTATAGCATCCGGGGCACCTTCGATTAATATTAAAAAAGTCTTTGGACCATGCAGTTTCAATTACCTAAGAGAATCAAAACACTAAAAAGCCTTCAAATTGATTTTTTTTCTTCCATAAAGCCCCCTGCCTCAAAAATGAAATAGAGGTGGAGACCTTCAAAGACATGTGACTTTATGATTAGTTTTAGTGTTTTTTTCGCCGAGACGTTTGTTTATTTTTGTAAACCTAATGTTTAATTAGCCGTCTGAAGGCAACCTAAATAGCTCTGGCATGGTTTCTGTAATGGGATGACAAAATATGTAATAAAATTTGATTGAATTCAGCAGCTGGACACCAGACCAAGCCGGCGAGGATTTTTTTATAGATCACATGGGATGACAGGATCATTTTGAAATGGTCACAATAGAAGCAGAAAACCCCAGACAGAATGACGTTCGTTTTTTTTTCTGACTCTCCTCTAATCTTTGCCGTTTTATTGGAAATCACTCTTTTCATTTTTTGTTTGAACTGGTCACCAGTGAAGACACAAACTCAATATCCTGTTTGTGAGGAACGCCAGCAGTCGACTACAATCCAATATAGGAGTCGACTTTTATTATTCTTATAATGTTCAGGTTGTGTTGATGCAGCCATATAGGTGAATTATGTTTTAGTACCGAGGTCCTATATTACGAGGGGTGTTCCTAATTTAACTGGGCATGGATACAGCCGCGAACAGTCTGGGTCAATCTGCACAGAGCAGCTGTGTCAAACACAGAAATGGCATAGAGAATGCGGTCGATTTTCAAAATAAAACACCCTGTGCAAGCTTAGAAACAGTCTAAAGGGAAACCATTCACCACATAGCACATTTATACATTTAGAAGCATATTTACAGGCACGTAAATTAAAGAAAAATTACCAAATCTGAGGATATTAACAAAGTTTGGTGGGCTAAACGCTCCACTTTTTAAAACGTTCCTGGTGGGATTTGAAGTCGCGTGGAGAACAGACCAAAACAGCGACGAGATGGCAACGTGCCCGGTGGGGTTTCCAAGAGATATATGTCAGACATGACAGTAAAAAGTGTGAGACGATTCAAGAACACCAGAAGTCTTGTGGAAAAGGTGACAAGAAGAAACAAGAAACAGCCAGCTCAGAGTAAAATATCCTCCAACTGTGTCGTGAGCCCCATCAGTCATCGTCTAGTTTAGTCAAGAGCATCCATAAGACACTTCTGATTCATTATAAGTCACATCTATAACCGTGACTGCTTATGAGTGCAGTCGTAAAACATTATGAATGCATTATAATTCACTATGAATGCCCCCGTAATGCATGATAGATGTGGTCTTCATAGAAAGTTACCGAACATTATGAGCTTTGGGAAGACGGATGTTGCGGCAGGCCCGTTGTCCTGGATTGTATTAGACAGTATTCGTGTCCCTAAGGGTTGCAAGTGGACATTGATTCGATCATTGCTCGATGATGGTTGGTAAACTTTGTTTCCAGAGTTTTTCTGGTTATAAAACAGCCAAACAAGTCGTGTGTGTTCATCGATTCAAGTGCAGTAAGAGTTCACGAGAGAGGGCTTGTCAATCATCTACTGTTCAAGCTATGTTAAATGACTCCGGGAGGCTTACTTACCTTGGCTGCATGACAACAACAGCACAGAAAAAAAAACATTCTCCTTCTACAATATCAGCTCTTCAGGAAATAAAAATAACTTGACTACCACGCATTTAGTGTGTCCAATTGGTTTTGCATATACACAAGTTTAAAGAGATCATTGTAATCCTGCATCTGAGGTTGAAGATAAAAATGACCAAAACTAGAGTTAGGAGGTTTTTGACACTGATGCATGAAATCCGGAGCAAAAATCTTCAAATATCAAATTTAAAAAACGACATGACCTGAAGGTTTTTGCCTGTTACTGTAAATCTGCTGAATAAAAGAACCAATCTTGTTTGTCTTGTTTTGGGCTTTTGTGCTGCTTCTGTTTGCTTACATACGAAATCTATTTGTTCAGTCACTTGTGAAAAAAAGAAACTCTTGACTGAACACCCCCTTTATTTTGTACCGCGAACCTCAGATGTGCATGTCAAAACTGGTGCATCGTGGCACACACACACACACACACACACACACACACACACACACACACACATTAGACACAGAGTCAGTGACTAGCCATAAGGTGGAGCGCAGATAATAGATTTAGGCGACTGTAAGCAGATTTGGGCGTGCGCCTTACTTAAAGGCAGATCATTCGGTGGCTGTAAACAGGCTTTGGAGAAATCAAACCGTTAAATAGAAAATACATTTATTAATTCAATCCGCTTAGTTCAGGTTCAGCTCCTTTCCCTCAAATTAAGTTTGCTGGATTTCACAGGATATTAGCAAGGCGAGAAGAAAAAGAGGGGGCATCAGGATGTCTGGCTGCTTCCGCCGCAGTCGTGTAGGTGCCCTGATGTCACTTAAACCTCGGCGGAGACATCCTTCAGCCTGAAAAACAGCAGCCGTGATGTAAAGCAAATAAAGCAAACTGTGGTGGGGAGATTGAATTTTCAACAGCTGAGTGAATAGCCTTTATATATTGAATGTAGCAGGTAATACTAGAGAAAAAGCTGGAGTGTCTATGCTTTTCCATCACTGTATATAATGGAGGCGCATGATATAATATACAGCATAAAAGGTCATGAGACAGCAGCTATTAACTTACAGAATGCTAAATCCTACATGAAAAAGATTCTAATATACATCCAGTGCGACTCTCCACTTGCTGCTGAATTCATCTGGCTTTGTAATAACTGCAGTGAATGTCTCTGTGCACTATAAACTTTCTGTGCTTGCAATGTTAACAAACCCACGATGACTGCACTTACCCATTTATGGCTCCTAAAGTCGCAAGACACGACAATGCCTAAAGCTTAAAATGAGTAAAGCCGGGGCTCAGACTCTCAAGTCGGTTTCAAATCCTAACCGGTTTCGGTTGCATCACACACGTGAGAACAGATGTTCTTCTGTCTAATCCCAATGGAGACGCGGATGTAAACAAAACAGAGACTGACACACTGCGAGACATGGTCAACACGGGTTTCCTTAGCGACTGGAGTCCGGACCTTTAATCTGTTAAACTACTGCTTCTTTTTTAGGCCTCTGCTCGAAAATGACATACCAAAAATTAATTGAGTATATCTCTGCAACTACAACGTCCATTTCAATAATTTTAGTGTCATAATGAAGGGAACACTTGTGACATATCAGATGTGTAAATATCAGTATATACGTACAAACCCTAACCCTAAATTGGATGGGATGTCAACACTGACAAAAGGGGGCGGTCGGTAGCTAGTGGGTTAAGCAGCCGCCCCGTGTGTAGAGGGCACAGTCCTCGCTGCAGGTGGCTCTGGTTTGAATCCGACATCGGACAGATAAGTCACTCCCCCTCTGCCCCCTGCTTCCTGTCTATCTTCAGCTGTCCTATCAATGAAGGCCAAAAAATAATCTTAACCCCCCCCCCCAAAAAAAAACGGTCTAAGAAATGAGCAAGCGACATGTGCTGATGAAGGCCATGCGATATAGTAAAAAGCTGCAGAATAAGTGACTATGTAGAATTCGTTTCCAAGATTAAGAAAACTACAAACTCAAGCATGTTTTGTTTTTTTATTTCACTTCCAGTGCACAAGGAAAAGATTCCTCATGGTCTGCTGTGCAAGACAAAACTGTTGTATATTACTTTTACTTGCTTTTATGACCGTTGTATACCCAGAATGCGACGCTGTTCTCTAAGATTTACTTTCAGACTTAATTAAATGGGCGTAGCTGCGGAGGATGTGATGTCATTTGCATTTTTCTAAGGGGAACGTTCTGCAATTAAAAAACTTGCAAATGCTAAAGCTGATTTCTGTGGTTTTTTAAACGAGAGTCGTATCGATGTTGGGAAATCAAATCTCTTTCGTGGGTCCGTAATTACAGTAAATTATGTGAATATAACAACAAGATAACAACATTATGTAATT
Source organism: Collichthys lucidus (assembly GCA_004119915.2). Lineage (NCBI taxonomy): Eukaryota > Metazoa > Chordata > Actinopteri > Sciaenidae > Collichthys > Collichthys lucidus. Next base: position 14,434,029 of record CM014101.1, on the reverse strand, counting down.
CTGGACATATTAGGAGAAAGTTCTGAAGTCATTAGGAGATTAGCAACAATATTTACAACCTGCTACCTAATTTTGCCTGAGGATGCATCACAGTTGATCAAAACATTGCTAATAAGATTAAAGTGAGCTGCTTAATTAATTGTCAGAAAGCGAGGTGACAGGTAGAAAAACATTACCTGGACTCACAGCAACGAAAAAGTTCTACTCCAGCTCTTCCACACATTCACATCGAGTTTCTGCAGAGCAGAGGGGGAGGCACGTGTATCCTTCCCTTTACCCTCCTAAGACAGCGATATTCGAACCGGCAACCTCCTCTGTCACAGCCCCACCTGTGCCTCATGGTGTCATGGTGCCTTCTCAGTATTGTTCTTGATTTGCAAAATATGTCATCTTCCAGCCAGCTGCAGACATTTTCTATCACAGAGTTGAGAAAAAAAAAAAAGATGAAAGCTGTGATTCTGGCCGGCTGGCGAATTCAACCGGCTCGCACCTGGTCTGGATGATGGACAATGGTGAGAGAGAGTTATCTACAAAAGCCAAGAGCGAGTGAATTTCTTCTTCTTCTTCTTCTTCTTTTTTTCTCCCACAGCTTCTACTGAAAGTTTTAACACAGATCTTTGCTTGCTGTCAGTGTGTGGAGGTCAAGCCTTGAGGCTGAACTTGAAACAGCTGAGGGCCTCATGAAACATGGAGGAGGCCTTACTGTGCCTTGCCATTTCTTTTTTTTTGGTCCAACATTCCTCGCTCGCTTCCCTCCACGTCATACAGTCCGGCTCGTGTAAACACTTTTTAGACAGTTTCCTTGAATCCCTTCCCTCCCTTGCTTGTGTAACACCGTGCAAGAGACATTTTGTAACTGACAATATCTCCACTGCACGGGATGGAAATTGAACCCCCCCCCACCACCACCAAAAAAAATTATTTATGCCGTCGAGTCTGCCAAATTAGCCTCAAAAAATAATACATTACTTTAGCACCGGTACAGCTAATCGCTAGCCTAATGGAATGTGTGGCTGCCATATTGATCAGGAGTACGGCAATCACTCAAACATCCCTCGAATGATCCAGCGTATTAAACCCGTGATCAGCCTCCTGCACCTGGCCCGTGACTGCCAATCAATATTCTCAGAAAGTAAAAAAAGCAATTTCCTGAATTAGATGCTGGAAATGTTTCAGTAAGGTCAGAGTTGTGTTGTGCAGGATTTCCAACATTTCTTGTTTTGAATTAATCTGTATTCTCGACCTATCCCCCCGCCCCGCCCCGCCCCGCACCAGAAAAAACGATTTTTCCAATAACAATGTTTTTGTTGTTTTGCACTGGACCTTGTGGATACTCCAAACCATTTCAGCCCCTAAAAATAAATTATGTATTATCAAAACCACACTTTTTTTTCTTTCTTTTTTTCTGGTAGATTTTGGTTTCAGGGCAGCGGTTCTTGATCTGGTGGGAATTCAGAGCCTTGATCAAAGATCAGTCAGACGTTGCTTTGGGGATAACGGGCGCCCGGACATTGGGTACCTCATGTTCTCCTGCAGAAGTGTTTAAATATCCTGACAATAATCCAATCGTCACATTAGAGATCTCTTCCAATCTGTTTGATCTATTTAAAAACCCAATTAAATCTAAATAGAGATGGCAAATGGAAGAAGGAGGGAAAAAAAAGGAAAAATAAAAACATTATTCCTCACAGACTGAACCCTGTGTGCCCTCCTATTAGAAATGAAACAGTCTCATCTGCAGCTCCTTAATTGGGACGGAAGCTCACATTTTGAGAATATTAATAGCTTTATTTCATTTCTGTATGTCACCTTAATATACATCAACTCGTTCCAATTAACTTATCAAAGTCAAATTGGAAAATTTGTGGCGGAGACACAAACACACGTGCGCCTTTTAAATAATGAGCGTGCTCGTATATTGATTGTTTGCAATAAAATTCAGATTGATGCGACCTACAGTGTACAGCTGCTTAAAAATGGATAAACTCTGGCGGTGTACATCTCTCGCAGTAGTTTGGCAAGGTAACCGTAACCTTTTCAAACCCGCTCACAGCCATTTAGAACTCAATTAGCGCCAAGCATGTGTTACAGAAATTACAGCTTCGTTATCATTTGGAACGACTTTCCCTTCCTCTCCGTCTTACCTGGGTCTTCGGAAACCCCCCCCTCAAGACTTGCTCGATACCATAATGTTGAGAAAACAACGATGAATCAACAAGCACAACAAAATGCTCCCGCTCGATGGAGGCAGGTGTCGAGGGCCGACCTGTTAAACGCACTCTGTTGGGTCTGGTGTACCCTGGAGAAGCTGATTAAAGCCCCTTTCTCGATGCACAAAACAGTGCCAGGGGTGCTAATGTCCTCCCTCGGCAACCCACCACTTCATTAGCACCAGCAGTCCTGTGCGGTGTGTGTGCAGCATCATTTGCATGCATTTAGATGACTACACATACACAGTGCATCTCTCTTCTGAATTGGCTTTGCTGTTTGGGGAGAAATTCTCACATTCCTTTTCTTATGGTTGGAAGAGGACCTACGGCGCAGTGCTCACAGTTATAGATGGCAGCATTATGCAGCTGCTTGTACTGTAGGTCCTCCCCTCAGGTTGGCATGTTTTGGCAAAGGAAAAAAGAGATGTCTTTTGGTGCTGAATACAAATGATCCGCTGAACAAAGCCAGATGAATGAGCGCATACATAAATAAACTGTTATCTGCCGTTGCCATACTGTGCTGTTCCTGAGCAACACGTGTCACTTTTTCAACTTTCTAAACGTCCTTTTCGTATTGTCTTCGAACGTGCACTGTCATCGTTGAGAAAATAAACCCAGACAGCGTGATACAGGACTCGCCTCACCCTGAAGGGTGCTTATCCCCTCTCATTACACAGCTACTTCCCACAGAAATCCATATTACGTGTCAAATTATTGATCTAAAAATGATTTTATTGTGTCCATTGTGGTCCCTCCAGAGTCTGCGATCAGATCAGCGTTCGCGGCAACAGTCTGTTATTCATGGCAGTGGTCTAACCAAACCAATTAGAATCAAAGCCTCCTAATAATATGATTCAAATCACATTAAAGACTAATCAATATTTTTATATTAAAGGCTCAGAGTGTCAGTTTATGGATCCCCTATTTACAGAATATAGCAGAAATGTAATATAATATGCCCAGCTATGTTTTTATAAGTCTATAATCACCTGAAAACAAGAATCGTTATGTGTTTGTTCCCGTAGAATGAGACTATTATATCTAGAAGATGTGGTCAGACCTTTTCCATGGTTCTACCATGTTTCTACTATGTAGCCCAGAATGGCCAAAGCATACACTGTCTCTAGAAAAGAGTGATGCGAGGCAGTTGCAATCAGTAACACAGCTAGATTCCACTAAATCCTACAGTACACACTGGTCTTTTAACAATGAGGAATAATTGTAGCATTAATGGAGTGAATCATAGTGACTTGCCTGACTTGGCATTTTCAAACTTTGATTTAATTAACTTTTACTGCTCTCATCAGCACCCCCAAAAAATGGATATCATGAGGGATTGAGCTATCTTCCAGCTAAAGCGGCTGCAGTGCGTTCCAGGTGCAACGTGAGCACCAGAGCAACAACGTTTGTGACTCTACCTGAAGTGCTGCGGCGCGTTTCAGAAGTGACCCAGAACACAAGGCTGTTCCATTCTTGATAGACGCCATGATTAATCATGTCAATCAGCATGGAAACAGCATAGAGTATCTGGTCGATTTTCAAAATAAAACAGCACTGTGCAAACTTCCAATCCTAAAACAGCCAAAAGGGGAACATTTTAACTATGTAGCCTACTTACTCATGGTAAAAGCACATAAATCAATAGGAAATGACCAAATCTTCTGAAGTCTTCTGAAACAGGTCAAGAGGTATTGCGGCAGCAACGTAACAGAGTCCAGTCGGGGGTCCAGCTATAAAACCAAGCCAGAAGTTGAATGAATATCTGACTAACATTGATCAGCTGGGCACAAACACAACTTGAAAATGAATACTAATGTTATTCAGTGTCTGCTGAATGTTTAAAACAGGCCAACAGATGAGCCACATGCGACATACGCTCCCACCTCCGAGCAGCCACATCCACCCCATGACTAGGGGAACCTAGGCAGAGCTCAGGAGGTAGAACGGGTCGCCCACTGATCAGATGATCGGCGTTTCGATCCCCGGCTCCTCCGATACTGAACCCCTCGAATTGCTCCTGAAGGCCTCGCCATGAGTGTGTGAACGCCTATGAATGGCAGCTAACGCTATCAGTGTATAAATGTTTGAGTGCCCGGAAGACTAGAACGACGCTATATAATACATTTACTATTTATCATGTCACCGTCTATAGAAAGTAGAGAGATCAGTTCATACTACATTTACATTCCACATTTCTAAAACAATGTGCTCTATTTATAGTTCACATTTCCGAATCTGCATTTTATTTCATTCTAATTTGAGGCCTAATTAAGGTTTTAACACTGTTTGCAGGATGCTGCTGAAATTAGCAGGGTAAAAATAAAATAAAATAAATATTGTGGTCCCTATGTGTCACCGGTAATGCATGCCCTTTTTTTTCTTGTTTGTGTTTATCTTGTTTGCGTTCTTCTATTTTCCACCTCTGCCGGGAAAACGGGAACTGTATCAGGCTATCGCAAACAAAGCACAGACGCAGGTTAAAGGAAGGTTGGCCCGTCCAGATAGTGATAGCGCGCCTAATTAAAAAAAAAAAACTGGCTCGCTTGTTATATCATCTGCATCACGGATGACAAGTGATCAGAGGATCTGAGCCGTAATTATCATCCGAGCTTTGAGTTGCTTTCCTGCTCCTCGTCTCATCTCGCTTTGTACTTTGCGTCACCGTTCTGATTTTGCTCTTAATTGATAGTGAGATAGTGAGATTAGTTGGCATCCCATTGTGCCATTTTTATTTTTTATTTTATGTTTTTTGCATTAGTGGCGCACTGACAAACACACACCTCAGCACTGCTCTATTCCTACCTCATTTTGTTCCCAATATAAATCCTTGGACAGTTCGTACAGGAGCTGCATTAAGTGCCAGAAGAGTGTGAGGTATAGTGGGGCCACCTCACACATGGACTCCGAGCCAAATAGAAAGTTTCAGGATGAATCTATACTCTGCAGCTGTATGCTTTCCCCCAAAATGTGAGCGAGGAAGAATGAATACGAGAGATGCTTGAATGCCCCCAGGGCTATGTCTGAAAGCAGGGCCTGCCTAATGCTCATACAGGCATACTCATTCTATGCAAACCCCTCTTTGCATGAACGGCTTACAGTATGCGAAGTGACACAAAAACACATTGAAAATTGGCAACGTAAATAGAAAAATAAACCATTTAAATCTAGTTTATTCTAAAATAACGACCCTGAAAATAAGGACAATGCCAAGCAGATAACCTCGTCCACTTCCAATTCTGTTATTGGATTTAATTTGTGGATGATATAGTATAGAAAAAAAGACATTCACACCTATATTCATAAATTCTATCCATCCTGTGGCAAAAGAAAATGTAAGAGGGATGTGAATTTATTTTGGGCATTGCCCAAAACTTTGAAGAATTTCTGGCAGAGTCTGCGAGTTTTTTTATCGCTGAAAAATTGATGATGGTTTTGTTTTGCTTTGGAAGAGTGAATTATTTGGTCTTTTGGAAGATGGTACAAAGAATGACTCTTGAATGTGTAATCTTTTTTTTTTATTATTATTATTATTATTATTATTATTATTATTATTATTATTATTATTATTATTATTATTATAATGACTAAATTTCATATCCACAAATGTGAATTTACTGGAAGCAAGCCAGGCTTTGTTGCCTTTATCAAGGAGTTGAAACAATGCATTTATTCAATCTAAGCAATAAAATCTATAGCAACATGTTCTCAGTTAAAAAAAAAAGAAAAATATACCCTGTAGTGTTAGATTTTAACATAAAAAAATGTGATTTTTATTATATTTTAAGTACTCTCATTGGTATTTTCTGTACAATTGTCTGTATTATTAAAAAAAAAGAAAAAATATATATCAAAAAAGAGATAACCTTTCCCTGTTTACATTCGGTTTGCTTTAGAACAAACAAAACAGGAACCAAACGTTGCTCTTTAGCGCTACTAGTGGCCAAAAAACGCCAAGGTACCTTTAAAAGTGAATTCTAGCGGCGCTTTTTAAATAGCTGACAGAAAGAATTGAAGCAGGGGTGAAGTTATCTTTTTAAATATTTTGCATGTAAGTTCTGAAATAACTGGACTCCTACGCTGGATCCAACACCCACAATGCAGTTTGATAGAGTTAGTCACTGCCCGGATGGAACATCCTTGTCGGTTGCACAGTTTGTCACCGAGACTAAACTAAAATTGCCTGATGTCGTCTAATTTTATCGCACTGTGACAAAAACCCACTCAGACGCTTTGACAAAGTCCCTCTGAGCTTTGTCACATATAGGGGTAGAGGCATGTCAGAAGTCGTGAAGACACCCGGCGACGGAGCAAACTTTTGAATTTGCATACATGCAAGTAACTTTCCGTTTACGAATTACATCATACCGACTTTGAGCCAGTCTATTGAATGGCTCCCCGACCTTGAGTGGGAGAATGATAGGCCATTTTGAAGACAATGTCATAATCCTAAAACCGGCATTGGTCTTGTCTGATCTCACACCCACCCTCCACTCATTTCAGCAGATGTGTAATGTGCTTTACCTGCTAAATGATGTGGAAACAGGCCTGTGTGAAATGGACTGGCCAAATGGAGCTTGGACCTCTCCCTGTCGGTCCAGGCAATTAGGGAACAGATTAACCCAGCCACAGAACAATACAGTATCTGCTAATAGACCAACATCTCAGCTGCATATAATGATGATGATGATAAAGACGCATGAATAAGTTAGACTAGACGCAGCCACACAGGAGATACCGACATGCTCGGATACAGAATTTATAAAAATAATACTTTCTAATGCATGCGCCCACACACACACACACACACGGATAGGAAAGTCTCAGAGAGCCAGGATCTATACTTGCATGAGTACACAGCGGGGAGTAGAGATGAGGAAAAATAAATGGAAGCTGGAAAATTGTCTGAAATTAACCGAAATTATAGGAAAAACTGCTAAGAATAGTTTTCCGCCGCAACCCGAACGAGGGAGCATAATGCTAGGCTAGGATGGAAGAGGTGGACTGGGGGGAGAGAAAGAGTGAGAGGGCCTGAGAGAGAGAGTGAGGCGGTAAAAAACCAACACGGCCGACCCCTTCCAGTGACATCTGGACAGCGGTAATAACACGGTGCAAAATGCCATCCCCGGAGAAACTGCATATTAACACCCGACTAGTGGCATGCTAATGGCAGTTATCACAGGCTCTCACTTCAGCTGTCCCTTTAACAGAAAAGGGAGAAATAAAATAGAAGAACAAAACGCATTAAATGACAAATTCCAACATATATATATATATATATATATATATATATATATACACATTGTCGCTACAAGGTATGTAAATGGATAAGCAAATAACTTTACTCTGCTGCATTAACTTGTATAACCGCGTTCGGAAAGTATTTTAAATACTGTATTCTGTCCCTAAGCTTGTAATTTTCGGGCGTCCCATTTTATTCTGTGCACAAAATTATATAAGTATACATATCAATCAATGTATTTAGACCAATTTGATACATTTAGAATTTGAGGTAGGTAGAGGTTTAGGTAAAAAGTTGACCGAAATATTTAAATGTGTGTAATTTTAGGGCTATAAAATATGTATTAAACCAGAATAGTGACATTTCAACAACTGACATTAAAATGTGAAAATGCTCAATCACAGCCTGATATTTTCACTCTGGGAATCCACTAGAGTAAGCTTTGCATGATTCACGCAGTTCGAAAAGTCCTTATTTATTCTTGTACTGGCGCTTTAGTTCATCCTCTGTCTGAAAGCAAAAGGTTTCAGCTCCTCGCTCTTTAGGGCCGACTTTATTCTGCAGCAAAACAGCTGGCGGAGCAACTCGTTGCGAGCGCCTCGCCTCGTCCCTCTTGCCAGTGCGCTCGGGAGAATGTGACAGAGCTCCAGAGAGTCCCTCGAGGCAGTCGGACACACGAGAGCACAAAATAATAAGTAGCTAACAGCAGCTACATTAACGGTTACCTACTTCAACAACAGCTATCAGTCCATCAGGGATGTCTGAATCACCGAGAGATGCCGGAGGAGGGATGTACTTTTTTCATTTTCTTTCACAAACAAAAAAATCACTTTCTGTGACATGTCAAACAACCTCCGAAAATTTAAAAAGCCGTCCTGAGAGTGGCTGAATAAAAAAACTGGTGGGTGTAAATGTTGCATTCGGAGCATTTCTGCTCACACAGTTTTTCATATAAACATTGTAACATGCTTTAACACTCACAACACAACAGTGCATCACACTTCACATAAGTAACACCGAGTGATCTGTAATTCCACATTGTTTTCTTAATGCCATATATTGCCTCACTGAGCAGAAACACTTTGTATTTACAATAATTGCCATAGGTCAGTACACAGCACAGGCCAGTGCGCAAGAAGAAGGCAACTGTTAAGTGCTCCCGTGTGTTTTCATGCATCCAGTAAGGCAACAGATTTCCTCCTGACTCATGACTGAGTGTGCTCGGAGCGTGACGAAAGTCAGCGATTTTAAGGGCCTGATCCGGCCATAGCTCCGCAGGCAAGACAGGGCAGATATCCCCTGTCAATTTTTATACAATCAAACGTTCTCCTCCAGAGGTCAGTACATACTTCAATGCACCAAAAAGAGCGGGGGGAACATTCAATGTGAAAACATGTGAAAAATTCAATTTACGTGCTCATACTTATGGGCTCATGAACTAGAATACACCACAGGACTGTAATGTTAGAGTGTGACCCCCATCAGCTACGACACACAACTACCAGAATATGGGTTGCAAAGTAAATTTCCAAAAAGTTTCCAAGGAACTTTAGAGATTGCAGGTAATTTCGTAATTGGGAGTAAGCTAGCATCAAGATAAGATTGGCTCATGAATGGTTAATGAAATGACGCTAGCTGTAACTTATTTTGCATCTAACTCGCAGCATCTAAACTTCTATTTATTCCCATGGAAAGTTTCAAAATTCACGGAATTTTGCCACCCCATCAAGGGTGTAATTTTCTGTATCGAATATGATTTAAAAGTCATATTTAATACACAGAACACACAGAATGGTGATACTCAAACTGCCCAAAGTCTGACTAAATGTACATTTTCTAACGGCTGAGGAATGATAGTAGGGTTCATCATAGGTTGTAATTATTGGACATAGCCTGATAAATTCGGGCCCTGCTTGGAATGACAAAATTGAATTATCAGCATGCACTGCAATGTTATAATTGTATATGTTCAAAGTAATATGTATTATTTAAGTCATATTTATGTCTGAGGTCAAACGTTGCACTATGCGGATTAATCCCGGCAGGTTCTGAATCTGTCTGTCTCCTTGCAGACCTCTTCTTTAGCAGATGATCATTAGTCTAGATAATGTGTGCATCGGTGTGTGTGTGTGTGTATTGTGAAAGCGGGTGTGGGGGGCGTTTCTATTCTGCACGCACTACTGCATGCTTTAATCTTCTGTTGGTAACAGGCAAACAGCAGCAGGCATCCCTATCAACATGAAGTAAATAAATTTCAATCTAAACATGCAGACACAGACACACACACACAACACTGCGGCTGAAAAAAAAAAAAAAAACATACCATACACACTCATGAAGTCTGCATTTGTGTATTATTCGGTCGTATTTCATTAGAGACAGCAATGGGCCTGGCTGGGCAATGACATTCAGCAATTATGAGGACCTGCGTACGTGATGGATCTCATCAAGCTGAAATGGAACCAAGCTCCGGAATACACAAGAGTTTAATATGAGACCAGGGTGTGATGAAACTGAATACGAGTCCTCCAAAATCCTCCAGATTAAACAACGTTGCAGTCCAACATGACACATGCAGTGTGAGTGTTTCCTGATTAGATAACCCGACTGTCACCATCACACTGTTTGCCAGTGTCCTCCAAAACCATGACAGAAGATATAAAACAGATGCATGTTATGTTCCATCCAACCTGAACTCCTTAAAAAGGTTTTGTTGCCCATTGCTTTCAAGTTTGTTCCTAAAAGACGAGAGTAATATAATTCACACGACACTGCCTTTATCAGGTAAACGTAACTCCAGGCTTTGGCCGCCCATGTGTGCCATCAAATTAATTGCTCAGCTCTGGGAACTTGAGATGTCGCTAAACAAAGCCAGATGGGGAATTAGAATTATTTATCTATAGTTGAAGGGGAAATTTAATAAATCCTCACTGCGAAGGAAAAAAAGTACCAACACACGATTAGCACTTGGTCTGTAAACTCTGATGGATCATAATCTCGCCATTTTCTCTTCCAAACACATTTGGCAAACTTTTTTTTTTTTTGTGTGTGTGCGTATGGTTGTCTAATTGCTGCTTGCGTTGCCGCATTCCCAGGACTCCGCAGTTCGTTTTATGAGTACAATGTTATTGTTCCCGCAAGCAATCAGTGACAAAACTATGAAAATCAGACCCAAGTTTTTCCTTCAAACATGCATGTAAATACCTTCGTGTATATTGCATATAGTAAAAAAATATGCACCTTTCGGGTCACTTTCCTTCCTACCTCTTTCCATTCAAATGAGTTTCATATTCATTCATATTCCCTGTCATCATAGACACTCCATTCCTTTAAAGTCCACATGGAGATTACAATCAGAGGCTTGTCATGTTCAATTCCAGGAGCGATTTGTCCCAATTGCCATCTCTGCATTTCCTCCTCGTTTCATTCACTTATGTCACCGCGATCAAAGGCGTTCACCTTAGTTTCCTTATTGCAGCGGAAAGGACAGGTATTTGCGGTGGCGTTGTCCATAAGGCTTCTCCGACATGCTTGTATCATCATAAACAAACCTGGGGAAGAAACAAGGTTCATGATGCAATACCGGACAATATTTCTGCTGTTGTTCGAAATCCTAATCATAGTAAATGGTGTCGTGTTTGTTTGTGGGATGGAGGCAAAGCAGGGGAATGGAATGTCACAATCTGAGGGGAACAGTTCTGAGGTCAAATAAAGGATAGAGAAAAAGAAACGTCGCTTTATGTATATATATAGCGATCATATAGTCAATGCAGACAAAAGGTCAGCATATACAAACTATCCAGCAGCCCAGAGGCCAAACCCTTGGCTCCATTCAAAACTGATGTCATGTGAAAGGGCATGAACTGTGATTAGAGAACCTCTAGTAGAAACATGTCTCTTAAGGCACAGCTGAAAGAGCAGTGGGGTTGTAATCTCTTCTGGTCAGTAGTTAAGAAGAAAGCTTCGGAACAAATGAAAACTTTGTAATGCTAAGAAAGAGTTAGAGGGATTCCGTCGGAATAAAACCCCGGACGGTCTACTGCAAATTGGGAAAACCAAGAGGCACTGGAAGATCCTCGAGCGGTAGAAAGAGAGAAAGAAATAGAGCATAAAGAGGATAAAGAAGAGAGACAACTGTCTAAATGAAAAGAGGATATGCTGCTGCACAAAGTCTCTGCAGAGTCATTGCTTGGTGACCTTGTCGCTGACATCTCTCTCCGTTCTCCGGGACACGCTCTCCCAAATACGAAGCGTGACTGCACCAATTGCGATTCTCCTTCGCGGCGTGCTGTTGAAACTAACAAAACTGACGTAGTTGCGGCCGTGCCCTCGCTAACTGACCTTCTTAAAGAAGTTTCGCTTACATTTATGTCCGTCTATGCTTCTATTATGCACCTGACTGCCAACAAAATTGCATCCGTGGTTAGAGAATGAAGGACAAATCTACCTTTGTGTGCTTTTCTGGAGCTCCTTTGTGTTTTTAACTGTGTAATTTCTCCATTCTCGCACAATGTAGACGACTGGCTAGATGTCGACATAATGTGACATTGAGATTTCAGTGGAAAAATAATAGAATTTGATAAAATAGGAATAAAAAGTCTTTTTATCTGTTTTTTTCGCCTCTGTTTGATGTCATATTAAATCCTCTACATTCTCATGATGTATAATTCCACCTCCCTTTCTTAAGAAAGTATTTATACAATATTGCATCCATAAAAACAAAAACAAATCAATTGTCCGTTAATGTCCGATTCTTCTTCAAACATTTTGGCCAATAAACCTGTAATACCTGTAGGATAAATCACAAGTCTGAAACTATAAACGTTTCTACAAAAAAAAATCTGCCAATCCATCTCGTCTGAAATGTTTCACAGGATGACTACAAACATTGACCTTCTGGCGCTACAACAGGAGAAGTCAGGGGATCACCAAAGTCAGCAGGATTCCTCCTTTGTAGATTATGAATGTCTGTACAAAGGTTTGTGGCGATCCATCCAGTTGCTGTTTATGTATTTCAGTCCGGACCAAAGTGGTGAACCAACTGACCGACATTACCATCCCTAGAACCATTCCGCGAGCATGCCTTAGAAATCCTTGAAAGTAAAACCTCTTTTTTTCCCTTGGAGATTTGGATACCATCGTATATCTCTTGTTTTCTTGACTCATGCACTTTATGTGGGAGTCAGTCAGTCACTCTTGCCCTTTCTGAAGCTAGTTCAAAACACAAGGGCAAGGCTCTTTCGTAGAACCAAGAAAAAGAGGCCACGCCCGACCCATTCCAGCGGTTACCAGTAGAATCAACCTGAATCGATTTTCAGATTTGTTTTTACTGTTTCCTAAAGTAGTACCGCATGGACTGGCACCAGCTTTCATCTCCAGTCTCCTCAGATCCATTGATCAATTACTCCTTACCATTCCTAGAGAAAGTCAAACCAAGCCGTTTCTAACTAGCACTGCGGGGCCAGTTTAACAAATCTTTTTGCATTTGATCTCCTTTAATTATTACCATGACTGCATCATTACTTTAATCTCGTCTGTCACAGTTACTTGGATAATTGTCTTTTGGATTTCTCTCTAAAGCACTTTGGTCAACATTTAACGCCGTCCATCGCTCTATACATTGACCTGACTTGACCACAGTTAGCCAAAGGCGAGGCCTGCTTTCTAATTCACTCATGTGTTAAGAAATCTATCCCAGAATAAGAAATATATCAGTATCTTCATGGGCAGTAGCTTTAATAGACCCTTATGCACTCTCGCCATAAGATATGTTTTGACTGGAAATAAAAACCCTATACATTTTTCTTGGCAGAACACCTCTCACCCTACCGCTCGTGTTATCCCTATTGCACTCTTCACCCGCAGCCGAGGATAGAAAGTTCTCACCTCCTACAAACATAGCTGTTATATAAAAGGATAGAAAGTTATCTGATGTTGGAGTCCTTTAATGAATCCAAAGTTTCTCCAAACTTCTGACATGTATTGACCGGTCAAGTCTTTTGTTTTTTTATACTAAAAAAAAATAAGTCTTTGGTGCTTTTAAAAGTGTCAACCTTACATTTATATTAAATATAAAGACGTTAATATTTGTAGCTTGTGTCATCACTTTGCCGTGATTGTATGCATGAGTCTCAGGTCTTCAGTGCTGAGTATAGATATTCTGTAAATGATGTGATTCCAGGACACAACATAATATGCAATTTAGCATTCTGGTGGTTTGCTCTGACAAATCCGTCTCTCTCTTTTTTTTTGTTGTTTGCTACAAGATTCAAGTGTGAAAAATCAAACCACCAAAACGAGAGTGTCAGACCAATCAAGAAACAATGAGGAATGTTCTGATGTCGACATGACTCCCTGCCTCTCGCAAAACTGCCAAATCCCATCAACATCTGTTAAAAACAGGTGTTGGAGATTTGAAATGAAGCATGATTCTGCCACTGCATGGTCTCGTTTATGTCTGTTTATTCCGAAACTGATGCTGGCAGATAGTTGAGGGGAGTTTTTAACAGTTTCTCAGAACTGCCAAAATTATTTTTCACTTTTAAAAATCAAAAGTGAAGACTGATCTCATCCTAGGGAGCGGCGCATTGATCCAGTCAGCAGCAGCAGGTACAGTAGGAATGTGTGAAAGAAGTGAAATGTTGGCCTCGTGTTTTCAAGGCTGTTCTACATAACCTGAAAATATCCGGGACAGGTTTCTGTATCTCTACCACGTACAATGGCACCAACCCAATATATCAATCCTGTGTCTGTTGTAGAATTCACATTTTATTCAGAGCCGTTGCCGTGACAAAGGAACATGAGTCGGACAAAAACATAATAGTAACTGTGTTGACAACAAAATGGCAGTACCCTCACTTTCTCATCCCTCAACTTGCGTCGGCTCCTTTCAAAGTCCTGCAAAAGCTTGTGCGGCAATCAGGTCTTTTCATTTTTGTCATTGACCATGAGAGATGTGTAAATTTACCTCCCCACTGACTAAGACTTTGTTGATGCTCTCACTGGGTACATCAACAAACTCACTACAACTACACTAATTCACCCGTTGCCGATAATACCCGCGTGACAAACACAACGAAAAGCAAACACTGGCAGGAGAGAGGGGTGGCAAACAATAACATGTGCAAGGAATTAATTGCTAATAGGGCTACAAGGGAAAACAGAGGGATGATGGAGTTGCAGTGCATTGTGGAATTTGTAGTATGTCTTGTGGAAGTGCGATTTACCAGTCATTAATAACAGATATTAAATGATCATGTGGGCCGGGTGCGACCCTGATCTAGATATACTTTTCTACCATTGTTAAAAAAAAAATCTTTATTAATCTATGACTGAAAATAGTCCCCAATGAGGTGGAAATAGCCGAATAAAGGGATGTTTGAGAGATGGGCTAACGCATTTTTAGGTTTGGGTCTTTTTCTGGGACTTATTGACAACAGGAAAACTACAAAACAACATCAAACCTAACCCCTTTAATGATGTTGAAAAATGCTCCAAGTGAATCTAACAGGAATAAATAAAGTGATTTGGGGTTCTTGGGATTTCTTTCAAACCCATTTAAGAGTCAGTCCTGCCAGAGAGTCACAGAAAACAGGCCATTAGTGACTGGGTTATTGTTTGAAATCTTCCCAGCATTTTGAGACCTGAGTTTGTGCATGTTGTTCCCAACATAGCAGCCGCGCTGTCAGTACATAGAAGTCAAGTGAGAAATCAGCTGAACCCAGTGCACGGTTTCATGACTTGCTGCACAAAGTGAGGCAATTCGGGTCTTTCAGTGCCGCTGTTTGAATAATAATTCATGTCAGGGAACAACAATGCTCTGTAACAGACACTAAATTTCACTCCCGGTTCCTGCACACGTGTACCGTGTCTATGATAAACATATTGACCATTAAAACCTAATCTGTCAAACCCTGAAAGCCAGTTTGCTAATAACCTGTTAAAATACCTCATGGATGTTGGTTTTTTTAATCAAGAAAATGAGGTGCTGCAGAATTTCACATGACACATAAACTATTATCCCCCCCCGCTCCTTTATATAAACAACTGACCCATATTAAAAGAACCCTCCGATTCCAATTAAATATTTTTGTGCATTATGCCCATTGAGTAAACCTGTCTATTTAAATAATTCCCAGGTTTGGAATAAAAAAAAAAGCTTCTACTGTATGACAGTTCTCATTAGTGACCATATGAACTTACATTAACCACATGTGGGAAGCAATTAGGGCCTTGTCGTGAGACAACAGGCCTGAGGACCAGCTGGTTGTGTTGATAAGCAGGAAATCAGGTAACAATTTCCAATTATAACTACAGAATGCTGCAATATGTGTTTGCAAACTAATAATTAGTCATATATGGGTTTGTATTATCTACTATAGGCAGTCAGCATTTATGTGAAGACAAGTGATGTGACACTGTTGTACTCTGGACTGTTTTTTTTTTTGTTTTTTTTCCAGGGGCATACAGATAGTACATAATTGGCAGGGTTATCTCAGGGTTTTGTCTCACTGTTGTCTTGAAAAAGTGAAAAATAAATAAATAAATAAAATGAAATGCCCAGACAAGAAAATGGTGTTAACACTGAGCTATGTGATGCATTGAAGCATGTCTTGGCAGATATATTAGTTGCACCTTTGCCTAATTTATTGTTTGTTTGCCTTACGTTTGTCCACTGAGGCCAGCACCTAATTGGAAATAGAAACCTAATGAAAAACTGATGAGAAAAGCTCCAGCAACAAGACATGACAAAAACACTGCAGAACTAAGCTTTCTTCTTGGCCTCTTGCAAACAGGCAATAAGAAGAAAAAGAAAAAGAAAAAAAACAACAGCAAGAACATTATTACTTAATTGGTCATATCTCTTGGCCTAATTATCACAGTAGCAGTAGAAGCCATTTGTCAGAAATGCTGTGCTAATTTGTTAATTATCAATTCCCAAAGGTATTGTATTTAAAGCAAGAGTATGACATTGTATGAAATGCACTAATCCACTTAAGATTGATAACCCACTCATATTTCTGTACAATTATTACAGTATGAAACTATAGCTAACAGCAGGTTAGCTTAGCTTAGCACAAAGACTTGAAATAGGGGCTGGCAGCTAGCCTAGCCATGGCTAGGCACAAAGCTACTCAAGAAACCTTACAAACTTGTCAGCTAGTCAAATATTTTGCACAGATTAAACAACAAATATGATATAACATAACTAGCTAATTAGTAAGATCTTGTCCTAACAGAGGAAGGATAGCTGTTTTATTATCAGTCTTTATGCTAAGCTAAGCAGCTGCTAACTATAGCTTGCCTTTGTGCCAAGCTGAGCTAAGCAGCTGCTAACTATAGCTTGCCTTTGTGCTAAGCAGCTGCTAACTATAGCTTGTCTTTGTGCTAAGCTAAGCTAACCAGCTGCTAACTATATCTTGTCTTTGTGCTAAGCAGCTGCTAACTATAGCTTGTCGTTGTGCTAAGCTAAGTAGCTGTTAACTATAGCTTGTCTTTGTGCTAAGCTAAGCTAACCAGCTGCACACAATAGCTTGCCTTTATGCCAAGCTAAGCTAACCAGCTGCTAACTATAGCTTGTCTTGGTGCTAAGCTAAGCTAACCAACTGCTAACTACAGCTTGCCTTGTGCCAGGCTAACTAGCTGCTAACTATAGCTTGTTTTTGTGCCAAGCTAAGCTAACCAGCTGCTAACTATAGCTTGTCTTTGTGCTAAGTAGCTGTTAACTATAACGTAATTTTGTGCCAAGCTAAGCCAACCAGCTTTTAACTATAGCTTGTCTTTGTGCTAAGCTAAGCTAACCAGCTGCTAACTATAGCTTGTCTTTGTGCTAACCTAAGCTAACCAGCTGCTAACTATAGCTTGCTTTTGTGCCTAGCTAAACACTTGCTAGGTCAAATTTTTTTATTTACAGTACAGTAACTTCCTATAGAGTCTTGTCGTCACTGTTATAGTGCAAATGTTTTGCACAGATTATATAAATATGATTTAACCTGCTAATTAGTGAGATTTAGAAGTGCTGATATTGTTAGACCCCGTCAGAGGAAAGCTAGCTGTTCCCCTCATTATCAGTCTTTGTGCTAAGCTAACCACCTGCTAGATTTATATTTACCATACAAATATCAGAATCATAAATACTTCAATAATCCCAGGTATACAAACAAAAAACATATGTAAACAATTAACCATCTATTAAGAATATATATAAACTATATACATACACATACATACATACATATAAAAGGTATATAAAATATCTAGTTTACAGTTAAATAACAATCAACTGCAACCATGTTTGTGTCAGATTACAGAAGGGGTTGAAGATGATGGTGTGTATGTGAGAGCTATCGGTAGGAAAACAAACTGAGCATATTTCTTGAAACTAAACTTAATTCTTAAGCCCCCCCCCAAAAAACCCAGCTCTTTGAAAGGAGATGATGACCACCAGGGGTCTAAAACTCAAACAGTTCCTCACAATGATAGATGTAAAACAACACACACATTCACTCACTGCCCTGTAACCAACAACCGAAACTTGCTTTGCTTTCCTTTTTTGACACCCTCCAACCCCCGAGAAGGAAACAAAGAGGCAGAATGTGTAACGCGAGTTGACACGCCATTCCCTCCAGCAACTCTTTGGGTAGTTTTTTCCCTTCTTTCACCAGAGTGCTCTAATGAGTAGAAAACAAGCATTTGTTTGTTGACGTGGCTGTCTGAAGAATCTTGACCGGGGCGTTGTGAAGGAAGCAGCAGTGACTCCGGGGGCCTCGTCTCTACCAACGAGCCGGGCATCTTGACACCTCCAGAGTCCTGCTTACACCACAACCATTATTCCCCCCTACTGCCACAACTTGGAACACAGTGACACGCTCTTGACCCAATTTCAAGTTCTAATTCTGTAATGGGTTTCAGCCTAATTTAAGCAAGCTGGTACATATAATTACAAGGAAACAGATTGTTACTTAATTGGAGTTCTTTCTTGAGGCATGGAGGCAGGCAAATGTTTTCTGACTGGCGTGGGAGATGAATGTTGTACTAGAACGTGCTCCAAGTCGGAGATTTTATTAAGTGAGGACATGGATGTGCCTTTATATATTGAAAATGTATATGAGATGTGTAGTCAGCTTAAATGAAGAGAGCAAAACAGGAGAGAGGACGACAGGTTTTTGCGGAACCGGAGATTCATTTGTGTGACATTTGTTTAGCGACATGATGCATCATCTGTACGTCTCGCACTGCTTCCTACGCAAAACGGCTAATGTTTTAGTACAGGCGCACAAAAAAATTTGCATAATGTAAAAACATGCATGAAATCTGATCACCATTTATTTCTCTTAAAGAAAAACAGTGTGACATACACAGACATTTTTGATAATTGTGTCTTAGATTTGATTTTTTAACTATTATGACATGTAATGAGTGGGACGTAACAACTATCTAACGGTCGCTGTGTTACTAAAAACAAATTTTTGGCATTTTGTTTTTTGTTTTTCTTGCTTATTTATCATATTTTATCCCAAATGTGTCTAGAGATACAAATTCTGTGTCACCTACAGGCTCTAATGATTACTTTATATGATACATGTATGGAAAATACCATGTCATACGCGTGTATCTTTACATACACATATACAATAAACTATTAAAAGTTCAGATGTGTGTGTATAGAGTGTAAAATTCATAGAAAGAGGAAAATTATTATGGCATTATGAATCAAAAGTGAGACAAATACATGCTAATGAATCGGAGTTGTATTGTAGAAAATCTGTAGACAGTGTTTTTCTGTAGAACTTGACATTTTTTTGAATTATGACATTGTGGTATGGTCTTTTTATTCCCCACATACATATCCATATATATACACACACACAGAGAGACAGTAAATCACGCTGTAAAACTCCAAACATCCCGTTTCCCCAATTAATATTTGATATGGTGTTGATATCTCCGCAACCCAAAGTCGCTTAATTCAGCTGTGATTAACAGCGTGTGGATCATCCATCTATTAATTAGCCTCCTGCTGTCCTATATTCCTGCGCGTCCAGGATGAAGCGTGCACATGCTGGTTTGAAAAACGCTCATAAATACTCTAGTTTGTTCAAATAAATAAATAAATAACGATAGAAATCGGAGGAAGCGACACGAAGACGTGCACTTTAAAGTAAGTAGGCTGAATTGTATCACAAGTTTTGAATATTTCCAGCTCTGCGGATAAAAGATGGAGCGCAGTAAAAAAAGTTAAACTAACTTTTTTTTTTTTTTTTTATTGTACACAAACTTTCTCCACATAGTCATTACTTGAACCATACAGTATATCCTCCCCATTTATGCCACCGTGCAGTCTCCGGATCAGAGGCTTCCCGGCGCTAACATGCCTGACGCTGTCAGAAAGTAGATGTCTGCCGTTTGACCCCCGAGATTCTCTCAGACCGTCGCCGTGGCACACCAATCTGTCAAAACAGTGTCCTCCTCCTCCTCCTCCTCCTCCACCCATCACGCAAACATCAGCCTCGTCCCTCCGTTGGAATAAATCCACGCGGCAGACATTTTCTCAGCTGAAAATAAGACACACTCGGAACAGCGGGAGAGGAATGGAATGGGCTCGATAATGGGCAGGAAATTGGTTATGTGCTACAGAAAGAGCAACATTTATTTATTATTAAGAACCCGCCGCAGCACGCTGAGAGCTCTGGTATATCCGGGAGGGTAAACCAGGGTCATGCTGGATAAGCCGGGTTGTTCTGGGTAGAGTTTCGCCTTATTTTACAAGTTCACATCCCGGTGATAGAAACACCTGGAAGATATGCAATATAAACAACGGCTGCTGCTATTCTGATGTACTCACGGATTCACTTGATAGGGAACAACAGTAAGAGGCAAGAGGCGAAGATGTACGCATTCCCCTTTTTCTTTCGCTTATGATAAACCACTCTAACGTGAGCGTATATCAGTAAGGAAGCTAACCCAATGGAGTAAACACACACACTTACTTGCAATTTATTACGTCTGCAGGCGCAGATATAGCAGATGATAAGTTTCACATGGAAAGACCAACTGCTCTGACTATTAGACGAATGCACGGGAGCTCAATGTGGCAAGTGCACAATCTCTCCCTCACCATCTATTTCCCGTGTGAGCAGTTTCCAGCAGCTCCCCCCGTACAATCACAGCCGGTTTGCAAACTATCGCATTCTGCCCCGGCCCGTATCATCGTAATCATCGAAATGGAATGACAAAAACAACAACCGCTATAGGGCATTTCCACTTCCGTACAATAATTGAAAAACAGTGTGGCGCATTTGTCTGTGTTACAACTTGTGCAGCTCGGTCGTAACACAACGTTTTTTTTCTTTTGTTACATCATTAACGGCATGTTTTTCTGAGTCAGTTCTGGCTAATTTGAATAACAAGGTGCCTTAGTTAATCTTTCCTGTTTGTCGGGGAAAATAGCGTCTGAACTTTGTTTGAATGTTTCATGTAGCCAATTAGTGGCGTAGTAGTGGGGTCTGTCATTTCTTTCCTTCTTTTTTTTATCTTTTCGGGGAACATTAAATACAGGGAAATGTTCTGTAAAACATCACTGATGTGAAACAAAGACACAACATTACTTGTTTTACTGTTTGCCCATTAGGAGGCCAAGGCCAAGCCTTTTCTCTTTTTTGCTTTTCATTTATTTCACCCTAGTGGGCCGGGGAACAGCAACAGGCACATTGAGCACAACAAAACATCTTTTATTGTTGATAATTATCAAACTGAAATGACAAAACTATACAATGGCCCAGACTGTGGAAAAGCTTAAAACCATTATTAGTTTGTTTTGTTGAAATTCGCTTTGGTTACAGGCAGCCGTGCTTTACATCATTAAACACCAACCTCCTTTTACATTTAGCCACATTCGGTTTTTCTTTATAGAACATGCGTGACGATGGGTGGACACCATAAAAGTTTGTCTCACTCACCCCCATTTCCTTACATACATGGATCTTCCAGTGGTTGCACTAATCAGGGTTTAAAGAAACACAAAGAAAACACCGGTCTGTCGTCCTAGTCCTTTGCTGGTTGCATCATAGACGATATAAAAAATGGAAGTCGTATCTGTGACGTCACCCACAGGTTTCTGAGGGGCCCTTGCTCCTAAACTGGCAAAGACATGCATCGTGGGTGGGCTGAATAACGCCTGGTTGCTCAAAGAAGTCACCTGTAATGGCACTCATCCGTCAGTCAAAGCAGCCACACTGTTAATTATGCATAACTTTAAGCCTTAATATCACTTTAACAAGTGAGTTCTATAAAAATTCACCCTCAGAACATTTGTCAGGGATGGGAAAATTATCTATAGAGACCAAAACTGTTTTTTATACCAGGCTGTAAACATGTTTATTTCTGATGTGATATAGGGACTTATGGAGATTTGCTTGTTCTGTAGCCAGCCTCAAATGGTCGTTCGAGGGACTGCAGTTTTACTTCCACATTGGCTTCACTTCACAGACACAGAGGTTGTCGCTTGGGTCGCATCTACACTTCACATAACATTTTAATGATGCCTTTCTTTTACGATGCAAGTTGCGATTTTTACTGAAATAAGTCATATCACTTTAGATGTTCTTGTCCCATCATGCATTTTGCTTAAGTTACATGCTTTTTAGATTTTATTGTTTCATTTTATTCTCACATATCTGTCTCATGCCTTACTGAATGTTTTGGTTTCTGTCTACTATGTATACCTGAAGAAGAGCGTTACATAAAACCAAGCCATACATTACAGTCCAGCCTATTTCCGTTATGCATGACACAGAGAACAACAACTATTTAAGCTTTGAGAGGACTTTTCCATGAGACATGCCACAAACAAAGTGCTTCATTTGGGATGAATTTCGATGGACCCTTCCCGGGATGAGGCAATCAAATTGTAAAATGCCGCACTTCGGTGGCAGTGTGTTGTCCCTGTAGTGGGCGGGCAAATGTGAAACAGAGTGCCTAAGTGGATCAATAGCGATCTCAAACTGCATGTTTGGGATTTTCAACTCTGGACTGTGTGCACCAATCACGGCCTCTTTTATTAGCTGATTTGAATCGCACCGTGCATCCCGATCAGTCAATTTGTGACTCGACAAAAACAACAAACTCTAAAAGGACATGCGCGAGAAAGGACAGCAGTGTCAGTAAGGTAACAGAAACACCCTATAAAAATGTTGAGTCTTAGCACCAGAAGCATAATTCTATATTCCGTGGACTACAGCTAATGATTAAAAGGTGGAGTAGGTGTTAGATTGTGTAAAAGAAAAATTACCGGGTAAATTGTGCTTTGCTGACCCTGCTGCTACCGCTTTTCTAATTCTAATATCTCTCCTCGCCATCAAGATTGCTTTTCTTCCTCCTCTTCAGAGGATTGGGAACTTTGCCGGGAAAGCTGCCAACTCTCTGGAACTGATCATTCAATCTCCTACAACTCTTCTGCTTCTCATAAGCCCCGCGCTTTCCTGTCTGCCCCTCTCTGAAGGCAAGGGACCCTTCTCTATTATTTCCTCATCTGATCTCCCCTGATGCACTCCCGGTGCTCATCGCAGCTCAGCCCCTCTTCTGTTAATCCTGCCTTTCATCTGGTGCTGGGGGACCTTTCAGCCTATGGTTCACTTATGATATCAATCAGTTGCGCAGCTACCAACATGGCCTGACACACACACACACACACACACCAGTGATCCTTTGAGCCTCCAAGTGTTCGTCACAAAGGCAAGCAATACCTTCAGAGGAGAACAGCCTTGACTTTTAAAATTATTAGGATCTGGATGTGCTGAGGTACAGGGTGACATTAGCTCAGGTCATTTCTGGTTCATATCTGCTCGGAAACAACGAGAAGTCTGTGCCACTCTGCAAATTCAGATTTTTTTTTATAAATAGAACAGCTGCAGGTTGTGTTTCTTGGAGGAATCACAGACCGGAGCCTGCTGGGATTGTTTATGTTCACAAATAATTCAATATTCACCATATTGAATATTCCCTGAGATCAGTGGCATAACATGGACTTCTATTTTGGGTGGATTTTCACTTCAAATAATGCATTTGTCACTTTGCAGTCACCCACTCTTGGGCTTGCAGTATGTCTCTTGATGGTATTTCTTCATATTTCTGTTCTCCCGCTTGCTGGTAAACAAAGCGTTGTGTGGGGCCCATTTAAAATTCTCTTTCCATGCAAGAACTACAAAACAGTGCAGTTGCTAGCATTTTAAAGCATTAGCCCCGACATGGCTATGAAAGCTTGTCCTGTCATGTTTCATCAGGGCATTGTCTAACTGGTAAAGGCTAACAAGGGTGAAGGCTGCGAGCGTACAGAGCCATAACCCAACCCTCCCCCCCGTTAGCATTGCCTCTTCCTACCACAGCCTTCACATGGCATGAACGTCATGCAGATAGTGACTCGAATTGAAGGGTTTATCCTGTAGACGCTGGCAGTAGAAAATATGAGTCAAGAATGAGTGGTTTGGAGGATGGAGGGCTTCGGGGAAGCATTAGCAGACAAGCATTTCAGAGTCAAACAGAGGTTATCTTACAATACAGAGACATAATAGTGTTCAAATTGTAATGATTATTGTGCATTTTAAAGTATTACCGCACTAAAATACTTTGATAACAATGGTTTAGGTCAGGGGTCGGCAATTAGCGGCCCGCGGGCCAGAACTGGCCCGCCATCAATTATATCTGGCCCGCTAGATGACGATGATTTATTTTAATATATACATATATATTTTTAAATATATCTTTTAAACCTCATGTTTCCCTTCAAAATACAACAATTCCACAGATTTCACAACATTTATTGAAAAGTAGCTGATAAGTAACGTGACAGCAGCCAGAACATCTACGCAGCCTCTTTACTTGACGCACAGGTCGGAACGCTAATTGGCACGTGCGTGCGCTGTAACCTGTGGAAAATAATAAGTGTCCTGTGTCCCTCTTGCAACGGACAACGTGAACAAATATGTTTTATTAAATGAAAAAAACAAAACCAAACAAGGTCGGCAGATCTGCGCTGCTGTATACATTAATTACGGCAGGTTGCTAGGGCAGGTTGACGGTTCTCGCCAGCGCTTTATATGGTTGCGGCCCGCTACGCTAAAATTTCAGACCGCAACGGCAATTTCCCCCCGTTACGTTATTTTTATTTTAGCGTAACGGCTGTTTTCAGTTTTCGTCACCATCGTCAAAAGTTTTTTTTTTTCTGTTAGCGGAGCCGGCGCGCCCGGGAGCGGGGGGTTGACGAGGTAGAGGGGGCGCCGGACAGACTGATCCGGGCGCACGGCGCATCCAGGTGCGCACCAGAAAATCTTCGTCTCGGGGGTGGGGGTGGGGGGGGTGTTCGCCTGGACCGGCGCTGTTACTCTAAAATAAAATCCTGGTGAGAACCACACACTTTTATACACCTTGTTACACGCAATTTGTACAGTGCTCCCTTAAAAAATCAGGACGTTCAACATAAGTGCGGTTCTCACTCAGCCAATCAGGACGCAGCACCCATGGCCCGCGATGGAATTGTCAGAAAAAAATTGGCCCGCGTCCAAACTTAATTGCCGACCCCTGGTTTAGGTGATCAACCAACTTTCTCGCTGAGGTTTCTCCAGTTTTAGTGTCTTTCAGCATTTTTTTGAGCATCTTTATGTTTTGGATCTGTGGTCCCTCAGTTTTACTGCTTTGATCAGCATCATTTAAAAAAACACTGATTAGCACTCTGTGAGCTATCTGCCACACAATAATCAAATAAAGTCGGCAACTAGCCGACTAGCCAGCCAAGAACATAGCATAGCATCTAGCCACTAAAGAGCCAGATATTTGTGGAAACCAGTGAAAACTAACCCACCCCAAACTCGGACCGCAGCAAATAATTGTAAAATATTGTACCCAACCCGCTTCCTGACCCACTTCCTGACCCGCATTTTAAAAAGTAGTCTATACTTTCTCTACCTCCTGTAGAGCTCCTGGCATCTTCGCGCCAGTTATTCAGCCGATAAAGTCTGTGTATTTCACAGAAAATTTTGTCCACTACATAAATTACAAAACTTTACTCTGCATCTTTATTTCAAACGACCCGACTGAACGCGACCCGAATATCATAAAAAATATTGTTTGGTGAGTAGTGACCGCGGGCACCCGCTCAATTTGGATCAACCCGTGCATCACTGGTGGAAACCAATGAGCTTACAACCAATGAGATTTGACGATTTGGTGTTCGTAGGTTGTTGTGTTGCCCCCCCCCCCGCGATTTTGTTGCTAAAGCCTTACTCTCTCTGGTGTGACCAGTAGTTGATGGTGGATAAAATAGCTAACTTTATATTACTTTATAAATTTCTTGACTGTATGATGATCTTGTACTTGTGCTACAATTACAGGTAGGTGTTCCCAACTCAGTCACTGTCAGAATAACAATTAATAACTGAAAATCTGCTATTAAAACTATTTTTTCTTTCTGTCATTGTCACTTGCGGCCTCAAAGGGTTTCCGTGCTTAACTTGAATATTAAACCATCTTCGAACTTTGATGACGACAAAATTAAAAGCGACAAATCACTATCTTTGATACACGACCAATGCTCCACTGCACACAGGATCAAACCTTGAAACAAGCAGCAGAAAATCATGTACAAAAGGATGCTTATTCCTCTGGACTACATACAGATAGACCACATCCCCCATGTGTATGTCTAGCATTGCCCATAAGCAACCAGCCTCCAAACAGAGGACCATAACAGCTGGGCAAAGCTCAGATATATTTGTTGTCCGGATTTAAGGGAGGACCTAAACAACTCCACTCTTGGCACAGAATGAAAAACGCAGCCACAGGCTTGTGATAAAAGATTAATTCAATAAAAATGCTGTTTCAGTCAATGGGAGAGAGAGAGAGAGAGAGAGAGAGAGAGAGAGAGAGAGAGAGAGAGAGAGAGAGAGAGAGAGATGGGGGATTATAAGGTTACAGGAATGTTACTGAACAAACCCAGCACATTGACCATCCCCAATAGTTAAGGCCAACTTGGACTCGCCTTCAAAGAGTTGGCTCCCCTCCTAACAACGATACTAAGCCGGTTTTGTGGTGTGTTTTTAGGTCCTTTCTTCTTTCATTATTTATTTGCCCCCACCAGTTCACAACTGACTCACTTCATCCTAAGCTGTAAAGTCATATTCAGCCACACGAACACGCATTTTCAAAGTGTTCCTCTATTAGGAATTAAGAACAAATATTTTTTCTCTCTTGTTTTTTTGTTTGTTTGTTTGTTTGTTTATTGTGACCTACATTTTTAAAAACCATGGTCGCTCCAGGCCGTTTAACAAAAAGTTAGAAGGAGACGCTTGTTTCTTCCATCTCGACTGCCAAGAATGATCAAGCGCTTTGTCAGATGTACACAATTAAAACAACATTCACATTGTTAGACTCGTTATATCGATCCTGATAAATGCAGATATGTATATCAGCACATAAATTACATTCTTTCTGTCGTGTCAAGTCTGTGACAAGCGCTGAATATCACGATGGAGGAGACCGCGTCTCAATAGAAGTTGTGCAATCAGCTATAAATAAAGTTTTAGTCCTTGAAGTGTTGGATAAAACATGCAGTGTCGCTTGGAGAACTTTTTTATCTCTGCATATACCGAGGTTGTGTTAGAAGGAGGAGACTGTTGCTGATTAGATGTTTCTGTGCTCCAACCCCGACAACAGGACAAACACTATATTTATATATAGATATATCTAGGTTTGTTTATCTGCTGGACAAAGTATTATGTGCTGATCATGGATTTCCACTCGTAGCAAGCTTTCTCAATTGTTCTATTTGTCAATCTATATGAACTTTACCACCGCTGCCTTTAAAGCTCCCAGAGGTTAATTAGGAAGCGAGGGGAAAGTTGGAGGGGGAAAAGACATTAACTTTTGGAGGGAAATTCAGAAAGGTCAGACATTTACTTTTGGTCAGTATGTCCTAATGAAGGCAATGTATCGCTGGTGCAGAAAGGAGTTAGGAATAGTGAGGACTTTAATTATCTTGCACACTTGGGTGAATGCAGGAGTTCATTATATCCAAATATCAAGTTGTAACAGCTGGAATTGAGCGCAACATCCTTTTAAGGGTGGGGCTCTAATTTTGACTTTTGGTTCAGACGTAGTTTAAAGATAAGAGACAAGATAGGCCTCATAGATACTTGTTGTGTTTACATGCTGGAATTTTTTTCATTCCTGGCTTTTCAGAAGTCATGTTGTATCTAGATCAGCCTTTAAATGAGAAAGCTGCTGCTCAAAAAGGTTCTTTTCCCCTCTGGCCTCGTGCCCGGGCCTTCAGTTTCTGGCATCCACTGACTTGGCATTTCCAGCGATATTCCCAAATGGATCAATTTATTGCTACAGCCGATACCACACACACACACACACACATATATATCTCTCACACATATAGACTATATCTCATTAACTCGCAGACTTATCACGTGATTTCAACTGCTGTTGCTGTTTTTTTCCCTTTTTATGGATTCGATTCAAAAGTGTTGCGGGCAGGCGTCTCTTTCTGAACACGTTTCTCACTTTTCATGCTGTCAACGTGTATTGACAGGAGACAATGTAACACCTTTCTGGATGCCGCAAACCTCCTTGACGGGTAAGAATGATGCTGCTAAACTTGGACTATTTTAAGCCGCAGCAGCTGGTATAGAGATGTTGATTCTACTTTACCCAGATGGAGTTAACAGAGTGAAGGTAGGTGTGGAAGGGAGCTAAGGTACAATCTTTTTTTCACCCCATGAGTAAATTGCATAATGTCGCTTTATATATATGTGACAAGATTTTCCATATCCATGGCTATGTCAAACATATTTGCAGTTCCATAATGTTTTCTCTCCATGTGGCTAATAAGTGTAGAAAGAGGCTGATCTTGAGCTAATGCGTTCCAGCCTCTCTCATCTGAAACGGGGCGTGAACGTGAGGCGGTACATCCAGATTACGCTTTAATCTTGCAATGTACTGTATGTTCTTTTACCCCCCCTCTGTGGTTGTCCTGACAAACCGCAACCAAGCGGAAAAGGAATCAAAAATCAAAACGGCCTTAAAATTTGAGAGCAATTTGAAAAGCCCCCCTCCCTCCCTCGAGTCCCTAAACTCAGAGCTGACACACTGTAAACTTTCCCGACATAGATCCGACACACAGCTTGCTGAGCATTAAAATTCACACACCTCTGCACCTTTGCTCTTGAAAACACACGTGCACAGCTTCAAACACATTTACACTTGCAACACACACCGACATACACAGGCACAATTGCACATACCCCCCCCCAAACCTTTTGATGTGGGGAAACCAAGAGGCAGCTGTTAATTAAAAATTTGAAAGGATAACGTTGGTCTGAATGTATGTCTGTTAGACTCACAAAAGGCAAGCAATTAAAAATTTGAAATGGATCCTAGTGCCCCTCTTTTCACGTCGCCTCTTCCTGCAGAGAAATGAAGAAGATCGAAATTAAAGCAATAACACGAGCGGCGGCGTGTTTCAAAGTCGATGAGTTGAAGTGGTGAGTGGTATCTTCCTCGCCTGCGGTGCAAGAGTTCAGCGCGTGCTGATCAAGGCCGAGGGGGGGGGGGGGGGGGGGGGGGGGGGGGGGGTGCCCATCATGTTGGAGAACAGGTGACTCTTCACATTTCCAAATAAACCTGCAATATCAGAGACCCCGTCAAACTCTCTTTTCGCTCAGACAGACAGTCTGCTCTTCTGCGCCACGTAAGAGCCTCAGCTCTGTAATTGGCAGACGGTTTTCGACACATTCTATTCAAACCAAAGCTGATCACGCCAACGTTTTAAATTTACTATCGACTGTTTGGAAAGTTTAGAGTTAGAATTTGCTCTCTCCGTATCGAACAGGCCGAGATTGTACTCTTTCATTTACAGAGACCCGACAATTCCCACCATGAGCAAGCACTTGGCAACTTTTGTGTAAATTTATTGTGTTTCTGTTGTTTTGGGTTTGTGTGCACATACAGATGTAGCAACTTAAATGTATGTATAAAAAGACATATCTATTTGTATCTTTAAAGCCGTGACAAATATTCATGACAAATTTATTCAATTTCAGTTCTAGCACCAAATTATAACAGAAGTCATCTCATGACATTTTCCGTATACAGCAGTCTAGACTGTATTCTTTATTGTATTGTTATTACAGAGACCCAACAGTTTCCACCATGAGCAAGCACCTGGCGACAGCAGCAAGGAAAAGTTGCCTTTGAGCAACTATCGACATGAAAGTTTGCAAACAAAACATCTTTAACATGGCCGATTTTTTTGGCAGTATGTGTCAGGTAAGAATGCTTTCATTAGTGGATTAAACACCTGAAAATAGTAATCATTGTGTTGTTGGGACCCGCTCTTAGAGGAGGAAGGTGAGGTGAGGGTTATAGTATTTGGTTGCAATCGGCAATCAAACTCTCAAAACGGGGAGAATAGGAAGGTTGACAGCGTCCATTGCAAGATAAGCAAATAATCTCCTAACTGTCATGAGATATGGTCTAATTGGTGCACATGAATATGTGACATCACCTTTTTTTTTTTTTCTCCCAGCTGAGCTCCACCCACTTCAAACTCAGCGAGATGAGCACAGACAGAAATGTCAGAGAGATTCTTGCAACTGAGCGGGTTCATGTAAGACCTCATTATCATCCCGAAGAGGCCGCTTGTGAAAATATATTTTCAGGTATGGTATATAATGTATGAAACGTTTATGGGTAATGGTGCATATAGTATATACAGCAATAGCACCCAATGATTTATTGTTTATAAGGTTTGTGCGGCATTATAAATTCCAAACACGCACGACATGAAATAAAACCTGATGACTGTATCTCCCGATTGTCACACAGCATTCAGTCTTCTTTCTCCTTCCAGCTGCTCCCTCTATGTGGAAGTGGATGTTTCGCAGAGTGGAAAGCTGACACCACTCCTCATATTTACAAATCCGATTCATTGAATCAATATTGAACACTGCGGGTGCTGCTAAGAGCCCCATTTACCATAAACATCTCATTTCCTCCAGATCTGAGAGGTTGGAATTGGCATTTTGTGCGCCTGAGCCTGTCACTAGCTTTTGCAGTTCGAGCCCATCCACGGCACCTAACGCCTCGGCTCTGTCAATGGATCATTCACGTGTATTTGTGTTGCTCTAGCAGGTGTCATTTACTCTGAGTAGATTGTGTTTAGGGTGCAGAGATTGCATGGTTGGATCATGTCTGTGGATGCAGATGAGGTGGGGGAAACAGATTGTGCTTAAGGGTCAGATACATTGACGACTTGTGTTTGCTGATGATTTAATCAGCTGCTATAGACTGAAATTGAAATACATCCACAGAAACACATATTGCACTACATAGACAAAAACATACAAAAGACTGAAGGTTCCTATTTATATCCTTTAGATGCTTTAAAACACTTTTCAAAAGAGCCAACCTTACAGTAAGGACATATGGATATTAAAGCGATATACACTAGACTGTCAAATCCTCTTTGATCACTTTGCAATTAGATTTCCAAGGATACCTTCTTTAATAGAAAATCTCCCACATATCCCCAAGTAGCCTCAGATTGAGTTGTAGTAGCCATATATTAGATATAAACCCATTATATTTGATATTGTGTAAAACAAAGGGACTGCCCTTGAGCAAATCAGACCTCAAATGACGTTATTGGCCCGAGACTATCATTTATCTTTTTCGCAGCACATCTGTCAGGTTAGTCGCCGGTAATCGCTCAAATCGCTTATTAATCGCGTGCTCCGGGGTTCCTGTAATCCATATTTACACCTGCCAAAGAGATCAGGCTTTCGGTGTTGTGATGTTTGTTTGGTGATGTCGGCGGGATTATGGGAAAATTAGCAGAAAGATTTTCATGAAACTTGGTGGAACTCAATTAAAATTCGGAGCAGGTACATGAATTATCTTTGGCTTTCACGCTAAAGTAACTGAATATCACTTGTATTCACACCTGCACTAATACTGCTGATACTGCTCATGCTGTAAATATATATTTATGTATATATATAAAATATGTTAGATTTCATGCTGAAACAATATATCTTATCTTAATAATTAACACCCACCTTAATTACGTTTGTAATGCAATTACTGCTGCTACACTCTGTTCACACTGTTAATACTGTAAATATCATTATTCATATATCTCTGCTGCATTTCGTGTCTCAGTACTTGACTGCAATGACAAATCGAACCTAATCTAATATGTTGCACATGCATAATCCGTCATAATTTAAAGGGTCTAATTAGGTTTTACACATTTATAGTGTTCAATCCGAAGAATATGTGTTGGCTTATACTCTGGAGTGTGGAGTAACCATGTACTTCACATTCACCTTACAGCGTGCACATCTTCATGACATTTAGTCAAAGGTTTGTCGATCTAAATATGAAATCTGACACAAAGTCAAGCCATGTGTGTTTAAATGCTGTCAGAATTAACAATAACCTGTGTTTAGCCTCGTGGCACCACATCACACAGCACAATTAAACCCCAATCAACATTTTAGTAGATGTGGGAATGCATGTTTAGTTGCTGCAAGCTTACTGCAGTCTACTTTCTGCAACCCATTTAAAAAAAAAAAAACAACTGAAGATCCTTGAGCACCCCGTTCTTTTCACTCCCAGTAATTACTGGGGACCAATAACTCAATATTGCAGCCATATCGCTGGGGGGCTGTTTTGAAACCTCAGATTACAGACGAATTGATTTGTTGGAGGACACCCGAGGTCTGTCCACATGGACTGTGAGGGTTGGTGTTGCCATAGCTACAGTGCCGTTTGCAAAAGATGGGCTTTAATTGCTTGATTAGTCTTTGAAAGGCCAGTGATAACAGCATGATGTAGCATTATGAACACATGACTTGTCTGCCAAGAACACCAGTGATATTCAAACTATATCAGCACTAATCTCAGACTTGAGGCCCCGTTGGCAGGCTACCAATTTACTTGCCATGTATGTTTGTCAGCTTTGTCACTTCATGCATGTATGAGTGCTCAGTGAGCCAATTTTCTGTGCGAATGTGTGGAATTATGTCTGTGTGTGTGTGTGTGTGTGTGTAGGTGGACGTGGATATGTTTGGAGCTGCACTGTGCATTATGGAAACGATATTTCAGGAATCACCGGCCACGTTTGTTCTCCAATTACAGCTCTGTTCAAATATATACAACACGGAACATTAAACAAATAGATCCAGTGTTGTCTGTACGTGCTTTTATTTCATCAATGTTACTCTTAAACGGGCGCAGCAGCAGTTTTGTCATCGGTTCTTTCAAATATCTGTGAGCTGGTCTCTTTTAAAAACAGAGTGTGGTTTAAGGTGTGCTGCAAAATTGCCCGCTACACTCTGAATGACCTTAACAGTCTGTGTGTAACTATAGGACCCCCAAGAAGACCCAGTGAGTCCTGGCTGACCCCAGCCGCCCCCCTGAACTCTGATTTTGAGTTATTACCACCGACCGCAGATACAGTCTGCCAAGATTCAGGACTAACACATACAAAAACTGTTTCTCCTTCCTAACAGCTCCATGTATCGCCATGTATTTATTGTTTATTTACTAGTTATATGTTATTTACATATGTTACAACATACAAATTGACCCTTGGAGATAATAAAGATTATCTTCAACCTTGGAACCAATGAAGCAAAATAAGACGTACAGCGTTTCCCTCCCCTGAAATCTGCCGGCATAGAAAGAATTTTTTAAAAGTACTTTTAGTAAAGTACCTCAGAATTGTACTTCAGCAGAGTAAATGTGCTGGTGCTCCATGGAAAAAGACACTGATAACTTTCCCTGTGAGATGAGCATAAATATATTGAATTATTTTCAAGAGGGAATAAGAAGAATACATCACAAATATGTGTATTAAGTCAGAAACTTTGGAGTACAGGAATGGACTGGACTCCAAATCTTTGTCTTAGTAATTCAATTGTTCCTGGTTACATTTGTATACAGAGATGAAATCAGCCATGACGATGGATGGATGGATGGATGGAGAGTTTACAAAATGTAAATGGATTCTGACTGGACATTTTACTGATGCCAGTCAACTAAATGTCCTTAACATCAAAACAAACCGTGCTGGATTTCCTGTCGCAAACGCGTCTTTCCTTCCGGGGTCAGCAGGCCAAACATTTCGATGTGTCTCAGCCGTGGTTTGAATATATCGGGGCTGCTGATCATGCAGGTTCTACTGTATTAACAGCAGCATGTGAGGATCCTCCTGAACCCCCCCTTCTACCCTGACTGCGTTCAATGAATGACCTTCTATACATCCCAGGATTTTGTCGGGAACAATGACAATGAAGAGTCAGTGGGGGGAATATGTGGAAGAAGGAGGAGGAGGGAGAGGGGAGGTTCCATTCAGCTGAATGAAAGCATCCCGACTGAGCTTTTGGCTGTGGAGACACGGCGAAACCTGAAGTGGCTATAGCCCTACTGTAAATCATAATGCCTCCCATTGCTCTCTGCCTCTCCTCCATTGTGTCGGCCCTGTTCGCTCTGCTACCCATGTGTCAGAACGCCTCACGTCCCCGGCATGCAACATCTCTCCCCATGGCGGCTGCCTCTCCCTGTGAGCTTCACGCGGCTGTCTGTTTCGCTTCCTCTAACGCCTCGCATCGCCTTCTCTCTCTCTCTCTCTCTCTCTCTCTCTCTCTCTCACTCTCACTTTGTCTTCAGCCGTCAAGCCCTCCCCCCCTCCACCTCCTCCTCCTCCTCTCACTCTCCTTTTCCTTCTCCTCCCTCCACCTCCACCTCCACCTCCTGTGATTTTCTGCTTGCTGAATATGCAGGGCAGAGTGACACGCTATTGTAACGACGTCTCATCGCGTTGCACTGTCCGTCCAGACTTGAAATGAGTCCAAAGAGCAAGAGGGGAGAGAGAGAGAGAGCCAGGGGAGAATAAAACCTGGGGTGGATTTTTTTTCTGTCTTTAGAAGCTGATGATGTAATGCTTTTCTTTAGGGTTTGGATACATTTCAAGCTTTTTTTCTTGCAAGCAAAAATACAGTTAAAAAAACAAGAAGAAGAAAAAGGAAAGCAGTGTCAGCTTCCCTCTGTGAACAATAAAGCATCTTTGAACCGTGCCACGTTTTGAACCGAATCCAATCACAAGACACAGAATCAAAATATAGCCTCGCACAGTTGAGCTTTGTTTGCTCATTTTTTATTACCAAGGACATTTGCGCTGCCACTTTTCATACTCCCAAACTTTCTCTCTGTCTGCATTTTTTTTTCTCCTTTCTCTTCCCTCCCCGGAGATGACAACATGTTCCACACTGTCCTCTTTTGGATGATTAGGAAACTGCAGCCCCTCGGTGTCGAACGTGGGGAAGAGAGAGAGAGGGGAAGAAAGTGATGGACAGAGCGACGGGAAGACAAACGGCAAACGCTTCTTGCTCTCTCTGAAGAATGTGCGCACAGATAAACTGTATTGCAGTGTCAGCATGTTTGTTTGACTTTGACTATCAACATCAAATCAATTTCTCAGAAAGCAATGTTTCCTCTTTCTCTCTCTTGCAGGATATAAAAAGAATTGTTTGTGTGCAGTCAGCACTAAACAGATGGGTTTTTGTAGCCCGGATTTCAACACTGTGACTGTTCTCTGGTTCTGTAACTATAACAGACTGTTCCACAATATTGATGTATTGAATGGACCCTGCTGTCTTTCCTCTTCATCCTGCGTGTATTTGCGTTTGATGATTATAACGGTACGACCTCGGGATTTGCGTAGTCCAGCGCCGGAGTCGCTCTGTCTGCTCGGCGAGTAAATGCAAAGTGATAATCAGTGTCAGTTTGGATCACAGCAAAGGCTTTTCTACCAGGGTGAAGTCTCTACCTTGCATCAAAGCCGTGAGCAGTCTGCCTAGGCAGCATGATAAATGGCTCAGCTGGGA
The DNA here is from genome assembly GCA_004119915.2 of Collichthys lucidus. Classification (NCBI taxonomy): domain Eukaryota; kingdom Metazoa; phylum Chordata; class Actinopteri; family Sciaenidae; genus Collichthys; species Collichthys lucidus. Next base: position 14,398,633 of record CM014101.1, on the reverse strand, counting down.
ATAAAAAGTCACATCTGGGTCTCACCAGGGAAGGAGAACTGTACCCTTTACTGTATTCAAACTCAGGGGTAAGGGCATCGTGTTGGGATTATGTTTGCTATGTTTACAGCAGTGGTGGAGAGTAACTAAGTAACTTTCAAAGGGAAATATTGTACATTTTACTGCACGGCATTTATTGAGCATCTATAATTACCTACAAATTAATATTTTAGGATGAGAACTCAAAAAAAAAAAGGTGCTTCACGAAATATTTAACGGCAAGACAGTGTTTAAACTTGAAGGTTGAATGGTTATCGGTAAATTAACACTAATTGGTTTTAGAATTTTTTCACACAAACAAACAAACAACAACAAAAAAAAGACATTTCAGGTTCTATCAGCAGATTAATGAGAATTAATTAACATCAACTGAAATGATTATAAAATAATGAGATAATAATTATCCAACAATATAATGTGTGATATAACAGCCACAATCTGTCCACACCGAATACAACTTTTGATAATTTAAAAAAATGCTGTAATGTATTTTACTTACCGTTCTGTTTCACCGGCTAGGTTAACGTTAGCCTGCTGAGCTTTTAGAGGCGGTAACGATAGCTTCTTTGTTTTGTGGGTTGTTTTTTTTTTTTTGAAAAAATAAAAGAACTTGTGTTGTAAAGCATTCAAAACCTCAAAACTCAAAAAGTATAAAACCGTGAGCTTAACGTTAGCTTTAGCGGAAATAACGTTAGCGGCGACGCTAATGGCTTTTCTCTTTAAAAAACAAACAAACAAAACTAAAAAGTAGCAGAGTGTTTGTTGGTGGCATCGAATGGTGACGTTCAGGATTACAACCCTGTCCAATCACCTTCCCGTTTGCTATAGCCTGAAGGTCAAAATATGGTGGCCGCGAAAAACGCGATACACCTCGTCTTTAGCTAGTTTGGTGTGTCCGTTCTCGGATGTAGAAACATGACGGACTCATATTACAGACAGTAATTCCAAGGTTATCAAAACATGACTTACAATGATTCTTATATTCAGGTGCACTAATGAAAACTATCTACAGTAAATTATATTCCGTTTCAGCCATCCTTTGTAAATACAGCTCGCTAAATCACACACATTTAATTAACATTAACAAAATGGAACCTTGATCAACAGATAGTGTAACAAAGTGACCCTAACCTTCAAGTGGATTTAATGTGAGATTACAGTTTTCAATGAGTGTAGAATTCCTCTACTTAAATAAATGATCCGCATAGCTCCTCAGTCAGAGATATAATTAATATTAGGCTACTATATTATCATTCGCCAGGGTGAGTCAGCTAAAGCATCGGAAACATCTGTTGTGGAAAAGGTGTACCTACAGTAAGGTTAAACCAATAAGCCAAAATAAACAAACTTGTGTGCAATCATTACATTGCCCAGCATGCTCCATGTCCATGTGCCCCTGGCTGGTAATAACCTTTAGCTAATTACTATTTCTCCTGCATCTTAATATCAGTTCATAAAGCAATGCAGCACTAATTAGGGAAAGAGAGTGAGATGATATCCAATTAGGGGCCTGTCTCTCGCCTCAAAACAAGCAAGCCGACCCGATTCATCTTCACCTTGTGTGCCCCACAGCTACATGGTCGGAGGGTGAGAGTCTTTGAAAGGATGGCCAGTGTTCCCTGATGGTTTACACTGTTACCCAGTCAAACATGTCAGCGGAAACAAAGTCACGGTGGCGATGAGGACAAAAACGAAAGGGGGGGATCAGCGGGTGTCTTTGCGGACTTTGGCAGAGGTCTCTCGTTTGAACGTGGAGGAATCTGGAGAAATAAAAAAGGTGGCACTTGCACTTGCAAAGCAGAGGTGCTTCTCGGTGGATTTATAAAAAGTCAATTCAGAGGAAGGAACTTCCCCCACCTTAAAAAATAACAGCATACATTTTACAGATTAACCTGGAACTCACCCAGCATACAAATTACCTTGCAGTCTTTAAATTCCAAAGCCAAACAGCACTGACCATCGCACCTAGTTTTCTATGGTCTTTGAGCACCCTAATGCCAAACTAATTACTTAAAATAATAACGCTTATTAAAAACCACTGAATCAAGGTAGAGCTATATTTGGTGGAGGAAGAGGAAAAGATAAATCGCTCACAGGAGCAGAAAGAAAAAATATTCATCGGGTTCTTCTTCTGCAGTACCTGCAAGTCACGCAAGAATGATCTACCCTGCTGGTCATTTCCTGTTTTAGTAGAGACTGGTGGGCGCCAAACAGGCCCTTTACAGACTGGAATCAGATTAGTGTCATGGGGCCAGCTGCTGTGAATGGGACTCATGTCGGCGAGGGGTCCGCCTGTCACCGCCCTGTGTCATTTCAGCCTGATGGCCTCGTCCCCGTAGACATCAGAGAGTAGCCGATGTAATCTGCAGTCATTCAGCGGTGACCTGGAGAAATGGAAACCAACGCCTGCGTGGAGAAGAGAGCGAGGGAAGGCTGAGACCGAAAAAGACTGAACGATCCGGTCGGCCCATGTATTTATCTACCTGACACTCTGAACTCTGCGAGACCCGAAGAAAACCATCCCTCATCTTCCTCCTCAGCCGCACAGAATCCTAATGCGAGCAAGATGTGAGACTGGAGAGCACTCGGCTAGTTGACTAAAATGATACATTAAGACGTATGCTTACGGAATTACAGGAGTCGCTCCGGCATTCTCTTAGATCTCAACATAAACACTTTAGGTTCTGGTAAATAGTCAAAGTGGCTTGGACTGCTCCTGATCTGACTGATAATGAACTCATTTGAATATATTCCTACCCTGGTAATTACAATCTAATCGGAATTGATGGATCATTTGGGCCCAGCCTCCATGAAACATTCATTATTACAAGCCTCAACACATGGTCGTAGCATTTTTCCACATCAAACACCAGCGTTTAGAACCAGGAACAGACTAATGAGGTGGACACCACATACAAATGCATGAAAGCAGCTACTACATGTGTGCTGTGTGCATATGCATTGGTCATGCATCTATCTCTGCATGCCAAATTGAACGACTCAAGGACACAGGGGAAAATTCAGGCTGTATATTGAATATGTAAACTCACAACAGGTGTATAGAAAACACATAGAATGCCTTCAAAGCCTGAATGGCTTTGCCCTTCTAAACAACATATGGCAGAAAAACATGTCTTATCTATTGCCATATTAATGTATTCAACTGCATTTTATTATTAGAACAAACATTAACATAATTTCCCACTTGGCAGCTGTCCAGCCATCTTCAGTATTGAGACTGATGGCAGCTTGGCTTGCCTTTCTCCAAGTCCCTGACCTGCATTCTCAATGGCCTACTAAAAAAAAAAAAAAAAAAAAAGAAAGACTTGGGGCCTTACGGCGGCAGAGGGGATTAGCCATGCAAGCACTTCCTCCATTTTGGAGATTTTGTTATTGAGTTGCACTTTGCCAATGCTAATTGCCTGTGCCCACGCAGGGTCAAAGAGGGCCACCTCCCCATTGGGATGGATCTCTCCACTTCATCTGGACATTATATTACCTCCTGGCCATGATTTGCGTCAGCAGGCTTGAGTTTAATTCCCCTTAATCACATTCAGGCACCCTGGAAGAATCAATAAAGACACAACAGTCAGGGCCATGCTTTGTCCAACAATCCATTACGGAGATAGAAGCCTTAGCAGGCTACGCCGCTGAACTTTATCGTTCCACGATATAAAATCAAGTGATGAAATCAAGTGATATTAACACGGTCAGACATTTTGCTGACTTCTTAACAAGTGAAAATTAACATGGCTGCAAATATGTTGGAACAGACTCCTGACTTTGCGTTCAGCTGAGGTGATGTGTCCCAATGTGGCTTGTCATAAAACAGCTTTTGTGCAAGAAATAAACGAAGTAATGTGACCGAAGGCTCCAGAATTGCTACTAAATTTAACTTGTGATGAGACTGTTTTCTGTCTGTGAGTCTGTAAATAATTACACAAAATGATTCACAACAACGACAATAAAAAGGGCTTTAAGAACAAAGAAATCAATATAAGGTAGAATAAAGATTTTCTACAAACAAAAAAAAAGGAGTAACATCCACAATTCAATGACAATTGAGTAAAGATTTCCTCCTTCTGTGTACAGAGATATGTTCCCACTCCTTACAAACCTGAATGGGCTAAGCAGTTTAGCAAGTGGATGGATAAATTAGTACACAACTGAGTATAAAGTCGAAATGATCCTGGATGTTCCAATATCCACATCGAATCTGAATGATTACAAATATTATGAAGCGACTAAAACGTGTCAGATGAGTTCAAAAAATGACATGACTAACTTTGAAACACTCTGAGCGAGATGAATTCATCTCTATCTCTCTGCTAGGGGTGCAGAGGTATGCTCAGGGTGGCCTCAGCGTGTCATCGAGCCACCCTTTAAGGACCGCCCACAAAATCCTGGACTGAAAAACTAGGTGAAAAACTGCTTTTAACCTCTAACTCCACATTTCAGTAACATATCTTTCCAAGTTTTTCACGTGTTTTCATCAACTATTTTCCAACATATTGAATGTATTTTGAAAGAAATGTAATAACTGCCTTCACATGAACTTGAAGATACTTTAGCGTATCATCACCATGACGTCCTGAACTGGATCTGTCAGCTAATATTAGCGACCAGAGTGGTAGCAGGTAACATGGAGACATTTACAGGTCAAGTCTTGGCAACAGCTGCTTGAATATATATGTGCGTGCGTGTGTGTTTGCTGTACATTGCATTACAGAGTACATGTGAACAGATTTGTTTGTGTTCGGTATGACTTTAATGCAATATGTCACAGCTGTTCAAATTAGCAACATACTGTACATGTGGCACATCTGATGTGATGTATTGTCGTGATAATAAACGAGACCACTAATCAAGCTGAGGGAAGAAGAGAAGGATAAACAGCGGGTCTTGAACCGCGCTGTATATCCATAGTGTCTACGCTAAAAATAGATGTGCAGTAGGTGGACGGTATGTGTGTGATTAATCTCCGCTATCTCAGCCTGTCTTCAACAGTTTTGAACTCTAACCTCCATCAAAACTGAGCATGAAATGCAACATCATTCCCTGGCAGACATCCTATCCTGTGAAGGTGGTCTACCCCAAATCATAAAGCCACCTTAAGCTACAAGAGGAACAACAGAGAATAGTTAAATCAGCTAATTAACAACACAGTAATAGTAGTATAGTAGTAGAAGTAATGCATTACTTTGAAAAATAGCGCGATAATACTGTTTTGTCATTTGGCTTGAGAACAAGGCATTTTAGCTTTCATGGGTGAAATGTTTTTTTGAGATGCAGATTGCTCGCAGCACGGCACTCCTGAATCACTGAAGCGTTTAAAGAAATGTAAAATTAAAGTGTCTTTGAAAACAAGGGTGCTTTTTGTTTTAAATCAAGTGAAGGGAAAAAATAGGGGAAGAGAGACTAAAAGGGTAATGACACCAACACAATTGATTTTTAAAGCGGGATTACTTAATTGTAGTGTGACAAGCTGTAAACACATCATTGCCCAATGTATTCGAATTAGCAAACAGTTGCTTGTTCAGCAGACATGGAGCATTTAAAGTCCTTGTAAAGTAACAATAAATGTGTCCTGATTTTGTCAGACCAAAGATGAAATTGTTATTAACTACCCAGATGAATTTGAGTTCATGAAATTAGGTGTCAAAATCAGGTAAAAGTTAGAAGTACTCTCAGCTCCAGGACTGTGGGGGCGTGTCCACTGAATGTGCTGAAGCCACGCCCATTTATGGGGGCAGTCAAGCAGCCATTTTGAAGTGACTGAAACGTGTCAGATGAGTTCAGAGAAATGACATGACGAACTTTGAAACACTGAGCGAGATGAATTCATCTCTATCTCTCTGCTAGGGGTGCAGGGGTTTGCTCAGGGTGGCTTCAGCGTGTCATCGAGCCACCCTTTAAGGACCGCCCACAAAATCCTGGACTGAAAACTGGTGAAAAACTGTTTTAACCTCTAACTCCACATTTCAGTAATATATCGTTCAAAGTCTTTTCACATGTTTTCAGCAACTATTTTCCAACATATTTAATGTATTTTGAAAGAAGTCTCAGAATTTCCTTTACATGGACTTTAAAGTTAATATAATACACTTAATTTAAGCTAATTTCTTTTGGCCTCTACTAATTCGTGAGAAACATATCTGGCTGATTGCACTGCAGGCCATAAAAATAAAAATAAAAACCTGAGCTAAAAGACACTAAAATGCTTGTTTTACATTACACTTTGCCAATTAATCTATTGTTAATACAAACATTTTGATTAGTGCAGCTTTAGTTTTAGTTTGTGCTATAATTCTGTATGAAGAATACATTGTATATCATTTGTGTGGATTTGATTTCTACGTCAGAATATGTTCCTATATGAAGATGGGTGGGTCTGACTTCCAGAGATAGTATTTTCTTGTATCGATTCACAGTGGCGTCCCCGCAGTTCACCAGTGTGGCCAACCAAGGACTGAAGCACATGGTATTTTAATCTGTCAAGATGTCACCAGCTCCGGACAAGACGGAGAAGAGAGATGGGGGGGTATGAAGTTTGGATGGAAAGGGTGAGATGACACCCAACAGTCGATGTCTTGTGTGCTCAATTGTGCAGAGCGCGCACACACGCACACACACATGCACCTGCACAAAAACACACATATAGCCCTGCCAGTCAGTCAATCCGTCAATGTCCACTTGAGGGACTCGACTTCTGCCCTTTATATCCCCACAGACATCTCAACATAGCTTACAGAGTTGTACAACAGTCCGCCGGCTGTGCTCCGCCTCATAGTCATACCGTACAACTCTGAGCTCATGACCTCATGGATGGTGAGTGCTGAGGATGTCGTGTGATTTGATAATTAAGATTGACAGCTGTAATAATATCGGGTAAAGTTGTTCTGCTGCTACATTTTTTGTCATCAGGGCATTAAATCAACTCATTCTGGATCTACTGCAACTTTAAAATTAAACTTGCCTGTTTCTATTTGTCAGCGTTGATGTTGCCAGCTGGGGTTTTTTGTCGTAACAGCTGATTCCCAAGACAGCCGCGGCGATGTTGCAGAATGAGCTCCTGAACAGCTTTGATAGGCAAACATGCCAAAAAAAAGGTGAAACCGTAAATTAAAACATTGCTTTTAGGCTGTAAGTTTAAACCTTGTGTATGCGGCGTGTTTGTGTACACAACTCATAAGAAAGTTCTCTCCGAGGAATAGTCTGGATGGCATTCCTGGGAGATCGCACACTCGATACAAATTAGAACGAGAGAGGCGGCTGTTTCACAAAAACAACTTGGGCCTGTATTATCTGTAAAGTGACAAGGCTCATCAATCAGTTTCTGCAGAGGTTGATTGATGTAGACGTTTGCATACGAAACATAAAGCCTTTAGAAATTTGGTATGAAGCCAAAAATGTGGCTTGTAACTGGTGGAGAGACATAAGGTGGCGTCATATTTGTTCCAAGGGTAGTGACTTGCATAGTCCTGTCCATTTTACAATGATGTATATTTAAAATGTTAGGACAAAGAAAAACAATTTTCACAAAGAAAATCAATAAAAAGAGGAAGAGCAATAAGATAAATTACAAAACCACATAAATAAGACTTGACACTCTGTCTAGACTTTTATAAAAACTCATTAAGTCCACCTCCATGCCACAAACTTTTGAGAAAAAAAAATCCACAATGCTTCTGTCTTTTTTATGAGAAAATTACCACCTGTTTGGCTGGACTTAATTACCCTCTATGCCTATAAAAATAAAGATGAAATATGGTGTTGCATTTAATTGAAATGTCTTTGCAACAGGACTGGTTACATCATTCCCCTTAATGGAGCTCTTATGCTGGGCGATTTCCTCTTTTAAGGGGACGAGATGTCTCGGTTGTTTCGAGATGTTCTCTGTAAGGTGTCTTATAAGGCCCCTGAGGCCACGAGCTAAAACCCAGTGATCTGACAATTCAATTGTTTTTTATACCACTACTGTTGCTGCAGTTTTGACCTCTTCAGACTTCTCCACGCACCATGGAAGTAGATGAACTCGTGCCAGAAATACGTACTTCCACTCATGGGTAAGCGTTGAGTGAATGCCAAATACTTCTTCCCTGTCAATCACCACATTGGGCAGGTGTTTATCGGTCGGGTTTGATCTGGAACAGTATTCTGTACTGAAGGGCTGTTCTTAAATGGTAACTCCATGCTGTATGTTGTATGGAGGAGCGTTGCTCTTCTGACCTCTGAGTCCGATGACCATCCAATCACAACCATGGTCACAGCTCCACTAGTTGGCAATGCAGTTTGGATGAGACTGGTTCAGTTTCTCCTTGAATATGAATTTTGAAGTTTATACTTCACTTAATTTCTTCTCAGAGGCATTTTTTATACTCCTCTATACGTCTGCCATTGTCAGATTTTACATACAAAATATAGGATTATGTCATAAAATGTACATATTATGCGTTACACTAAGACGTAAAAAAAATTCTTGTAGGATAAAGAACAACTTGTTTCACACATGTTGGTCTCACAGTCAATGGGGTATTGATGAATGGTTTTTAGGGCAAAAAAAAAAAATTCATCCATTTTCCATTAGCGCTTAACCTTATCAGAGTCACAGGGGGCGAGAGACAGCTCGCCAGTTCTTCGCAGGGACAACACGAAGAGACAAACAACCAGTCACTCTCAGATTCTCAGATTCACACTTTAGAGTCACCGACTTATTATTCTGCATGTCTTTAAAACCATGGGAGGAAGCCGGGAGGGAACCCATGCAGACATGAGAAGAACAGGCATTGCAAAGAAAAATGGAAAGATACCAGCATTCACATCCATTGGCTGCTGACACATGAATGCATCAGTAATAAGAATCTCTAAAAAATTAGATTTAATGTTAAATTTGACATAAATATAACAGATAGATCACATCGACATGCAGAACAGTGACTACTCATGACGTATTTCAGGTGTTACGCAATTAAATTCATATTATGAAGCATGTCTAAAGATCCTATTAAATCCACTACATACCTACATCATTAGCAAAAACATGCTAATCACACAATTCATAGTATTTTACTGCACTTTATTCCCGGCTTTGGTAATGCAGCAGGTATCTAGTTAGGCATGCCATTTTTTCCTCACACATTCTAATAACTAAGCTCAGGTATGCTGCCTCATTATGTGTGAGAAAAAAAACTATATAACATTGTACATACTCCAACTTTAGCCTCCACGTTGGCTCCGCACATTTTTTTTTTCCCCCAACTCAACTCTGTGCTACTAATTAAGAGCCAACCTTTTGTTTCCTCAGGTAAAAGTGAAAGAACCAGAGTTATCTGGTTGCCCTCCTGTGCAGCTCCTTGCGCAAGCACAAAGTTAGTGCTGCCTGGAGAGAGAAACAATTAGATCCGACACAAGCCCCCATGCAGTGATAAATATATCACTTTTGAGAAGCAGTCAGCTTAATGGCTCGCTAAGACATTAAATATAAAGCAAATATTGACAGTCTGGGAATACGTGTTGTGGGTGTGGTTTCCAAAGGAAAGAGGTGGTTTCAGCGACGGGGAGGTGTGTGTGTGTGTGTGTGTGTGTTGTGTGTGTGTGTCTACTTTGTTGGTGGCTCATCTATAATGTACAAAGACGATTAAGTTTGAGCAGCGGCTGGGGCAGATAGACAGTCAGTTGAGTGGTGAGGTGCAGATAAGAATGAATGCAAATATATGGCAAGAGTGACAGATTAACCTTGGACAAGGTTGAACATTAATGCCGTGAACAGGCAGGGAGCAGTGTGGTGCCTGCTGAGGTAAAAAAAAAAATACACACACACACACACACACACACACACACACGCAAAGGCGGTTTAACACCCACACCACACACGGTTTACAGACGAGGGTGTGGGCATGCATACAAGACGAGCACACACACACTCACGTCCACGCGGTGATGCGCGTTATCTGTGTACATGATTGATAATTGATTATTCATCAATCACGGCGTTCGATGTTTTAAAAGGGAAGAAGGACGAGGCGATAGGTTCTTTAAGTCACATTGATTTCAGGTACATTGCTTCCTTCTTTATCTAAATATAAACGGCCATCTAAACACCGTTCGTGCTCTCTCATTAGATTTCTCGCTCCAGTGCATCGTGTAACGTGGGCGCAGAAAGTTTATTGAAGTCAAGAGTCTAGACTAACGCTGTCAGGTCCGTTAAAATAGAATTTTCTATTTATGATCACGGATTGTTTATTGTAATTAAAGGAAATTTCTGCAAATTAATTTAGGAGAATAAGCAGGAATAAACCGGGAACTTACTAAATTGAAGGTTGGACCTTAACGAGGAACTTATACCTATACAGCGCACACTTTAATATCTGTTATTCCTCAGTCACATGCACATACTGTAGCACGCTGCTTACTGCATGGCTATTGAGGCCACACCCTCTACATACGCAGATGATTTCTAGAACCGTGAACACTTTAAAGCCCAAAGTGCAAGACTGTTGAAGCCACATTTGAGCCTGTGGAAGTATGTTTCGGTGTTATTATGGGGTAAATATATTTGATTGCAAATAGCACATGGAAATATAATTATACAGTAGATAGCTAGCTGATAAGTTAGATGCTAGATAAGCTATAGCTGGCATCATTTAATTGATCCTTTATGAGGCTCTGTTATCATGCTAGCTTACCCCTAATCACTCAATTACCCCAAATTTCCAGTTAACTCCCATAAATTTCCATAATTCTCATGGAAAGTTTCTGGAAATTTACCATACATTTTCCACCCTCTTTGCATGCCATATTCTTGGTCAGCATTTCTTCTGTTATGCATTTATATCCTGTGATTACCTCACTGTAAAGTAGTCCTTGTAGTGGCGGACTCCGCCATTCTGGTTGCCCACGGAAGCGTGAGGGATTTACAGGAGACAATGCGTGCGTGTAATCCACCGCGTCCTCACTTTTGTCCGGTTTGCTGTCGCCTCTCTTTCCACCGTGTCGGAATTTTATGAATTACTGATCAGAACTGTGCTGTACAGTGTCAGTCACTTCCTTGCATGCATTTTCTTTTCCCCCCACCGTCTATTCTTAATTTTTGCAACAGACTAATGGAGCGAGAAGGAGCAGCCGCAGCGAGCTGTTAGATGACGAGCTGCAGGTGACAGGCCTCCAACTTCTTAATAAGGTAACAAACTTTCCTGTGCCCTGCTGTTATTAAAATAAGGAAACTTTGGCTGCACTGTAATAAGATACACCGATTGCCCTTCTGGTGTATTTCCCGACCAAGTACTGTACTCAACGCTTGCTTGCCATAGCATTAAACCGCACTTGCTGTTACTGTGGTAACCGTACCAAATCAGCCATGATTCAATTTTTAATGATTTGCCGCTTAAAAATAATCTATTAAAAGAATTATGTAGAATATAACACCCCTAGTGCATAGAAAAGTATATGTGCGCAAGGATTAAAACAGTGTCACACATGCAGGGCGGAGGATTGGCTTCATGCACGCTGTCAACATGTGAGGACACACATGCAGAGCGTCCTGTATGCAGGAAAAAGGCTGGGGAAAATCACAGTAACGCACACTGCCATTAAATCTTGCTGTACATTAAATGATTTTACCAACATAGATCACAATCCCCTCCCTGCTGGTTTAACACGGTGCTAATCCAACCCTTCACAAGTTCTAGCGGCATTAGGCGGTGTCTCTTTCCAACACTGCTATTACATACTGATTACTTTCTTGGAGGGTGACAGCAGAGAGCCAGCTAACCCACACTGCAGATGAATGATAACAGCTCTCTCTCTGTCTCTGTCTCTTCTTCTCCCTTTCTTGACGTCACATGCAGGGAGACAGTATCTAGGAGCTGGTAAAAATAGTGCGGCAGAGGTAGGAGACATCAGGTTCTGATGTGCTGAGCAGATGGAGAGAGGAAACGGTGAATACCAATAAAGCAGATGGATTTGGCCTGGGTGGCTCTTACTGTACTGTATTTGTCATGTTGCTCTGTGCCGGGTTCTTTCGAGGGCCCCAGGATATGAAAACCTGGGCCGCTATGTAAAAATGAAGATGGAAGTGGTGAAGCTGCAGGCTCCTGTTAGGTGACTTAATCCTGCACTGAGTGCTGCGGTGTTATTTTTATCATAGCAAGTGAAAGCATGCTATCAGTGATCAAATCAACAACAGTACATAAGCCGGCAAGCTGCTTCTATGTAGCGTTGAATTCAAAGTGTGTGCTGTGAGAAATAACTGTAAAGAAGAAAGAAAAACACTGTAAAAAAAAAAAAGAAAAACACACTGTCTAATGATTCAGATAGACGTTCCAGTAGGTCTATAGTGTACGAATTGAAAAATGCAACAGATACACAGGTTTCTACTCAAGTTAAATTGAGATATAACAAGGTTAACAATGCACTTAACTTGCCCACAGCCCTGTTTTTCTTTTTGAGACGAAATAAAATGAACTTTAAAATTGAGTTCACTTTTGTTTCTGCCACCAGTGATGGCACTGTTGGCCTGTAAAATTAAGCAACAGTCAACATTAAAGTTTGTAAGCAAAGCACATTAAGTGCGGTTTATTAAATCCATACTAATTTACACTAACACTACGGGTGCATGTGCAACCAATTTATGACAATTCCCACCATGAGCAAGCACTTGGTGACAGTGGCAAGGAAAAACTTACTTCAAGAGGTAGAATTCTCATGGTGGGCAGCCATCTGCTGTTCAATATATTCAAGGTTTCATTCAATATATTCAAAGTTTCATTCCATACATTCAGACTTCATTCAATATATTCAAGGTTTCATTCCATATATTCAGACTTCATTCAATATATTCAAAGTTTCATTCCATACATTCAGACTTCATTCAATATATTCAAGGTTTCATTCCATATATTCAGACTTCATTCAATATATTCAAAGTTTCATTCCATATATTCAAAGTTTCATTCAATATATTCAGACTTCATTTATTATATTCAAGGTTTCATTCCATATATTCAGACTTTATTTAATATATTCAAGGTTTCATTCCATATATTCAGACTTCATTCAATATATTCAAAGTACATTCCATATATTCAAAGTTTCATTCCATATATTTAAAGTTTCATTCCATATATTCAAAGGTTTAATTTCCTGAACAGCATGCCATAATAAATATATATCAAAAACTAATGACATCATCATTAGTCTCAACTACACTTTGTGTTTCGAGCTTATTAGCCAATGTTAGCATGTTTACACTCCAAACTAAGATGGTGAACATTACATCTCCTAAACTTTAAGATACAACAAGCAGGGCAAAATCATATTTCCTGATGATGTCACGCTGTACTTCTGTGATTGCCATACAGATGAAAAACAAGTCTGATTTACTATCTGAGCTTTTTTTATAGAGCGAGGAAACACAGTTCATCCACTAGGCCCATGTGTACTGTAGACCCTTAGAACCAATTAGAGAACATTTCTCTCTGAACATTTCTCAGATCACTCCAGTCCAATTTTCCTGGAATAGACACAACCCTAATAGGCGGTAATGAAGGAAAACAGAGTTTTCCACTGATTCACCATCTCGCTTAAAGATTTTTTCCTTGCTGCTGATAAGAGGCTCACTCTACGTGAAGTTAATATATATAAAAATAAATGTACAGCATTACACTCCCAACACAAGAACATCTGAATACAGACGCTGCAAAAAAAAAAAAAAAAAAAATCATGTAGAGCACTGTTTCAGTCACACGCCGCATCGCGTACTATGTGCACTGCACAAACACAGTTGAGAAAATCATAATTAGGATGACGGAGAGGGAGCTGAGCTCACATGCCATCCGTGTAGTTTAATGGATAAAAACTGTGATAAGAAGCTTTTGGGAAGGAGCTGCTGACGGGCAAACAAGATCAAATGATTAATATATTAATACTTTAAAAAAAAGAAAGTGTGTTGTGACTGCTGAGGAGAAGAAAATGAAAAATAAAGTAGCGCCACGGGACTTATCATGTCACATAGAGTCTGAGGTGATGGGCTCAGGACTTGATGTGAGGCCATTATCATTGTAGTCCTACTCCTGGAGTAGATGTAGTCCAGTTACATTACACATCACTGGTCCATTTCTTTAGCGGCTGGAGGTTTACTTCTTTTGACCCCTGTGTGATCCAAGTTCATAAAAGAGGGATGATCAGTGGCTCAACCTCTCATCAAATCAACTTTCAATTCACTGTTCCAGTCCAGCTGTGACCTGAAGAGGAGTTTCGTGTGCACTCCACACATCGTGACCTTTACCAGGCGTATGGACTGTCTCGACTCACTTCTTGGCGACGGCGGGCACATTTCGTGTTTATCGTGTCGGGTTTTCGTCTCTATAAAGTCTAAATAAGGAAAACACAGTGGAAGAGGATGTTTTTTTTTTAATAACCACAACAGCAGGAGTGCAGAGAAAAGAATAAACACCACTGCCACCAGGGTAGACTAACTAGACTCACTGTCACACAAACAGTGGGGTAAATAACACACCAGAGGAACCATACTATACTTACACTAAATAGGGCTTGCAAAATTACTGCACTGCTGATGCAAAACAAACACAGAATACAATTGGTATTATCTTTTGACGAAACGCGGTCCATGAGTCACACGTGCAAAAATGGAGGCAGGGCAGTTGCATAGCTATTTCACGCAGCTAGCATTTGGATAACTGGTGATGATTTCTTATATAAAATGTATTCTGGTCAAAGTGGAGGGGAGAGAAAAAAAAAAGGCACATTCAGCACCATGGACAGCAGCAAGACGGACTCAACAGTGCAGAGCCAGTTCAGCACCACGGACAGAGGCTGTGACAGACACAACTTTTTGAACTTCGTTCTTTATCTGAAAAACAGCGGCCCGACAAGAACCGTGTCATCGCCAGGTCCATTTAGTGCCAGTTTCTGAAGCTTTCAATCATTTAAAAAGGTGTGCAAGATTTTAGGAGCTACTATCTAAAGCAACGGTTGTGCTCGTGTTGGTGTCGTGATACATTAACCCCTGAAATGAAGCTACCAAAAATTTGTATGAAAACAAAACAAAGTAATCTAGACATAAGAAACAGAGACTTTGGGTCACATTGTTTTCCATCACCTTAAAGACCAATCCTTGCAAGTATTTTTGTGGACATGGAACCGGTCCATTCGATATTGGGCCTTTGGAATGTTTTACGGTCACCACACTTTCACACTTCACACTAGGAAGAAGAAAGTGAGACGAGGGGTTTGCCATTAGCAAATACAACACTAGATGCCACTTAATCCTACACTCTGCTTCTGTAATGTAAACATGTTTACTTAACTGCTGTTTCTAAGGTCAGAAATGCATTTTAAAAATAATCTCGTGAGAATTGTGAGTCAATGATTACGAGGAGTTTGAGTTCTAAGGTTCAAAATTTGTTGATATTAAGGCAGTCAGGGACATTTAATGAAACATACACACACAAAAGTTGCATTATGGGAATAGTAGTATCTAGCATTTTTGTATTTTGGCCAATACTTAAGGCTAAAAGTCTGGATACATTGGCCTCTGATGGGGTCTCTTGTGAGTTCCCAAACTGCAGTGCTAAACTAGTAGTTCATATCCACTAAACCTACAATTCTTTGTCCTATAATGCTAACTTAATTTTAAACCTTTTAGAAGGTTGATTCTGAAGTGAAGGTTCCTTTATGCACTTTAAATCAACTCATACTTCTTGGAAAAAAACAACAACCGGTTGTGACATTTCACCTGTGAAACCACACATCTGAGCATAAGAAATGATGCTTTTAAGCAATACAGGACCATTTAATGAGAGACGCAACTGTGGACTGAGATTCCTGTTTTAAGATCAGGGATGGCAGCGCTCCGGGTTCATGGGTGACTTTTCACCGCTCTGATAATGAGTTATTTTTTGAGCTTTAATCATGTGTTAAAAGGTTTTTACGTAAACAAAGCAAAAAAATAAATAAATACCTTTATTCGACGCCAAAGGTAAAGGCAGCTTCGATTCCTGCATATTTCTGCTAATAATGTCGTCGCCTCGACTCGGTTCTGCTTTTGAACGGGCAAGGAATAACTTGTGTGGTCCAGTTTGGTCTTTTTCCATGGAGGCACTTTTATTACCTGGACAATTTGATTTGGAGTGATTTGTTTATGCCAGAGCGGCGGAAGGTCTTTTTTTAATAATCACAGGATACATCAAGCACTTCTCAGGTATACTCCACTTTCAACTCCAAGCTTATGTGTGTATATATGTGTGTGTGTGTGTTTAGGCAAACTGTGTAGGTGTGTATAATTATGACTCAGAGAAGAGAAGTGCCAGAGATACCGCTGCAGACAATATTATTCTCTCTCCAATGCACTCGTTCCCCCTCGGCTGCTCGAGCGAGAGAAGGAGAGAGGGAAAGGTTACACCAGCAAGGGAGGGTATTGAAATTCAAGACCACTTCACCTAGCCCAGGAGTGGCTGTCTGAAGATTAATGAGCTATTTGGGGAGAGTTCAGCTATTTCACATGCACAGGGTCCACATTAGTGATATAATTAATTTTACAACACTGGGGTGTTGTCACCCCTCAGTAGCGTGCCATGCGCCTATGATAAGCATTCCCTAATTAAACAACACCAAAAAAAAAAAAAAAAAGAGGAGGGAGGGAAAAAAAAAAGATTTGACATTCAGAGTCTTGGGAGGAAAAACAACCTCAAGCTACAGTCGAGCCACAGCCCGATCCTTCCTCTCCTCCCAGGGCACCTTTGCATGAGTTTTACATACTTCAGAATCAAGTAATTGGATGGATATTGATTTTGGTGTCCACATCAAGGCTTTGAGAAATTCCAAGTGTGCAGCGAATCCGAGCCAAGTATTCATGATTGCAGAGGGGTTAACCCCCCCAACACACACGAGACACACAAATACCTCCCATGACCTCTGGTCTTAGATGGAACGAATCAGATACAGTTCAGATTATTTACTTCTCTTGCATGAGCACAAAACTGTGGCTGGTTCTGACGATTTCTGGGCTTTAATGTCACTGCTGTTCAGTCTGTGCACGTGCAGTTATTTAATCTCATCTCGCACCTCAATACAGATGATTGTAGCTTAAAATGGAGAAATGGTTATGAAGAGTGGTGTGGTGGTTCGCAACCGTTTTCCTTAAGGGACTATTATTGATTAAACTGATGACAGTTCACTGCATATCTTATTGGATATATCATATTATGTTCAATGCATAACAGTAACAGTAACAGAACTGCTGATAAACTGTCCAATTAACCCGAGTGACCGACACAATAACCTGCAGGAAGTTTGTGCGAATGATCTGGAGGAAGTCGATTATCCTGCGGGATCCTAAATAATAATCTAAACTTAAAAGACAAAAACAAAAGAAGTGACTGAAATGCTGAGATATAGGCCAACTGCACGTTTTTTCCCAAAGTGTTCTTACCCCTACTTACCCCCTGAAATCATCTACAAGGACTTTTGATCCCCTTTGAAGTTTTGCCGACCTCTAATAGAGATCAGGACTGGCGGAGTAAAGAATACTTATGCAGTTGTCTCACTTTGGTATTTTCTGCATTCGTTGCACTTCCTCTGTAGCTAATGTTAATTTCACAGTGATCCTTAATCCGCGAGGTCAAGCTGCAGAAGTCAAGTGACAATGTGGAAAATTCCGCCGGCTTGTTTTTTTGAGTGAAATACACGAGTCTTAATGTCACTGTTTATAACAGAGGACATTTATCTTTTTGCTCCACGGGCGCTGATGCACAAATTGAGGTATAAATTAAGAGTATAGCCACTTCTCTATGCACCACTACACCGCTGGATGTGAATACAAATAAGTTTTGAAAACTAGTATTGGAAACATTTATCGTCCCAGACCGGATTATTCAAAAGTTGATGTTATACCGTTTCCCTTTATTGATCCGTCTGATGAAGATAAATATAATTCAGGGAACTCAGGCGGTTCAATCAGCTCCTGTATTGTTTCCCTTGCAGTGGTTTCTGTAGTTGCCATGGTGTCGTGTTAAAAATGTTGAACCGTCATGAACAGCAAAGCCCTTGCACATGTCATCGATCTGCTATAAAACAACGAAGGTGGCTTCAGGAACTGCTCACTGTCTCGATGAACCTTTAAAGGTGGCGTAGGCAATTCTACATATACATCCGAACTTTGTCTCAAATTCTGCCAGCGTCTCCTCATGGTCTGTATGTGTGCTAAACAAAATAAAACCTGATGGTTGCACGCAGCCCTAGATCTGTAAATGGGATACAAAGTGTCTGAAACTGAGCTACACAATACTACATTGTTATTCAAGCTATTCAAAACCAAGGTTGTGTGCGTCGGGTCACATTACATCACTTTCCCACATCCATACTTTTAAGTTTGCTAAAATATGCAGCGACTTTAGCGCGCCCACAGCGCGGCTAGCGTTAGTTACGATACTTGACGTGTGGGTGTTCACACCGTAACATGATAAGCTATTAAAAGTTATACTTAAGAACTTCAAGTGTGACTTATTAAACTATGCACTAAAGTGCGTGGTGGGAATAAGTGCTAAAATCAGCATTGCTAGGGCTTTGCAAATGAATGCTAGCTAGCTCCTCCAGCTTTTAATGGGATACACTGTGTGTCTTAAACTGCTGAGGTATCTGCACATAGATGCATAGTCACATATTAATGCTGAGGCTGTTGTATTTGAAGTTACTTGTTTAGTCATGGGATGTTATCTTGACCACTCCTAGGTCAGAGGTTATTTGAATGGGAGCCACTGCCAGATGTTCAGCTGAAGTAAAGACTTCTTTAGAGACATTGATAAGGAGTCAGGTCAAAGGTTAAACCTTCAGGTGGTCTCTACTGGCAAAGGAATTTCTTTTGTTCATCTGTTTCTCTGACTCAAGGTACTTTATTGTATGGTATGGGGGGCTTAAACTACCTATATATAAGGGCTTGTCCTGCATAGGTCGGCAGAGTCTCTCATCATTCGGCCAGGAGCTCTCCGAATAGTTTTACTTGCTTCGACATTGTGCTTGTTGTAATAAACTTGTTATACGACTAAGACAGTGTCGGTGGACTTTCTCTTCGAACATCTTCAACTGCATCACCACCGAAGATACTACACTGCCAACAGCTGTATGGTGTTCATTTTAGGACATCCTCAGATCTAAGGGCTTGTCCTGCATAGGTCGGCGGAGTCTCTCATCATTCGGCCAGGAGCTCTCCAAGTAGTTTTACTTGCTTCGACACTGTGCTTGTTGTAATAAACTTGTTATACGACTAAGACAGTGTCGGCGGACTTTCTCTTCGAACATCTTCAACTGCATCAACACCGAATATACTACACTGCTAACAGCTGTATGGTGTTCATTTTAGGACATCCTCAGATCTCAGGTGTCAGACTCAAACGAAAAGTCACATTCAGACAAAACGGCATCATCTGAAACGGCCATGAACCTCAATTGTTCATATTTGAAAAAATCTGAAAAACATTTACTACTGCGTCAGTGTCACTTAAGTTTAGATTTCCTTATAAAAGAAGTGAGGACAATTCAAAATCCAGTTCAGCTTCAATCCACCAGAATAATTAATACACACACACACACCGTTCTCAGGTACCCTAACAGACTCGCTCACAACTTTGCACCGTGCACTTTGGAAGAAATGCGTGGGGGTTTTATGCTAATCCTCTCCCACATGTATGGACCGCGCAGCCTGACTGCTATGTGCATTAATACGCATCGGCTGTACCTGTGAATCATGCGGTTCGCGGGGTTAGCCGTTTTCATCGTTTCAATTCCGGCTTGTGACACAATTTGAAGGGAAAAAATATTTCATTATTTAAGGTGCATGCACCGAGCGGCAATATCTGCATAGAGTGGTTGTTTACCAGTGGGTTTTTTTTTTTTTTTTTTTAAATGGTAAACAACTACTAGAAGGCAAATAGTCAGCACATGCCCTGAGAGGTGTAGCCTTTTGATAAAAGGAGCTACAGTTCCTCTATGGTCTCGAAATGCCATGTGCAGGGGAGGTGCAAATAGAAAACAGAATTATTTATATTCTGCAGGATTCGGCTTAATGGAGCTGTGTAATGGTTGCCCTTGAGGGGTGAAAAAATGTGGTAATGAAGAATTAATTTGTGTGTATAAAATGCCATGGTGATTGTATGATTTATGTTGCTACACATTAGACGGAAAAATGGAATAACCTGTTAAATCAAACCCCCGAATGAGGTTTCAGACCAGGGTAATAAGAAAGTGCAGTATATATGTAGTGTTTATCAGGCTGGACAGCTGGATAATAAGGCATAGGTCATAAGGATTGTTCTTTTTTATAAAGTATATATAAGAATGCAGCAAAGCCAGTCCTTTCAGATTTACCTGTTGGCTGGTCCATGATAGGTTCAGAACAGGCTCTTACTTATCTTATTGGAACGAATGGATATCCAACGGGCGACTGGCTAGGGGGCAGCAAATCTAAGTGGCTGTAGCAGTTATCTCATTGATGCTGCTTCTACAGCATCTTTAATAATGATTGATAATCGATAAAGCAGCATTGCTGTTTGTATGTTTGGTCCGTCTTGGTGGAAAACTCCTGCTGTAGGCTGCATTCTGCATGTACCTATGCTTATTGTACTGTGGTGCATTCAGGAAAGTGGGAAAATTCTACTTCCCAGACATTGAAATAAAGGTGAATCAAACTGTTGCTGTGGCATGCAACTGTGCAAAGACCATCATTGTGATAAAATATAATTTCAGTCATCAAAAAATTGGTTGTGCACACACACACTGAAGCTAGACTAGTACATTAGAGGCTACTTAAAAATATTTTTTTGATTGTTAACTATCCAGTTCTATGTTTGTTACTGTAGTGTCCAGGAGCGACAGTCACGTTAAAGCCGTTCCTAGTGTATCAAAACACAGAAAATATAATAAAATAAAGTCCTGAGCTTCGCATTGTACAAAGTTGTCATCAATAACCAGAAATTACATCATTACATTGATATCTATGGGAGGAGTGACTGGGTTGCGCCGACTTTCCCACATACAGTTTTCTCGTATACTGACACATTTTATGTGTTTTATTTTTGTTATAACAATGTGTCTTGCGTGAAATTTCATCACATAATCGTAGATAAACAGCAAAACAGAGACTGTTTTCCGGGGGAATGTTCGTCGAAGAGTCGACAGGGAGGACTGACCGATACACTGTAACAATTACACACATAAAATAGATGTTTTTTTCCCCCCCCTCACGTAGATGTTCTTATAAAAGGGAACAAATATTTTACATTTTCTTGCTTATGTTTTTACACAATCGCTGAATTAAAGTCAATTTTTAAAAGCCAGTATCGAATTAAATTAAACACAATCATGTGTTTTCATGTCAATTTCTTGCTTTGAGAAAAAGCGGTTTGTTGGTTTAGGAGGAAAATGCTGCAACATTTTTTCATTGTAAAGCCACTGTCCGGTGACAACCTACATGGTGAGTTAGTTGTAGGAACAAACAAGTTTATCTCACTGCTTTGACACCCTGTATCTTTCTCTATGTATCTCTATTTGTTAAAGTTACTCTTCTCCTGATACCCCACAGTGGGATTTCCCCCCAGTAAGGCGACACCTGAGGGAACCCAAAGAATGAGCACCTAAATCCGGACACGGAGCTGGATCAAAGTTTGCCACACTCAGTTTAGACATAATCCAAAACTGTGAAGTCCCAACCATAAACTACCGTAGATCATCTGAGGCCACAGAATCAACAGGTTATAGAAAAAGACGCACGCACACACACAAACACTCTCCATCTGTTATGCTGCGACTGTAAAGCGGCTTAGTTTTTCCCATGACCTTTCAGATTTCTCTCTTTTTTTTCCTCCTCCCAGACCTCCATGATTTAAACATCTCACTGCTATGAGTTCCCGCGTGTGTGCAAACATATTTTACAGTATGTGTTAACAAGCCTTGTGCTTAAAAAAGAGCAATGCACAAGGCCTTGCGTATGTCTCCATGCACTCGATGCCCGGTGCAAACCTGAAAGCAGATATTCATCAGGAGGACGTCCATGGCGACGGTGGCGGCGGTAGAATGAGGCGGAGGTATAGATGAATGTTGCAGAGGTTTGCACAAATCAATTTCACAGGCTTTGGCAACAGTTCACACTTATTTATTAGAGTTATGGGTGGAGTCCATTTGCATGTATTCAGTAGCTCTGAGACTGGTGCTTGTCAAATGTGTTCCTGGATTTTTTTTTTTTTCCCCTCCCATCAAAAATCATGAATAATTTTGCATTTAAAGCCACCTTCACGTTTGTGGTATTTCCTGTGCAAAGCGGAAAATACACAACCTCGGGGTCTCCTTGATTTTTCCTTGAGTATTTATAAAATATGGCCTCAGTACATTTATATTTATATAAGCACAAATGCCATACATATGTGGATTGATCCTGCATCGCAACAATGTGTATGCATCAATACCCCCATTTTATCAGCAGGCCTGAGAAGCTAAACAAGCCTCCCCTGACAGCAAACCCGACATCCCTCCAAGTTTGTCGCTTTCCCCTCACCAGCTTGCCCGATAGGTAACACAGTCAAAATGGGCAGAAGTAATGGGAGACAACACAGGCGGAGGCAGTGCCAACAGCTCGCGGGTCCCGCATGTAGCGAGCTGTGCCCATGCGACAGATGGATGTAGTCTCTAGACTGATTAATGTGCTCACTGGCCTGTGCTTCAGTGGCCGCGGCAATGAAGGAGTTCACAAAAGTGGTCTGGATATTTGTTCTGTCTCCAAAACAGGTGTTACACTTGTTTGGGTCCCCTTCATTCCACCGCAGTTTGGATAGCCGAATGATCCAACCAAGCATATCTGACATGAAGGTCGGGCGCACATTATTCCCTAGCAGAATACATAAATGAATCGAGTCAAACGCGGCGTGTGCATGGATTCATCATGAAACATAATGGAACGCCGCCACAGAAAAATGCAGTCAAGAGGTCAAGGTCAAACTTATTTATGGAACACATCACTAACTGCTTTTTTTCAAAGCGACAAATGACATCAACAATGGATGAAATTATGCGGTTTTAACAAATCACAAACATGTAGCATAAACCACGGCCGTCATTTATTTCATGCCACCGTTTATCAGATTTTTTCTGGTTTACATGCCACACTGCTCGAGTATTTGCTCAGCAGAGGAGCCAGGGGAGCGCCTCTATTAGGGCACCATATATAAAAAAACAAGGAAAATCAATATGCATCCATTCTCCCGGTGCCGGACGAGCGTTGCTCGTCGATCACAGCAGCATGGTGACACGGGGAGCTTGCCGGGCGAGCCAGACCAGGACGCCAGGACTAATAGTCGTCAAAGCCAAGTGACAGTGAGGCTTATCTGTGGTGAGCCATATTTCCTCTGCCTCCCCAAAGATCTGGCTGGACAGTGTGTGTTATCCTTCCCTCTCGATAAACCTCATCTCCCACACACAGGGCCTATACTGTGTGTCACATCCAGGCTATAAGCTGCAAGCAGCAGTCCGCCGTCCCCGAGCAGCGACTATGACAGCCATCCTCTGGACTGGAAAAACAACTGTAGTTTTTTGTTTCATAGCCCACCTAATACTCCGCTGACACACATACCCTCCTCTGCTGCAGCTCCTCGCACTTGTTTATACGTTTTATCCCGTCTTTAAAAGACCCCGTCTTCCCCCTTTGAGATTAGTGGTGGGTAAAGATGAAAAATTGCATTTTCAGCACAGTGACATCTAATCTGTTTGGCGAGCTTTAATTTCCCTCGACGATGTAAGTGCTGGTGGGCCACGAGCTCACGACAGACATACTTTTGTCAAAGGACAAGGATGACACCGTAGGAGAACATTGCAGACTTTTTTTTTTCCTTTGATTCCATTTTCTTACCCCAGAAAGCTTGTTCTCTTTGGTTTGACCTCAGTGCGAAAATGGGGTGCGTTTCGGATACTTAATTTTCAGGTCTATAATTAATGTCTAGAAATACCAGTTACAAGTCTTTTTCAGTGTCCAAGCAGTTTCTCGTGTTATTATCTGCAGCTCAAATTGGGGCCACACCGATTTAACGCTGACCTTATTAAGCATATAAGACTTCGGCCACATGATCGTGATCCTTCGCCATCATTACCGTGTGTGATTTGCAATAAATGTATTTGTAAATGACGGCAGCATTTGGCCTTGAATGTTACCTATGTTTTTCATGCCTCTACGATGGTCCTGAAATATCTCAACAACTTTGTGATCGATTGCCATGAAATATGAAACTTTGTTCTGACAATCGTGGCCCCAAGACAATGAATCCCTCTGACTTTGGTAGTAACACGCCGGTTGCCAAATTTATCTTGGCAACAAATTGATGGATTGCCATGAAATCTTCTGCAGATATTCCTCCGGCTCACAAGATGAATCCTGGCAACTTTGGTGTTTAAAGTTTAAATTAAATTAGTGTGCTTGACACTTTGACACGGCGGTTCGGTCCCTTGTCCCAATCTGCCCCCGAGAGTCATCTTTCAATTTCATGAAATCAGAATTGCGTTGTCAAATTGCTGCCTTGTCCCAAGATCCATTGCTCTCTCCTTCATGTGGCAAGTGCCCACTGCACCTCAGTGGGAAGACAGATTGAGTAATAGATTGATCTCTGGCAGAAAGAGAGAGGCAAGGCGAGGCAAGGAGGGAGAGAGAGAGGTAGTTGAGTGAATCAGATCTTCATTTTCTACCTCTTTGACATGTGTCATGGTGGAAAAGCCTGCTGCGATTACATAACAATGAGGGACCTGCAGAGTTCACCGCCGGGCGTCTGTGATATCTGCCTGATAAATACACTCCGGGGCCTCGGAGGCAGGCACGCAACAAGCCATGTTAGAAAAGGCCAGTGTCACATCGAGCGGTCACAATCAGCTCAGCGTGTGTCACCGGTAATGACAAGACAGTGCCACAGACGGAGCAACATTGTTTGGTCCAAATTCCTCCCCCGAAGCATTTTTGAATATATTCAAAGCTCACCTGCTGGAAAAGAAATATTACACCCAGCTGGGAAACAGCCCGAGCAATTTAACATGGAGATGTGCCAAGATATCTGTGATATATTTTGATGGTTTTTGTCACGGAAAAGAGAGGATATTAGATTTTAGCAGAACACGAGAGGACAGTGAGAGCCGCCCTGTGTGTTTTGACTTAAAAGAGAATATTCAGTTCCCTGTGTATTATTTTCAGAACTAGCATGACAAGCCGTCGAGAGAAAAAAAAAAATCACTTAAAAATTAAATACCCTCTCACGCTTTTTTAATAATGCATCGAGGCTGTCTGTGTGCATTCCATCATGCAAACATGTTTCCCCGTCGTCGAGAGCATGGATTTAACAAAGAGCCGTATCCCGGCTACAATGTGCATTTATCACTTATGATTTCTTTCTCGTGCAGACGTCTTTTGAAAGCACGTCCGATGAAATATTTATTTGGCTATGCCTGCTTGACCTTCATTCAGTGTGCAGGATGATCCTGCTGGCTTCTTTTGTCCGGAAATTAATCGTGGAACTTTCATTTATAGCAGAAATTATTGTCGAAGGGATGCTAAGTTCCTCGTTTCAATTTCGTTTTGTCATTTCAGAAAGTCAACCCCGGAGATTTCAGTTCAATAAACTGCATCGTAACACTTCGATTAGCGCATGTGCTTATTAAAATGTGTGTAACTTTGCATCTCAACCTCAGCTGGGTAAAAGAAAAGGAACAAAGAATTTGATTCAGACATTTTGTGTCGTTTTTAAACAATATTTGCATTTTTATATAATTGTGTTTTTCTTCCTTTGCTGAAAAATTCAGCAGAAAAATTATTTCTCAAAGCGGCGTATTCTTGTATGATTTAAAGCGTATCTGGGGGCGATCTTTTAAAATCTGGTAATGTCACAAAAATCATCTTGAAAGACCCGTCAACCTCAGATTCAGGAGGCAATCAGACAACCACCACCACCCCCTCTTCAATGGATGATTGTGAACGCAGCTTTCTAGTGTCAGACTCTGCACGGTGAAGACTCGAGCATCCGAGTGAAGCGACACTAAACACTGTGGAAGGGAAAGAAGCGGGAGGAAGTTTCCAGGATACTTGATGGTA
Source organism: Collichthys lucidus (assembly GCA_004119915.2). Lineage (NCBI taxonomy): Eukaryota > Metazoa > Chordata > Actinopteri > Sciaenidae > Collichthys > Collichthys lucidus. The sequence continues at coordinate 14,372,469 of CM014101.1, read as the reverse complement.
GAAACCGGTTCGGTCTGGTGCTCGATAATTAATCTATCCATCAATTAAGGCCTTAATCAGATCAATCAGGCATTGACGGTGGCCTCTTGGTGTCAGGACAAAGACTGTGACACAGTGCCCTGTTGAAATGAATGGGAAAACCTACGTTTCACCATAGCACTAGACTTGTCTGTCCGAATTGGGCCTTAGTGGATCAATAGAAGGGTCCCCTCATACAAAACAAGCGCTGCCCTATTAATACCCCATATCCCTATCAATAAATAGATAAAAGCCACAAATGACTTAAAACATAAGTCAGTTATTACATTTCGTGGAATTAAATCTTTAACGTAGTCCTCGTCGCCTCAGTCGTACCTGATTATTTCTTTTCAATGATCCTGCCAACTTCAGAGTTCCTCCAGTAGAAAGTCAGCAAGATGTCGATGAAGATGAGGCCAGTGTAATCACCTCAGATTTGATAAGACAACTCTTCACCATCTCTGCCCATCTGTCAGCCAGGTGGAGACTGATGGCTGGTCTCTGATGTGGCGCAGAGCATTAACCATGTCATGCATTTGCACAGAGCAGTCCTCCATCACATCCCCGAGCACTTAGCCCGGGCTGCGAGGGGGAGACCCGGCTCATCCCACCCCTGACGGCTGAGACTATTAGGTTGATGCACGGTGTCTCATTCCTCATCCTACACGGGGAAGGGTGATGGATCCACCGCAGCCCCAGGCTCCAAATGGGCCTTGCTCGTTTGGGAGTATGGAGGTGGAGGAGAGGAAGAGGCGTGGGCGCGGTTTGTGGATGTATGATGGAGAGTTATGAGGTTGAGCTGCGTGTAAAAGGGTGCAGAGGTACATCCCTGCTGACCGTGGGGGTCACGGGTTCAGCTCCTTGCTAAAGGACAGTGAAAGATTTCATATTTATGAGCCTCTCCGCTACGAGAGGTCCATTTTTCACGGCTTTTTACGGGAAGACGCTATCAATTTAGATAAATACCCCTTTTTGTATTGATACAAATTCAATTAATTTAGAGTAGCTCAACCTCCTCGCTTCCTCAATGACTTCCCAACTGAAATGTACAACAGTAGGCATATGGTTTTGTTAATCAGCAAGGTGAGAATGAAAAGGAAGGGAAAAAAAACATGAAATTACCAAGCGTTAAACAACCTTGTTAACAACAAAAGATGCCCCCTTTCAGCACAATTCCTCCCCGATAATGAAATATAAAATACTGCTTACTGTACACACATCCTCATAAATCTCTACATGCACACACAGAGAGGCACACACTGAATGCAGTATAATGAATAATCACAAAGTCATAATTACCTTCTAACAACCTTTTTCTCACCACAGTGCATCTTTGTGATTGAAGTCCACCCACATTGAGTTAATTGCATTTATTCCCCGATGCCACGAATACGCAATTAAAATGCAGGCATTACACACAGCCCCCCTGCAAAATCATCAATACGGTACACAGTTAGAAACAGGGCCAGCCTAAAATGCGTTTATGGAGGAGAGAGGGCAGTCAAACTCCTTCACGTATCCGTATCGCTGTCCATTTACTTCAATGGGAAACAGATTTAAACCACTATTCAAACATACAGGGTTCCCACACCTTTTTCATGAACAAATTCAAGCACTTTTCAAGCACCTTCAAGCACCAGTTTTTCCATTTTTCCAGCACCTTTAAATAGGTAGCCTACTAGTCAGCGGCAGTCCTGGCCACATTTGCGCCCTGGGCGAACCTGGGCGAAAATATTCAGTTCCCTGTGTGGATAGTAGTCTACTGTTATTTCTCGGCAGAACACCAAGCGAGTATGATAACTGAGTTCTGCATGTAAAGGCATCGGATCAAGCGCGTAGCCGCTTAGGAAACATTTTTGTTTTCTCTTGGTTTATTGAGATAGACGTCACACAAATCTCAAGCATTTTCAAGCACTTCACTAAAAAATTCAAGCATTTTCACAACCTTGAAAACACTGAATTGAAATTCAAGCATTTTCAAGGAATTCAAGCACCCGTGAGAACCTTGAACATAAAAATAGGCTGACAATCATCCTGGTAACAAAACATGATCCGTTTGAAAAAAAAAAAGATTTGTCCAGATACTCAGAAATGACTCGCTCAAGCTGAATTCACAGAAAAATGACTCAAGCAGGTAACGTTACATCATCTTCCTCTGGTGTTTTAGCTGGAGGATATCAGGTTTTGCCATCTCATGAGGTGGGGTTGTTTTTGTTATTGTTGTTGTTTTTGGAATAGTTTCATAATCCATGAGTCATAAGTTCACATCGAGGAGAAGAAGATGTTTCCGAAAGTAAACCCAACAGGCTGCGAATCGCTTCATTCTCCAGTTTGATCGACTGTTAAACAACAACATGATCAGCTGGAATGCAACTACAGCAGGAAACCAAAATACAATCTTAAAGCTGTGCCATTTTTGAAGGAATAAACCATACTAGAAATGTTTATGTCTATGGGTCCTACAGGAGGAATGTTGCGGGCTCCAGAGAGAGCTGATAAATTGAGAAAAAAATCTAATAAATTGCCTTGGTTGTGGCTGAAGACGCTTGAAATTGATAATATCTGGGGGTGTGGAGTTGGAAAGTGAAAGTAACAGTGAGCATCCAGACCTCCAGTAACCTGATCGCAGGCAGAAGAACAATGCATGGAGGTGAAACTCTCGTGCATCAGTTTTTATACTATCTTCTTTTGACTGACAATGAAGCGATGTCTGCTTTTCAACCCGTTCCACAGTTCAGAAACCACAAAAAATAAAGTTTGACCAAAGAGTCATTTTGTTTTTAGGGCCTGCAACAAACTTATTTCTGTTACCAGTTAAGCTACCAATAGTTAATTTTGATCCGCCAATTCATTGGTCGGTCAATAAAATGTCAAAAATGCTCATTCAGAATTTCATGAATCTCAAGGTGACTTCTTTAAATTGCTCTTTTTTTTCAACAAAGACTCCAAAATCAAAAAATGTTCAATTAAAATCACATAAAAGCAAAAAATCTTTACAACTCATAAGATGAAAAAAAAAAAGATTATAGTAATTTTCTGCGAGCACTCACAGGGGTCAAACAATAGAATTTTTTTTTTTTAATAGCAAAGATTTGAGAAAAGTCGGATAAAAGTATCACTTAGCCCGTTAAGGCAGAATAAATGATTGATGGTGGGTCATCGTCTCTTGACTCTTTATAAATCGAGCACTTGCTAGAAGTCCGTAAAAAGTGGATTATCTATTATTCACCTTACAGGAAAACATTATGAATGTTTGTTTACGTACACCTTTCCTATGGCAGAGAGAGAAAGAGATGGAGGGCTCGAGCATAAGTCACCATCTCTTCTAATGAAACACACTGACTGTTTGTATTAATCAAAAGTCGCCTGAGGCTTTTGTACGCGCGTCTGGCTGGAGACGAATATTTTGTGAATACAGATAGACTGTTTCATTGTGTGTGTGTGTTGTATGTGAGAGCGCATGTACAGTAGACATGTCGAGCACAGAGGCAGAAACTCTTAATAATGCAGCTCGTCGAGCAGGTTGAGCCCCTTCTCCATTTGCTCAGGCAGGTTCTGGGAGAAATGCTGATGATGCAATGTGCTGACCCAAATACACTACCTGCTCCCAGCAGACTGCACCAGCTGGGGCAATCTCTGTCGCTCTGCCTCTCTCCCTCTGCCTCTTTCATAAACCCTTACCCTTTCTTTTCATTTCTTCCACTGATTGTTTGAGGGTGCAATTGTATGTTTTTTTCCCCCTTATTGTCCTGCCCCTTGCTTCCCCCTCCTGCTCCTCTTGCGTGCAATATGATCACACACTCACAAGCTCTTCAATGTCTTCTTTTTTTTTTCTACCAACCCGTCTGTTTGCCTTGTCGGAAAAATGCCTTTTTGAGCGAGAGTGAGAGATATGCCGTTGAGTTTGCCAGGGAATCAAAAGCAAAGATGCTCAAGTCTTGTAGTGCAAAAGCACTGGAGACATAAAGGTTGATGAAACTGCTCACCAGTCGTTGACAAGGGGAGGGGGATTGTGCAGAAAATGTATCGCAGATAAAATAAAGCAGCCTTTTCATCGGCTACACAAGACAGAGCTGACCAACGCGCTGCTCAACCGTGCTCTCCACGCTGGTTAACTGCGAACGTAGCAGATGACCAATTTATCGCTCATTGCTCTCACTATAGAAAGGTGGAAGCTACTAAACACACACTCTGTAGCCGTATCCACAAAAACACAGACAATACCTGCAGAGTCACAATACATGCCAGCCTTTGTACCAAGACTGGAAACAGAAGAGGACTTTTTTTTTTTTTAGAACTAGACAGTACTAAATTTAGAATCTGCAGACTGAATGTTAGCAATGTGGGAAGAAGTTTTTTGGCGGTAGTCCAAAACAAAGCAAGGTATAAAAACGAGTCCAAGACATGTTAGAGACAGTTTAAAGTTTTGTCCAAGTGCACATCAAATCAAGTCAGTCAAGAAAAGTCTAAGTCACAAAAATCTGTTGAGACAAGTTCGAGGAAAGTCCAAGAAAGTCAGAGTAAAGTAACGAAGTGAAGAAGAAAGTCCACATTGGTGAGTGCCAAGAAAGTTAAGAGTAAGCCAAGACAAGTCCAAGTGTCAAGTCATTTAAGACATCAAGTCAAAACAAGTCCTAGTCAAGTGATGAGTCAACCAAGTCAACTCTCAAAGTCCATTGACAAGACAGATGAGAAGTCCATGTCAACGGATCAGACGTTACAATTCAAGGGACAAGTTGGTCAAAAAAGACCAAGTCAAGTCTGAAAACTTGTCAAAGAAAGTTTTATATTAAATCTCAACTTGCTGAGGGACATACTGTACACGTCGCATCACAACAAGTCTGAAGTATTTATTAACAAATTCCTACTCGAGTCTTCCAACTCTCTGAATCAATACACGAATGGGTGGAGTTACAGTAAAAAATAGACACGCCCAGAAGAAGGAGGGGGTCACTCCGGTCACGGAACTCTGCAGGCAGCTGGCTGGAAGTCAGCTGGAAGTCGGCTGGAAGTCGGCTGCCATTCAGCTGGCGTTCAGCTTGAACGGGAACTTTTGAGTTGCTACTACTGTATTAAAATGCTGCAGGTCTTAATAGTCAAACATTCATGGCTTGTGATGTTTGTTTGCCAGTGTTGTATTTTGTTCTGAGTCAAGTCTGAAATAAGTTCACAACAAACTCAAGAGAAGCCTTTGGGGAGTCCAGTCTCACAACAGTCAAGTCCGAGTCAAATCTCAAATTTATGGAAGTAAAGTCTGCGACAGGACCAACTCTCCAGCTCAGGGTGGAAGAAATGACTAATAAACAGAACAGGCCTGTCACTCGCAGTTGTTTTTTTTTTTTATGCAAGTATGAATTAACAGTATGAATGCGAGGCGAGGACTTGTTTGAAAACTGGCTGAATGGAAAAACATCTAATAATTCATCTACTGCTTTCTTCTGACTGTCTTCACATTATGAACAATGGCTGCACGCTGAAATCACAACAGTGGTTTCGTCCCACAGAGAGTATAGAAAATGTATCCCTGTCAATATCAAAACTCAAAACTATGCAGCGAGAGATAATTGTGTGTAACCATAGCAGTCCTGAAACTCGAATCCTTTTTTCTGTGGCTGGATCAGTGTGGTTTTTAGCGAGGGGGGCTTATGCGTATAATTACATAGACACACTTATTTTCTGCATGACAGCCTTCTTGCCATAATAGCTTCTGTTTTTAGGGGAAAAGAAGAATGAGTATCAGGTAAATTGGAATTCTCTCGTCATGTTTTTTTTTCTTCTCCCCTAAGCCTGTGTCCGAAATTACTTTTTCCTCTCTTTCTTTTCGGAAAAAGACGACTGTATAACCAAAACCGAGAAGGGCTAAAAGGAACGAGTTAGGAACAAGCTCGATGATCCTTCTTTGTGAGTCATGGAGATCCTGATAAATTCAGACTCCCCTACTCTCAGACTGTCTGGCATCTGCATCGACAACTGGTTACAATTATTTCAACATGCTGCTCTTGATTTCATAATTTGCATATTTAATCGGTCTGGGAATCTCTTGGTGCTTCATTTATTGACTCATTTTTCTTCCTGTATAATGACATTTGCAAATTTTGACCACGGCGCTTTGATTTGTAAAGGTGTTAATGAATAAATACATTTTTTTTTGAGTAATTGACAGCAAAATATCTTTGCTTGCTTGGCCCTGGTGTATCCGTTAACTGGAGGGGCAGAGGGCAATATTACCACATTCATTAAGAGGTCGTGGTTTGCTCTTATTATTCCATTATCGACCTCGATCTAAAATTTGCATCATGCTTTATTCTTTATTCACCGGTAATCGATGTGTGCTAGCCTGTTCAGTTTTAAAACCGGTGATTGACATTGATAAATGGAAGGTGCCGGCGCAAACACAGAACACAAAAAAAAACTGAGCAGAGGAGACAAGCACTTTAGAGGTGCGGAGGGACACATTAGGGAAAAAAAAAGAATCAAGCAAGAACTAAAATCATTTAAACCTGAGAGGGATTTGTAGGCACGGCCAACATTTTCCAGTAAAATGAAAGGGAGAAAATAGATCATCCAAGACTGTTGAGGGGAGAAGAAAAGCCTGGCGCTCAGGTTGATGTGCAGACACCCAATCAGACAGCCCCTTCATCCCTTAACCCCCCAGCCAAGAGCAAGAGTACCAAGATGAGAGGAGAAAGGTTGAGGGAAGGAATCAAGCTTTAGAAGTGCTGAAGCTGGATTTTTTTCTTATTCTCTTTTTTAAAAAGACAGAAGAATATAAGAAGAAGAAAGGGAGTTGTGGTGGGGGAACAAGGCACGAGAGTTAATCTTCTAAAACAGAGAAAAAGGCATGAGTCAGTCAGATGAGAGAAGGTGGAAATGTTTTTTCCCCTCTACAGCCAAGAGACAAAGCTTAAAAGATTCAGGCAATCTCAACACAACACCCTGTGCCGAGCAATGAAGATCTCATTCCTCTAATTCGGGTGGCGCAGCTTGAGCTAGATTGAATCCACGGAGGAATATGAAGGTCAGGTGCTTGTACTACGTACGCGCTCAATCTCCGTGGCCATTAGTGCTTACTTATAAAGCCATTAATGTCCATTATCATAATTACCTTTGCTTACTTGCAGAAACCGCTGCCATTGAGCGAAAATCTCCACAATTCTCTCTGCCGGGCCATTAGAGACTTTTTTTTTAGTGCCTCGCCATCATCGCGTCGTCTTACACCTGACTGCCCTCACCTTCTTCCCGGTTTAAAAATACAACCCGGAGCCGCCTCGTGCATATGTTTGCTTGCCATGGAAAGGTGCGCCATTAATATGCAAGCGCCTGCCATGAATTAGTAATGCGACCGCCCCCCCCCCCCTCTCCTTTGCCAACGCGGTGTTTGTCAGGTTCAGTAAGAACGTAGCAGGAGGAGGACGTTTGGCAGGTTGTAGCGACGTACCTTCTTGCCGAACAAGCGAGGATGTTGTTCCCCTTAAGGGGGCAATGCGTCCCTGTTCCATACCTGCAACTCAGCTCCCACAGGGATGCGCTTTCCTACACAGCACAATCCGTCCTGTGGAGAAGCTGTGGAGAACTCACAAATAGAACTTTTCAAGATCTCACTGTCGTCGGGACAAATGTGGACTGTGTAGGTTGTGTATTTTTTATCTCCTGGCTCATATTGCTCGGTGCAAAAGAATCCCTCCCCTTCTATACATTCAATCCCTCCTAGACCTCATTAGTGAATGCCTCTCTAGTGACAGTGTGTCTCACTTTTCTTGCCCACAACGGACATCTAGCAGCATTTTCCTTTCCCCTCGAGTCAGTTTTCTTTTTTCCCAGCTGCTGAATTCACCCAGCGCCGTGGTACTTAGGGGTCAAAGGTTGATAACAGCCAACAATCCAATTTCACAGCGCCTGCCTCTGACAGACACCGTGTGATCTTTGGTAGGGGACCCCCCCCCCCCGCCCGATCCTCCTCTCTGCATATCCTCAAGAACACTCTGAACTTAATCAAACTTTAATTAGCCCTCTGCTTTGGTGATAATTGGCAGTCGAGGCAGGGCCAGAACTCTTGCTCCTTTGCAAGACGCGGTCTCTGTACGTATCCACAGCTAATCGTGCCGGGAGAGACGCGAGGCCATTGGCCGTAATCTGTTCCAAAACATGACGAGACCTTATGTGTGAACATTTGCATGTGTGTAACAGTATGTCACCCTGTCTTTAAATTACATTTCGACAAGGGAAACTGAAGTCTGCGTTGTTTATTCCTGACTTTGGGATTACACAAAAAAAAAAAACGGAAAGGGCAGCGCAGGTCCTGGACACATTTGCGCCCTTGGCCCCCCCCGAGGCGAATTTTTTCTCGTGCGCCCTCACGTCCGCCCGTGCGCCCTAGATGCGCCGTGCGCCCTAGTCCTAGATTGCCGCCTGGGATCAGTCTGTCCCGCTCCCGGGGGCGCCCGCTCCTCTAACCTGATGAGCGGTATAGAAAATTGGTGAGGTTTTTTTTCTTTTTCAGGCGCTTGTGCCCCCCTCACGGACACTGCGCCCTGGGCGACCGCCCACATTGCCCATAGCTAAGACCAGCCCTGGGAAAGGGAGCAGGAAGCTAAAAGAATCATGAGGTGAATGAGTGATTGCCTGATGTGGTCAAAGCCTGTCAGCATGGTAACAAAAAAAAAAAGCTTCTTGCCTTGAAGCCAGATGTGATGTCTGCCGAGGCGAAAAAATAACATTTTAGTGGGCACCTCCATTGCACTTTATACATTAAAGGTCCATGGCTAATCAAATAAAGTTTCTCAATATAGGACAGCAGTAAAAGAAATAGGCATGGGGGAAAAAAATTGACCTATGTCAGTGATGTGTGCACCTTATCGAGCACTCGTCAGAAATATGATACATGGGTATGTTTTTAGAGCCAAAAAGTAATAAAAAACAATTATGGTCTAAGCCTCTTTGACCCGGTGGAGAAAATCCATGCCAACCCAATCTTGTTGTAGGTGCTATGATCTACTGAATCGAATGCCCCGTGAAATGAAATCAATTGAGGTACTCAGTCCAGAGCCGCATCAATCTGCTGTAGCGTATGTGGACTTAGAAGGGCTACTTTACCCCCCTAAAAAAGACTCAGGGGTCAATAGCATTAATGTGAAAAAAGTTTGGAGGATAGCGACGGAGCACGTTGGCTTCACAGGTTACATTTCAAGTCAGTGTTCCGACATTGGTGGTGGTGGGCGGTGGAAGTTCAGTAGTTTCCTTTTCAGAGGAAGCAAACGGAACAATATAATAAATCATTCAGGTCGGAAAGGCTGAAGTCTGAAGTGATTGTTTCCAGACGCACAATATTAGTTTTATATTTTCTCCATAAAACTGCAACTCCCCTCATTACTTACCTGCTTTGTTCTGAGCTCCAGAGGTTCTAAAAATAAAGATGTTGTGGCTCTTGTTTTGAGCCATTAACTGTGCATGAAAGATGAACAGCTCCTTAAAAGTGAAGCCAATGGTCATAAACAGGCAAACGAAAGGTCAAATCAATGATGGTTAACGTCATTTGAGGTCATTCTGATGATGTCGATATATGTAGAAATGTTTTTTATGATACTTTTGGTTATAATCAGTTATTTGATTTTATAAAAAGGGGAGTTTATATCATGATTGACAGCTGAGCTCTGCTTGCGGTTGAATTATGCATGCGTACAGGTGGGACCTCGATACCGAGGGCTTCAACCCTGATCACTACTGCACAGACTCCGGCTCCGGCATAAGACAGCAGCAGCAGCTGTATCTGGGAGATTTGTACATACATTTTGTATATACAGACGAGGATTTTCGAATATTCATAACACATCCACGTCATATTTGTATTGTCTGCGTTGGGTAGGGGTGAAAACCTAGCGAATAACAGCACACGCATTCGGAAGCATCTTCCATCCAAATGCATTTTTTGAAAGGCACTTACAAACGTTGTCAGACATGGACGTGTTTTTCTTTTACTTCGGCCTAGGTGTCTTGGTGGGAGCGCAAACAAACATCAAATTACGTCGCTAAAGTTGTCGTGGAAATGCAGCGTTTTCAGTTGCAGTTGTTTGGTGAACCGACACTGTTTTTTGAAGCACTCAGTCCTTAATCAGCCACACCGTCCTCATATTTTATGGTTGCAGGCGCTGTACATTAGAGAATTGACAACAGTGTAGCTCTTTTTCTATAGATTATTTTTTTGGCCTTTTATTGATAGGACAGTTGAAGGTAGACAGGAAGCAGAGAGAGGGGGAGTGACACGCAGTAAATGGCCGTCCGATGCGGGATTCGAACCGGGACCAGCTGCAGCGAGGACTGCAGCCTCCACACACGGGGCGGCGGCTTAACCCACTATGCTACCGACCGCCCCAACAGTGTAGCTCTTGTGTTTGACTTAATAATAATCCAACATTAGAAAATTCTGAATTGTATCCACTACTGCAAACTCAGTGTAGGTTTAAGCATGAAAAACATGAGAGGGATTGCACTCAATAAAACACTGGAACAAAGGCAGACAAGTTTCTGTTCTGTGAAGAATTGCATCACTCAAGCTTTCAGGCGTTATGTCCAACTTTTCCTTTCTGGATTAGTCGAAAAAATTTATCTGAACATGTTCGAGTTCATTCAGCTCCGACTGTGATCCCCGCTACACTAACGTTAAGAAGTTTTAAAAAGGCTCAAACTCTCCCCGTGTCTTCGAGCTTATACTCTTCCCTCTTATTCTTCGGTTGTCATTATCAGGAACCTCCGAGAAAAGAAAAAGTCCCCGCACAAATCCATTTTGTCCGCAGCCAGTGTCATTACACGAGCTGTCTCGCTTGTTACTCTGCAGCAATGAAAATATGTATCAAGCACAAGCGCTCTGAATTTGATTAATTAAGCCGAATGTCGCACATTTACAGCCTCTCTCTCTGACCGCGAGGCGTCGATGCTTTTGCAGCTCGCCGAGTGTTCTCTTGTGAGGCTGTCCATCATCGTCGACAATAGCGAAAAGGGCACGCTCTGTGACATATTGACAAGGTGAACGAGAGAAACCAGGTAGAAGGACTCTTGAGAGTCCAGTGTTTGTGTCACTTAGCTGAATTCCTGCTGCTGCCCTTGGACACGAAGCACTCGGTCCTTTACGAACCCAAAAAAAGAAACATTTAGCTCGAGACATCTGTCGCTCTTTGAATGGCTCTCATTGATTATGAGGCTTGATGTTGACAGACTCTCAGGCTGTCAGACATCTCATGGTTGAATGGTGTATTTGTATGTGTGCGTGTGTGTGTGCTTAACCAAACTGCCCTACTCCAGGGATCTCTCTCTCTCTTTGTGCACTGATTTGTGATAAGGATTTTGAAGTTCCCTCGTGGAGCACAACAAAGTTACCTCCCAAGGACGTAGCATTAACATTCAAGGATACCAGTTTGACAGAGACTGGGGTGGACTCGTCTCCCTGCTGGGCTAGTAAAAAGCAAATGGGTTGGGGGAAAAAAAAAAAAAAAGGAAAGAGCCTTTGAAGTACAAGCTTCATGGACTCGTCAATAGCTGGTATTGACCCTTCCCGCTTTTATTTAATAAGGTTCCCATTCCTAAGGCTTGATTTGCTGGATACTCATTGCTATGCTAGCCGTGGTGCAGCATGCTGTCATACTGCTGATGCCAAGTGTTTCCGCATTGATTACACCTCTGGGATTAGCCCAAATGCAAATGTGAGTGTGTGTGTGTAAGAGTGCTAGAGAGTAGTGAGAAACGAGGAAAAGCCTCACAAAGATTTATCCACTTGTGATTGTTTGCACACACGTAGATCATCCGTGCACACGTTGTACCACGTATGCTCTCGAACAAGGCGTCACGCTTACAACACATGCGCAGACAAATGACTATACAAAGGAAAAATGTCGATTAATATAGCATCTGATAGATTCCCTCCCACATGCATGCCCTTAAAAAACAATGGGATGCTTCCAAACCGTGCACGCATACTGTGTGAGAACACTGGCAGCTATGGGAATCTGGCTTCCTTGAAAAAGCCTGGGAAACATAAGATGGAGAAAAAAAAAAGAAAACACAACATCAGGCAGGGGTGAGATTAACATGCAGCGAAGGAGAAGAAGTCCCCCGTCTTATAATTACGCCGCGGATTAAACCGTGATCAGGCATTCCTGAATTGATCCTTCACGAAAGCATCAGCAGGCCACGGCGTCCTTGCGCGAGTTTTTTAAGCAGCGGCGTAACTTGTACACTCAAGCGTTTTACCTTATTAAATAAATCCAATTTTGATTTCCGTTGAACGGCGCGCGTTCGTGCAGATGTGAAGGTCAGTGCGAACGCGGCGGGCTGATTTAATCTTTCAGCCCCGGCTCGTTTGATTTGTTTTGCCTCTCTTTCACGTGCAGGTGATGCTCACTTCGTGCGTCGCATGAGCGGATAAAGAAATTGTTGTTAAAAAAAAAGCAACAGTGTATTAAAACCTCAAATGTGTGCAGAGGCTAATTATATGACCTTCCCTTTCCTCCCCTTTTTTTTTTTAACAGCTTCATGTGTCAGTGCCAAAAGCACCTGTGTTCAATGTTGGTGTACCTGCTATGGTTGGATATGAATTGATAAATTCACAATTTGCCTGGATTTTGGCCAGGGGCGATAAACAGTCTGCCAATCCTGTCAGTAAAGGTGAAAAACAATACAAATAAAAAAATTGTATTTTCATTAACCTGGCCCACTCTGTGACGCTCCCTCCGAAATCTGGTTCCCTGGATAGAAATAATATTTTGTAATTTAGTATTTGCTCAAGATAGGAACACAAAATAATTCTTATATTAAGCACAAATATATAATTTAGCTTATAACACCTGACTCTACCCTATTATATTCCCAATGTGATATTTTTCCAAAACATGCTACCAGCAGGAAACATTTTTAGAATTGTTAGTCTGTCTGTGCATGAGGCTGTTCACAACCATATGTACTGAAACAAAGCTGCCAAACTGTCATAAATACCAAAATACAACAGCAGACTGCAGTTATTTTAATGAAGTTGGCTCAATCTTTTTAGCCTGCAGCCGGTTCTTCCACTTACTTTTAATGCTAAAGTAGTAGCTTGCGGTTTTAACCGTTGCACCGTATTGTTGGCATAAATTTGGTGCGAGAATCTGCGGGCCGAAAGAGTTACAGTAAAAAAAATAGACACGCCCAGGAGAAGCAGGGGGGTCTCTCCGGTCACGGTACTTAGCAGGCAGCTGGCTCGAACTCAGCTGGAAGACGGCTGCCATTCAGCTGGCGTTCAGCTTGAAGGGGAACTTTTAAGTTGCTACTACTGTAAAATTATGCAGGTGATCCAACGCGCAAAAGCCACCATCCTCAAAATCAGAGTCCTGCAACAAGGTGGTGATTAAGTGCATATGTGGGCCTGACGTTACAGAAAAACATCCCGTAGAAACAGTTCACAAGCTGAACAGATATCCATGCCAAAATGACGGGATGTCAGAGATTTTACTTCCATGCCACTGCATGCAATAAATACCTCAGATCAGTAGTAAAAAAGATGGCCACGTGCCATCAGGAGTCATTTGTTCTTTATTGTTTTATAAAATATTACCATATCACCTTACTAGTGTAAGAGAATGGAAAGAAAAAATACTAAATATACAATCATCTGATCCCGTATAAGCACTTGTGTGATTTAAAATCCAAAGACTTTGTAAGGCAGCGATAAATTCCCCGGCGAGCGATATTTTAAAGCCACTAGAAATCATTCAGCCCAACTCCACAGCACCTCCTGACTCACCCCTCTGACAACCTCTTGCCACCTCATCTTCCAAGTTCCTCACAGGGCCAAAAGGAAAAATAGACAAGCTGTCCAGAGACTGTGGTCGTATTTATCTTGTCTGCTGCCAAATCATGTTTTTAAAACTGACATTCCCTTTACTGAGAAAGTTTCAGTCTGCACCTTCGCCTCACACATGCACACCAACACGATCCCTTCTTGTCTGCAAATAGCAAACTGAGACCCCTTTGGCTTCCCAGGGGGAACAGTACCGAGGCTGAGGATGCCATATGGAGGTGGGTGTACCATGCCTGGTGGGAGAGATTGTGGTGGAACTGTGGAAATAATCTAGGTAGAGAGGAGGTCACCACTGAGCGTCACCCTCTAGAGGGACGGGGCATGATGGAAGTTGCGATTCGGTGTCACTCGGCTCTCGCACTTTGTTCACACAGCTGCCATAGCTGCTTGGCTTGGATGACAGGTGGAGGGAGACGCAGAGAAAAGAGATGGAGATGTACCGGCAGAGGATTGTTTTATAGTCTGCCAGTGTAAAGTGTGAACATCTGTTTGCAATAAAATATGGACAAAGAATCAAGCTACAAATCACTAAAGAGACTTTACACATGAATTAATTTATGCCTCTTTTTTTGTGGAATTCGTAAGTTGTGAATATCATTAGAGTCTGTCACCAAATGTTTCTTGAATATTCAGTGTTCATTGTTTTGTCACTCTTTAATTTCCCATTCCCTTTAATTATCAGCAAACAGCATGGGTCCCATCACAAGAACATTCGTTTCCAACAAATTCAATCAATTTTAGAATAAAGACAGGAAAGTGGAGACGATTCACTCGTGGCAGTAAATGCAATCAACATCAGAAATCAAAATCAATCAAAAGTTGAGTCACACACTGACCTCTGTGACCTTTAAGGGGGCGCCAAAAACAGCAGCTTCAGTTTCATTTAGTTTTTCTCTTGCCATAAACAATTGCAACACCAGAACAGGAAGTAACTGTGTCTCCTGATGGTAAATGTAGTTTTATTTAGTGAGTTATTTAGCATTTAATGCTAATACTCCAGTAGCAGCACAGGTGGCAATATACTTTTTAAAGTAGGCTAGTGGGAAGGGGGTGTACCTACCCTTTCACTTGTTAATAGCAGAGCATCGTCAGCATAGAAAAGCACACAGATGCTAATAGCAGTAAAACAACAAGACTAGTATGAAGACTTGATGAAATGCTTCATTTTTTTTGTGATAAATGTATTTTGTTTTCCCTCCAAAATTTCATCTCTTTTCATCTATTTCTACAGAAGGTAACATGAGGTCAGGGATATGAAGGGATCTGTGCGCTATGGACACTTTATGCTCCGCTGTACGCGAAGTGCGTAACTCGCAGAGAAAACACATTTGCGGACATAAAAAGTAGAAACGGGCATGCCGGTGCCTCCTGGGAGCCAGATTTGGAGCTTGTTGGCCCTAAAGTGTGCAGCATAGAGGAATATGTTCGCCAAACGTGGTCTGACTTGGAGACGAGGCAGGGCGGGACACGGAAGGGCTCCATTCCTCTAGGCGGACCATCCCTCTGCTCCTAGCCGGGGATGGCGCCCCTCGAGCGGCCAAAAAAGATGGCTTCGTCCAACAGCGGCCAGATGACCAAGTCACCAAGAGTATAAATATTCACTAAATTCACTTTGTGGATTCATATCAGTCACATGGTGGGTTTATGATCTGCTCAATAAGGTTAGCATCAGCATTGGTACCAATCTGGTGAATCACATCAGTGCATCCAACATTGAAATCAGAGAGAGGATGATGACGTAGACCCAGACGGACGTTTCCCTCCTTGGTGAACTGTATGTCTGCAATTGTTGTCTGGCGTCTAAATTCCTTTGTCATATTTTTACAGAAAGACGCGCAGGCTAAGCAAGTAGGTGTCTGCTCTGCACGGTGAAAGCATGACTAATGAAAACCTGCATGTCCCATGGCTTTGGGCTGGTGTGTCTGTACCCGAGACCCAGCTGTCACATTAGATGCAACAATATTCTGCTTACAGTATAGAGTAACATTGTTTATGATTACTGTCTTGTTAGGGCCTGTGTTGTCCAGCGTGCTTCGGGGCACTGTGGTTTTGAGAAGTCCCATGACTTTTTTTCATCTTTACCCCCCTGAGCTGTCAAGATCAGCATCGTCTTTGTGTGTGGGACAAATTAAGGACTAAAGCTTAAGGTCCCTATTAGACCCATTCAGTCGTAGCTTGAATGCACATTTCATTTAATTGATAAAAAAATGTAAACATCGACATTTCACAAGCTTATTTCTACTTTTTAAAATTGATAGGATGTGGATAAAATGGCTTACGGCCAAATGCAGCTTTCTCAAAGAAATATGCCGAACCTACGAAAAAAATGGAACCATGGTCCCAAATCAGAGTCATCACTATGTTTATGTTCAGCCCCAAACCTCTCCTTAAAAGCAATTTCCTTCCCTTCCCGAAGTTGGGGACAATCTTTTGAAATCCTGCGAGTTGGAGGAGAGGGAAATATTGAACTGACATCTACAGAATTTCAATGTGGTGGAAGAAATATATTATCATACAGTGGTTCCCTGCATGTTTCCACGTGTATATCAGGTGGAGGAGGAGGGAGGAGCGGTGTTATATAACAGGCAGATTCAAACTTTCTGCCAAAAAAACAATACAAGTTGTGTGTGTGTATGCACTATATGTAGATGCAGCATGTGGGTGAGAGTCTATGCGGTTGCAGATGTATTGTGCGCCTTTGTACATATCTGAGTGCGCATGCGGTACATGTGCGGACATTCTTGTGTATGCATATATGTATGCATGTGTGTGTGTGTGTGCAGGAGCATGCTGAGCGAGCCCGATAACCAGAATGTGCGGTCACCTTGCCTTATGATTAAAGGTTTGCGCTCTTCAGCCGTTAAAAGGAGCCCGTTTGTCCTCAAAAGGGAGAAAGGAACACAGCGAGAGAGAGAGAGAGAGAGAGAGAAAAAAAAAGCATGTTTTATCAGTCACAGCCAGAACTCAATATTTTGCTATTTTTCCTCAAGATTAGGCTTATTCACAAGGTCCTATAGGTTGAAATGCCTCCAAAGATAATAAAGAGATTAAGATCGCATTCGGAAATCCCTACCAGGGAGAGAGGGGAGCGTTGAAATAAACAAAGCGGTCCAACTTTCTACAATTTCACACTTTTTTTCTTCCCAGCCGGTCGCTGCTTTGGATTTGGCTTATGCTTAACGTCTTAAATGTCCACATTAAGATCTTCTGATGCATTCGTGAAGATCCTTTTTTTCCCCATCCCTAGTTCAGCTATGAAAGTAGGATCAAACCAAACCCATGGCGAAATAAATCATTACAAAAGAGGAAGATCTTGGAAAACATTCATCCTTCTGCCAAAAAGGTTCCCGACTCGACACGAAAATTCATTTATACGAATCAAATGAAAGTCGAAATTGCAAATAATGTCCCTGGAACGAGAGCTGAAATGCTTGATTATTCCGCCGGCCGTCCAATCAAAGCCGTTGTGTGGTCACACTCTCTTTCCAAGCTGTCATCCATTGTCTTGCTGTCAGACAATTTGGAGGGATACCGGGTGGGCCCCAGGTGTCAGTTTAGACTTGAAAATGACAATGTCACGCCGCCAATGTCCCCTCTTCCTGCTCACTCAATGATATCATAACTAGCAGGCAATCAGGATTTCTATAAATGGATTCAGATGAATTGGCCTCACGTTTATTAATCATATTCCAAACTTCTGAAGCCATTTTCATGCCAAGCTGTGAAATTTCGAGGATATGGGGATGCAGGCCCCCATGACAATGACAAAGGCCTTTCCCCGTAGAGTTAATATTCGAGACACTTGTCGTCTACAGAGAGGATTTTCATCTTCAGTCTCTTTTACTTTAATTTCTCATTGTTTTTTGCTTCCCTTAAGGTCAAAAGAAAATAGTGGAGCGGTTCTGTAAGTGAATGCAGCATGCCCTCCTGCAGGAGCGGAGTCGTTGAAATGACCCCTCGCGCACAACCACTAATCAGGACTGTCACAAGGGAGGTCCGTCCCCCATCGACACATCGACACTCATTGGTGCAGAGCCACTGCCCTGCCATTAATAAAGAGTCGCATTTACATAAGTTGACAGGTACACATTGCTCACATCCCGCCCACATACAAGGACTCCACGTACACACCGTTTCACCGGACCTACAGTAAGAAAAAGAGTGAGGTTAGTCAGCTTTGTGATGCATAAAGGCG
Source organism: Collichthys lucidus (assembly GCA_004119915.2). Lineage (NCBI taxonomy): Eukaryota > Metazoa > Chordata > Actinopteri > Sciaenidae > Collichthys > Collichthys lucidus. The sequence continues at coordinate 14,354,431 of CM014101.1, read as the reverse complement.
ATTCATTGTTCGAGAAACAATCCGCCATTCGTCTTCTTTGTTCATCACACTGGATTTGAAAGTTTCTGCTTCATGTTCAGTGTGCTGAATGCCAATATGACAGCCAGTGTCGTGGAGTATTACACAGGATAAACAAGGATTTAAAAAAAACATTGCTTTTAATAAACAATTATCACAACAGGCAAAAAGACAGATAATTAACAGGCAGAAGCAAAACAATTAGAGTTGTCACTTAAAGGCATCAATTCATCTCTCTCATTGAAAACATGAGCGCACACCAATAAAAATACAGAATACAAAAAAGATTACCAGGAGTGAGTTTGACATTTTGATAGTTTTATTATGAACTCATAGTTCCTATCGCCTTCTAAATCACTGTTTAATGAAAAGGTCAGTATGAAAGGAGCCTGTCCGGCGTCACAGCAGGGGTGCCAAAGCCAACGGTTGTACCTGTGTTCCTCTCTTGGTGGTCAATCAAATACATTCAATGATAAAGCCTCATTACAAACCACTGTGTGATGGCGTGTTGGCTAATAAGCCTTCAAATGAACAAATCTGGGACTCAAGACTTCCTTTTATTGTCTGAAGCAACACTAGTTGTCAGTGCGAGAGTTCCCCCTTTCCAATTGGCACCGGCCAACGTTATTACATCCGCAGTATAAGACTTATAAAATCACTGGCTGGCTTGTAAAATTGTGAATATTGTGGCGTTCTCGTAGTCATTCGAAATAAATTATGATCTCATTTTTTGAGAACCGTTGTGCAGTCTCTTATCAGCAAGCATTTCTAGCCACGTTTATTCTGCTCAGGTCAAATTGGTCAATCATTATTTCCATAGGACATGATGAACATGACATCTGTATATAGATCTCCAATGGTACACTGTTGCTGCCCGGAAATATCTGTTTGACTTGTCATGAGACAGTTCATACATAACTGTTTTAAATGGTTCTGGCAAGTTGCCTGAATTCCCGGACAGCTCTTAATAGGTTTGATTGGTGATGATAAGTTTAATTTGTTTTTCACATCTGATCTCTCATCTGAGCAACATCTTTGCTAATTCAGCAATGTCAAATCGTTTAAATGAAATAACATCAAGGCGCTTCACCCTTGTTTCTTTTCCAGTGATCGAGGGCCAACAAGACAGTTAATTACAGCAGACAAACATTCTTCTAATGTGGTATTTAAAAAGACATGTATGTAGCTAGACTGATCATTAGGAGGTGTCATAAGATGGACTGCATTTCTCTACATTTGCCACTGGGATAGTGGGTTGCAGATAAATTCCACCAGGCATTGAAGGCATTGAGTTCCAGGTGTGCTGCAGCTGCCCAAGTTGATTGCAGCCATTCTAGACAATGTTAGTGACCCCGGCAGAGATGTTGCAAGAATATGGAGCTGTTCTATTTTTGACGCCGCAGCCGGACTGAAACGACATCGAGAATCTGGTCAATTTTCAAAATAAAAGCACCCCATGTCCAGGCCAAACCAAGGTAAAATGCCCAAATCTTAACAACTTAACAACTGTCCAGTTGTGATTCACTCCTGATGGGGTTTGAAGCCACATGTAGTATGGACCACAACCTGTCAGAAATTTGCTCTGTGGGGTCCTACGTAGCATTAGACATGAATGACCCACTCTCATTCACTTTAGAATGAAGACACTTTTTGAGCAGCATAATTATAAAGGTGCTTTTCTATCCTGATTATTTCAATTGTACAGTATCCATCAGGTTTGGTAGAAGAGCAAGGGGGTTTGTCACCTCTACCGAAGTACACCCACATAGAAAAATCATTTATGTTCCATATTACCCACGTCAACACCTCTAATGCCGGCGTTTGCCCTGATGCTTCATGGCGATTTTTTACGATCCAATCACACAAGGTTACACGCCGTCAGATCTTGGGTGTCAGATCATGATTTAAAACCGCATCACCAGATTCCACCCTGGTTTTTTTTTAGTGCGATTTATGCCACTTGTTTGTGCACTGTATCCGTACATCTGAGCATGTTTCATGAGAGCGGTGTGGGTGTGAGGAAGACCAGTCATTAAAGCTTGTGTTTTTTTAAAAACTGTCACATTCACAATGTGCATCCAAGTGTTCTGTTTTGTTTTCATCTCATTAACAGTTACTTGTCTAACTGAGACAGATACCTCAAAGAAACATGTTAACACGTGCAATATCAGGCTTGGTCATTCCACAACTCCTGACAGTTGTCTCTCGAAATAAATGACACATTTTCAACAGGAGAAAAAAAAAAGGTGTCGCAGGACATAATTGTCACCATCATACATGCCGGCTGATCAAAGTGTCTCACAGTGTGACTGAACAGCCGTAGTCATGCCGGCAACCTCTTTACGAAAGGCTAGAAGAATGTTGTCACTTCAATTAATCATCCACATAGATCTGCATTTGTGTTTTTTTTATGTCTCTGCTCAACCATGAGTGAAACTACAGCATTCCTGTCAGAGCTGGCAGGGCGGAAGAAGCACAATCACTCTGGTGAATGCTGTTTTTGTCATTCCCTTCACTGTTGCTAAGGTAAAAATCTGTCATCTTTTGTAGAGATGATTGTGGAGAGCGTCAAAGCAAGTCTAAAGGTTTTAAGTCCTAGTCACGACAATACTCCAATTTGAAGACACGGCAGTGTTTAGAAAATAAAATAACTTTGCAAATAAACTGAGAAAGATGTATGAATGCTCTCAATAGACTGCCATGAACTGTGTATACTGAGCTTTAACGGTTGGGGGGTTCCAGAAGAAGCATCTTGGTTGAGGGTGGAGAGCAGATGGCGGGAGGATTGTGGAAAAACGCCAAATTCTTTAATGTGTCTGCAACATCTCATTCACAAGAGGGAGGCATCAGAAAATATGCGCAAAAGCTGCATTCTGAGTGCACGCAGGAACTGGGGACGATATTGAAACTTGGAGACGTGGAGACGATTCCCCTGGGCTGATCAGTGCTGTCAGTACGAAGACAGCAGTGGATCTCTCCAAGGACATAATTTAAATAGTTTATCTTGTGCAAAATTTTTACCTGTTTACACTATTTACGCCACTCTTATAATTACTCATTTAGATTCTATATTTGCAAACACATATGAGTAATGTAAAGTTTTGGTAAAGCACTTGATTATGGTCAGGGTCATACATTTTCGACCTTATATACCTCAACATACAGTAGATACCCTTTGAGTATAACAGACTATATATTCTTTTATAAGAATACACACATTTCACACGTATGGGACCATACTGTACAAACAACAATTTGTACTGTTGACAAATTAAAATTGGACTGTGAATTGGGAAGAATCACGCTGATACTTTTGCATCTGCCGAAAATGTTCAACCCAGATAATTATAAAGAAACGACGACAACCAAAAGCAAAAACTTCACAAACCTGTTGACACATTTCCCCACCAACAAGCGCCCGGCAAGTTATCTCACACACACACATACTCATGCACTATGAGCCCGTGTTATCAGATTAAAGACACAGGCTGTCATAGTGTAGCGCATTTAACTTGAAAGACTCGTGTGAAGATCGGCTCTTCATCTCGTCATCTGTAGAGTCCGTCTTTAAAAAGAGAGCCGCCTCCCTAACCATAAAGCCCTACACTTCCGATTTAATGCAATCCAAATAGAATAAAACATGTTATTCAAAACCCACTGGGGAAATGCAAATGTCATGCCCATTACTCAATGTGATGGCAGGTCTGGCAATAAATTGTACGTCCCCCCCATCTCCCTTAAGAAGGGAGATTGTAGGGGAGGGGGGGCATTCTATAATTCAAAATATATTATAATTGGCACAGGCATAAAATATGTGTTCTTTGTAAATAATGATGGAGGTTAGGTAATTCAATTCACCATACATGGGAAATTTACAATGCTGTGCATCAGTAGCTAATTTCCTTGGGGAAATTAATCTCTGCAGGGTCCAGGATGAACGCTGACCACTGTCTACTCTGTAAATATTGGCAATAGAGGAGAATGAGGTGGCTATGACTAGCTCATACATGTGACAGCTAAATTATGTCTGCACAGAGGCAGACATTCACAGTACATCTGCTATTTATGAAATCCACAGTTGAACTGAAATGAAATCAGTTGGGGTCTGAGATAACTTGACTGGAAGGAAGTCTGGGGGAAAAAAAAGGTAAGAGGGAGTCAAGTGCATACGCTTAAGAGGTCTTAGAGGCAACTTTATTTTATGGAGATTATATCCAAAAGGTTTTGTATGCTTGACATCATCTTCATAGATCCAATAAATTTGAATATACATGCACAGCCAGTCAATGTGGGAACAGTGAAACCCGTGACTGGCCATCTCCTCTTTCGCCAACTGCCGCACGGCGTCCAAGAGCCAACAACGTGGCAAACAATGGCGGGAGATGGCTTTGTCTCTGAATGCTGCAAGGCTCTGCCCTTCCAACTGGACTCGTGACTGCGGTGGATTTCCACAAATCACATGACAGCTGCCTTGGATTGGAGCACGACGTGTTTGGCTTTGAAGACTACTTTGGCGCGCAATCGCTGCTGGCGCTTTATCGGCGGTCTGATCGCGCCAGTGAGGTCCTTATCCGTCTATCTTTTTAGCCATGCATCTTCTGTTTGTGCAGAAATACTGTATTTTCTCCTACCACCAAAGAATAACCCCATGGCTTTTTTTTTTTTTGCCATTTCCTGGACCTCAGCCAAAAACTAATAATTTCCTGGAAGAAGGCTAAAAAAGTGAGCAAAGGCTGAAAGGTCTTGCTTTATCCCACCAGGGGTCTATAAATTGTGGCAACTTTACACACAAAATGGTCAGCACTCCTGCAGACCAGCAACACCACCTGAGGCTTTATCAATTTTCCTCTGCTGGATGCTCAGACCCAAGATTTCATGTGGATAACACATTTGTCACCTTCCACATTTCTGCTTCTGTCCCGGTCCGAGAGTACGAAACCTACAATAATCTTGCTTTTGTGGCCTTTGTCTCGAGCTTTGGACACCAACTAATGAAAGAAACACTGACCCTGAACTTTGAGTGTGGTGGAAATGGAGGTTTGGTGTCCTAATAGTGAGCGTGCATGTGTTGCCATGACATCAGATTTTGAGAAAGAGCAGAGGGCACATTGGGATAATTATGTAGATGAAGAGGATGACGACCAGCATCGAAACACGGTGAGTGATTCTGCGGACATTGCTCTTTTCTCAATCACCAGAGGTGAAGCCCAGTGTTCTTACGATGGCACATCCATTGCTATGGAGCATGAGCGGCCACATAAGTAGCTACTTACGGATACATGGGTTTACGAATGAGACTTGCCCCAATCTGCCCTTTGTTGCTATGCAATGTTTCACCTTCTCCTGTTTTAAGTTTTTTTTTTATATAGTTGAGTCCGTACATGTACTTGAATTCTGAGCCAAGAAACCCATGTAAAATACAGCATCTAGTTGAGTTCTTACCCAGCACTGGAAACAGGCTAAAAATGTTTCCCGTGCGTCTAGGGAGAAGGCTGAGGAGGCTCCAATATTCAACAGATTTTTGGAGTTAACTCCACTCCATCTAAAAGGGGAAAGTATACATTGTCAGAGCTGCTTCTCAGTTGTTCAAGATAACTTTTGGAGAAATAACCTCGTCCTCCCACTACCTTTGGAACGTCAGACACCCACTCCGTGCCGTGATTGGCCAGATATGCGGAGGTGAGAAAGGAGCCAGGATCTGAGCTTCTCTCCCTCGCTTCCTTTTTTTAATATACATCTATTTCTATCATTTTTCATGCGAATACTGAGAGCAACACTATGAATGTCTTTCAGGGTAGACTGTCTAAAACAATGTGCACAATAACCCCACATATTTAAACGATACCCCTCATGATGGCTGGATTTCATTCCACCTTCAGAACAACCACAAACACCCTTGATTCCCTGTATAGGGCTACAGATACAATATAACAATAAGCTGTTATTTGATAAGCATTGTCAGATCAGTCAGTGGAATTGATCTTGAGTTGCAAAAAAAATTAATTTGAAGGATTATTCCCCGAGAGATACCTATCACCGTTGCCCCACTCATAACAATAACATTAAGCAAGCAGGATTTTTTCCTGCACAACACCTGCCACATTATGTGATGACGTGAACCATCCCACCATCCCAGTTCCCATCTGGCAGCTGCCAACATTATAACTGTTCGCTAACACGGGGGTTAATGAAACCCCTGTGTTAGCAAACGCACCTCTGCGTTCAGGGCTCAAGCTGCTTGGAGATCCGCACGCAGCCCTGAAGGATTGGCTCCATTATGGATGCCAGCACGGGGCTACACACACACTTCCTGAATAAAATAATACTCACACCTGCTACCTGGGCTCAGCTGTTGCCATGCAACCTTAGAGATGATGCATTCTGCTATGTGCTCTCATGCTGTGTGCACAATGTCTGCAATTACAATACGATTAGGACTTCCGAAGGTGTTAGCTTGTATGTACAAGGGCCATTGTTTTTCGCTACCATCCGGCATTTACCCCGTCACTCTACTTTATTCTCAAAAGCATACTTGTGTTGTTTTTGACATTCTTCTGCTTTTAAGAACTTCCCTGCATTGACTGCATGCAAGTATTTGTCTGCTAGAATGTAAGAAAAGAAACAATTGCTGATTGTACTACTGAATTCCATCTGTATCTATGTCAGTATACAGTGAATCTTACATTTTTTGTAAAGTACTAAACAGTTTGGACAGAAAAACAGATTAAAAACTTGTAATTTAGTTGATGCGTGGTCCACAAATTCCCACCAATTTGACTTCTGCTATAAGACTAGTATTTCAAACAGTGGCTCATTCAATAATCTGTAATGTTCTGTCGCTTAAGAAAGCATGCTGGGAGGCTTAAGCACGCAGACACTCAAGGGGGGAGTCTGACCATTTGCATCCGGCATCATGTAGTGCAGGGACAGGAGGGCATACCCACCCCTGTCGCCATCAATGCCGGTGCATGCTCTCTCTACACCTTTTTCCTTTCTTTGTACACTTTAGTGAATGCCAGATGAAAGATCCAGACCTTTCCTGTCTGGCTTTTAAAAACCCTTTGAGGATGCAACCCGACATTTATCGCTGCCAATGTCTTTGAAACAACATGAAAAGGCTAAGTTTCTAATATATATATATATATATATGAGGTTTCTGAAAAGGGCCATCAAAGTTGCTCTCAGGCACACGCAAATGTAAAATAGAAGAATAAGTCGTGCTTCCACCTTAATGTTGTGTAGTCTCACAGTAAACCCCATTACAACATCAAACAGTCAAGATCATCCACTGTGAAATTACTGATTAATCACAAATATTTTTTATTTTTTTTATTTCTTTCCTGTTATTCCTGGAAAAAGTCCTTTGTTTCATGCAAAGCTGGATGGTAGGGACCTTCAACTTCAAAAGGAAAGACCATCCTGTAAAATATTAACTAAACTGCAAATAGTGCTTGTATGTATTCAGGTAAATATTGTACTTCCTGTTTGTGGGCTATGATTTCTTTCTAATCACTGCTCCTTTCACGACAATCTCTGCTTCCCGTAGGAGACAAACAACTCTGATTTCTTTTCAAAAGTGTTCAACGACAACAGGTTTAAACGGCTTTGTTATATCGTATTGTATTCCGCGCTCTACAGCTTTCTCTTGCTACCTGACATCAACTATGCGGGTGGATTCACAGACACATACCGGTGTCCTCTCACCCACCGTCTCCATCTCCCTTCACTCTTTGCAGTTATACGGAGAGATGCTCTCACACACTAATCACTCTCACTCTTAAAAGATGTGGGAAAAGAACCTCTTCTCCTTGGAGAGTCACCATGGAGGAGCATTCGTTGAAGGAAGATGCGGACTATTTAAAGTGCATGTAAAATAGGTGTATGTAAAGTAGGTGTGACGCCTAAAGATGAGGACCTAGGGGAATTGTACCAGCTACTTTTGATAAGTGATTTAAGAGTCCAAGCAAGAGCAGAAGAGTCAATGATGCAGATGATGGTGCGATGCAAAGGGCTTTTATCTATAATTACAGGTCACTTGCATCGGCATGAGCTCATTTACCAAGAGGAACCGCTGCCTCCGTCTCTTTCACACTCTACTTTTCTCAACAGCCCACATTCTCTACACACAGCCTGTGTCTTTGCTGATTGGGCTCCAGAGGTGAACTTGAGTTACTGTCATGGATTTCTGTGATCATCAATCAAAGCACCCTAAAGAAGAGATGGCAGGGCTGTTCATGGAAGGCATGATGACATACCTAGCACATACATCAAAATGAAAGAATGGACAAAGTCAGTCGGTTCAACACATTTGGGTCCAGATTGAAATATCACAACTGCATGATGGATTGTCATGACTTCATGCCTAATTAGCAAATCTTGGCAGTTTTAGCTAAATGTTTGTTGGCCTCCTCAGTTCCCTTCCAATAACACTATACCGTTACAAACTTTTAAATATCTCAATCTTACTCATGCTAAAACCAATGTTTTCGCAGTACAGTGGTCCCTCGTTTATCGCGCGATAGATGAAATCCGCAAAGTAATAAGCTTTATTTTTTACAATTATTATCCATGTTTTAAGGCCGTAAAACCCCTAACCACACACTTTTATACACTTTTCTCAGACTGGCATTAACATTTTCCCACATCTCTCTCTTATTTAAACACTCTCAAAGTTCAAATTTTCGCAGATTTAACAAAAATAAGTACAATACTGTGTTAGTAAATGAAACCGAATTTCACAGTTCTTCTGACGGTGCCTCTTTGTCCAGGCGCCGCTCCGCTGTACCGACTTTTTCCTCTGAAGGCTTGGTGCAGGTGTTTTTTTTTCTGAGTGCAGAACATACAACGCATTTTGTACAGTTCTCCCTTAGCCAATCAGGACTCAGAACACAATGCTATACTAGTAAAAAAAAAAAAAAAAAAAAAAAACATCAAAAACATTGCAAAATTAGACTAAAAAAAGTCGCGAAAGGTGAACCGCATTATAGTGAGGGACGACTGTACTGAGGGCCTTTCCTGTCTTGCAACACAGTATAAGCCCTTGTTTGACTTCACAGTCACCTTTGGTAGGTGTAGTTTCAGGCTAGCAATGCTCCTGGTGATCAAAAATCACTTTATTTGTCTATTATTTCAAGCATCTTAGTTGTCACATATATCTGTATAGGTGGCATAGATTGAGCAGCACATTAGCAGAGCAGCAGCTTCCATCTCTCTCTACACAGGTTGCATTCAGGCACGGCCTTAAGAGTAGTGTCATCACAGACAATACCTGCACAATCTTCTGTAGTTATGCATCTATAATAGAAGACACTTACGGTGTCATTATGAGCATATAGTGCAGGTGAAACGAGCCATTACATGGCCCGTGTAGACAGATGGTTCATTGCAATACCCGTTATGTCAGACGACGGAAAAAAACGTCGGTAGATCGTCAAAGCCGGTGCTACTGCTGCAACTGCTGTTGACCGAACAAGTCGGCGTTGCGCCTCACATCAAAATTTGTAGACCTGTGCGCTAAGGTGAGATGGTCATTAAATCCCATAAAATATGAGCATGCAGCCACTGTCACATTGTAAGGGCGATCCTGTGCCCGGCATTGGCGTTTAGATCAACGCACCACTGCGCCCGAGTCGATACCGTGTCTTCGTCTTGTTTCGCCGTGTCCTCCATCGTTGCATGTGCGTTGAATGATAGATATGCCTGATTGATGCATAATGATATACTCTCTGATGTGCCTGACACTGCCCTGTCTCAACTGTTGAGCATCTACCGACGTCCGGGATCTTAACGTTCATCTCGTTTATTATTCACATTACTTTCATCTTAGCGAGACTCCGCCACTTGATTACTTCAGAAAACCTAAGTACATATGGAGGAAGGCACTGACTTAGTACAAGGGCAGTTGTCATTGATATTTCTGTAATGTGATTTATCCTGACTAGTCACTCCACAGATTGGATATGACAGTGATGACCTCCAAATCTGTCTTTATGTAGATGATGTTGCATTGAAAAAAGCCTCCAAGGTCATAATGTTAACCTTCCCTCGAGTGCTATTACTTTTTTTTGGCTGATGATGTGTTGATTAAGGTAAGTTTTCAATATTAAATACTTGTCACTCAATTTTTTAACATAAATTTTCCTTTGGCAATGACAAAGTGTTTGATTTGCTAATTTGCCTTTGAATTGCAAATGGGCTCTCCTTGGAGCTTTTCGTGTGCCACCGCTCAATTTAGCTCCTTTTTTGTGTGACTTTTTAGGGAGGTCAGCGCCGACAATGCCCGCCATTCCTCCGCGGAATCCTCTGACCCGATAAGACACCGAACATAAAAACCCAACAGAGCACTATCAGCGGCAGCATGCATGGTGAAAACTCGTAGGATAAGCAGTGAAGGGAGCTCGGGGCTTGGTCAAAACTCCCACAGATGAAAATGTGATTCGTTTGCATATGCAACATTCTGGAAATGTTGTACAGTACAATGGGGAGAATTAACAGGGAGCAGGCAACTTTTACTTTTCATGCTTTTTGCTATTGTCATTCACTCTGGACTGTAAATGCATGAAAGTATGAATACCTAGCTCAGTTAATTCCTCGCTAAAAGTCACAACAAATGACTCGAGAAATCCAACTACAATTCCTGCCCTGTTTACACTTTTATTCTCTGTAAAGCCAAAAGATAGAAGGATTTTTCTTTTTCTCTCTTCGGCAAACTGTTTATGACTAACACAGGTGCTCTAAGCAGACATGGCCAATTACCTTAACTCATTAAAAAGCTTGAGCGGAAAGCTAATCTAAGTTCAGCGGATTGACCTGGCAATAAATAACGTCACGTAATAACACATGCCATTCGGGGCTGCTGTACGCCTGCACTCATGAATACACGGCAAAGAAGCTGAACCATGTAATCGAATCAGTCGATCGCGGAGGCATTTTCCAACAGATGGCTTGGAATGGTTTAAAATGGCTTCAGTAAAAAAAAATAATAATAATAAAGCAACCCACACCTACTGTTATACAGAGATATGATGTTAATTTGTTTTTGATGGCAGCGCCTGTCTTTTCTGATCAGCGGCGAGTCGTGTTGCGTTCGTGGACCAGTTATGTCACAGCTTTACCTTTATCTCTCGGTGACCTGATTATTTTTCTCATTACCTGGATTTACTGGCCCTCTGTTTGAAACTTGAATTACCTCGCATAAGAAGGACAACCTAGGTCCTTGTCACTTTTTTTTTCTTCTTTGATCCCCCGTACGGCACACCACCACCCTCCTCCTTGCAACCTTGATTTGTCACAAACCATGTGTGTCGGGTGCTCCCAGTAGAAGGATACACCTGTCTCGTCCAGGTGTTCAAAGCTTTCTTGCTCTTTCAGCCCGTCATAGTTCTCTTTCAGTTACATCTTTATCCCCTGTTCTCCGCTTAGCTTCAAATGAGGAACACCGAATTAAAAAAAAAAATAGGCCAGTGACCCAACGCAACCTCATATTATTGCGACCTATCATGTTTTTTTTCCCCCTTGTTGCTAATATACTTGGTATTGTCTTCCCTGTGCATCAAAAATCAATTTCAATAGCAAGGCAATGAACATTACCTGGCCCTGAATGTAATATGATTACTGCTTCAATTACCAGTTGTGTTTGCCGATGCCCTTGGTCATATTGACGTTCTTAAATTAAGCCGTACGAGGATGAAGGACTCGACTGCGACTGCCTAAGTGTATTCTGAAGGAGTAACCCGCCTCAACAGAGTGTTAGCTCTGGCAGTGCATTCAGCGAGGGATCTGCATGTCATAATGGGATATCATTACTTCACTACCCTCATTACAAGGTCCTCATCTGCCAGGGCTTGAGTGTAATGTTAATTATTACGGAGGAGTAAAAACCGAAAGGGGCATTGTAGCTCAAAATGCCATTTTGATTGGGATTCGCTTCCTTTCATCTCATTAAGAACTCAGTAATGACTTGTTTGGGTGTCAACAAGATGACGAGCTGGCCCTTACATACGTATTCTTCTTCAAGTAAGTCCTGTCTCTAATCCGGACTTCATTTCTGAAGGCGGATACAGCACATACAGTAGTCGGGAAGGTGTCTGCATGTGTTTCTGAAAGGACACTACTTCGACAAGCTTCAGGGAAAATCATTATGCGTGCGAGAAAGTGTGACTATGTCTTGCACTGTACCGACAAAGCCTTTTGTGGAGAACCAGAGGGGTACAAAGACCCCAGGTTAGTTTCTGCACAGACGAGGTGCCCGGCTCAAGACTTAGCAGATCTTTAATGCAGAATCATTAAAGCTGTGCTGCCAGTAGCGCTTCGCATTGGAGATTCTCACCAGTGACTGAAAGCATAATTACATACAGCTCAGCTGTAATAGACAGTGTGCTACTTCTTTGAAAAAAGCTTTACAACTTTACAAAAACACACTGGAAGGGTCATGATGCTATATTTATGTTGCAGATAGGTGCTTTAACTGGCCTGGTTTCATTTTTGAACAGTATAAAACAGTTCGAACCAACAACAGAGTGAAAACAAGACAGTCAGAAGCTGCATTAAATCATTTTCAACCATGATATGCTTATCTTGGAAAGACAAACATCTCAATTGCTAGTTCAGTTCTTCGGCCATACAGCATGATGTTCTTTTTGTGAATTGAGTAAAAAAGCAGGGGTAAGCTTTAAGGCATGACTGACAAGTCATTCTCAGTTAGTCCACCTAGGCTCGGAAAACTTAACATAAATCAAGATGCTGCATTGTTTATTTCTTGCCTCAAATCTTTTCAGGAACATATTTATTTTTATTTTTTTGCTGCAATGTGAAAATGTTTCAAACTGGCAGTACATCCACCAGTTCCACTCTGTCATCTAAATATAGTCAGAAGACCAAAGTGGATGTGTCAAAACGGCTGTCCACAAACCAAAAAGTGACCTCACCGTATGTATGTTATTGTTGTGAACTTGTTTTATTATTATAGAAGTTTTATTAAAGACTAAAAAAATCACTGTTTTATGATGCAAATAAATAAAGCGAAGGATAATGTTTGATTAGGTCTAGTAAAACATCGTAGTTTCGGTTAAACTTGCTACTCTGTTCAGGTTAAGGAGCTTCGCCATCCTGGTTACAATAATAAAACACAATCAAGGTTTGGGGATGATCGTGGCCAGGCGTACTCGATCAAACAGTCGTATCATGTATTAAAATCCAATGTTTTATTGAGATTTGTTGCTCTTTAATCGCCAGATGTCCATTGCTCCTGTCATAATTACCACAGCCACTAGGAGGCTTTGTCATAAACACTGAGTTTTGGTGCATTTGCGGAAACAACCTGTTGTCTGTCATCCAACATTGTTTTCCTCTCGTTATTGTACTGCATTACCTCCTATTATATTAATTGTAAAGGATGTGGTTACCTTGAATCCTGAATAAAACTTCACAGTATTGTCACCGTATGTATTGAATGTTGCATTAACACCATGTCTGATTTATTCCACCTCGGACGTGGAGAAACATCTATCTTTATATATTTATTCTGTTCTCGCCTATTAATGCGGCATATCTACACAATATATACAGCGCAGCTTTAACAACACTTTCCCTTAAGGAGAAATCTTGACCATCTTGGCCTTGTTCGATACCTCAACATATTACACGACTAAAATGATCTGCGTGTCTGGGCGAATATATCAAATTACTGCTACAGACAGGTTGTTTACATCCCTGCAGTGCTTCAAGAAGAGGTTACAGGAATCGCTTTACCTTGGAAAACAGTGACGTTTCAACATAATCCCACTATTTCTTATAGAAAGTCGAGTAAACTTTGATGCTTTAGCCGTGAATGTAGTATTACGGTCGCAGGGATTACGGTATGAATAGCTGGGGTTGAATGTGTGTGCTACTTCAAACAGCAGGTAGCGTCGGGCTGTCAGTACAGTCCCTCGAGGCCACTTTCCTCTTGTTTTCCTCTTGTCTGAGTCATGTCACCCGCTTGTGGCACTCCACACCTGACCCGGTGTACTCTGAAAGAGTGTGCGCGCATTCGTCGTATGTGGGATTTTTTTCTTTCTTTCATGTCTTTCATGTGTCAAACATCATGTCTGGACTTCTATGTTCCCGCTCTCCCACTCACAGTCTCTCTCTCTCTCTCTCTCTCGCACAGAAAGTAAGCACTCGTACACAAACACATACACACACTCAGGTCGTGGGTCTTTTGAATGGGAGAACCCACAGGCAGGCCAGCATCCATTTTTTTTCTCTCTGCCCGTTTGAGCTCAGCTGTCTTGTTCTCGTCTGCCTTTGAAGTGGATTCAGACAGTTGGATGTTGGAGGAGCCCGCGCGCTCCTTTTGGCTGAGGAGAAAGCTCAGAGAGAACATCAATGAGCTGAGGCTTGACATGGTCATGCAAGCATACGCACATACTGTAAATGCAAGCTTGCTGAGTTGCAGGGATGGTGAAGGACACGGAAAAAAAAACCTAGGCCCAAAACTCAGAGTGTAAACAAAAACCACACGAGCCAGAGATACTGACCGCTGGAAGTCTCAACCGTATCAGTCGAGGGAAGCCCAAAGGTGTTGGAAAAGCGTTGGATTCCATTAGGTCCAGACAGGTGAAGCTCAGTAGAAGCAGCTTCAAGGAAAAAAGGGGCCTGAAGGCTGAAGTGAATGACAGAGGAGCGAGTGTTTTCATGTGGCTGCTGTGGGGGGAATGGTGCTCGAGGGGTCGAGGAGGAGAAGTAGGTGGAGATGGATGTATGCAGGGAAGAGGAAGAGAGTCCTCGAGTGTGCCGCCACAATGGGAGATTACTCTGGAGTTAGGAGCAGGTGTTATCAAATCCCAGTGTATCACAGCTCCACAATGGTGTCCCAGCAGGGATGAGAAGGGGTTGTTGGAGATACAGCAACCTAAAGTATTACCAGATGTCTGGTGATTTGTTTGTCCAATGCTTTTGTTATATCTGGTGTGAAGCAGCCAGGCAAAATTTTTTTATTTTTTTTTAATTCGGCAGTGCCTGATATCCACGACACAAAGGCAAACCATCTGCTATTTTGTGTTTGTTTTCAGCTTTAAATCTGTGCTAAACTTTACTCTTAATAAGCCCCGACAGCAAGGAGCAGCGTGAGGAAACACGGTTTCAACTTAGCGACAGAAGCAACTCATAATAACTCCTTGAAACCGTCTCAGGTTAGTCTCTCTGCTGTTCCTGTTGATATTCATTCTTAATTCATAGAGTAAGATATGAAAAAAAATCTTGGCTGGTGGCTTTTAAGGAGGGCTTACGTAATGGATCATCGGAAAGATGATCCGTTACGTATGCCTATCAGATGACAAAGTAAACATATTATAATATATAACATAATGTACAATTAGACTGATATTGACTCTTTTTTTTTTAGGTGGCTAAAATACATGTTGCTGCTCAGGAACACAGTCTTGAGAAATGGTGTGAACAGCAAAATGAGTCGTTTTTGTAATAGTCATGAATGTTTGTGGATGCTTAATGGCGCTCAACTTTTTATTATTCCAAGCTACATTTCCGGAGGCTGTAGACGATGTTGTAAGTGTCCATCCATCTATGCATAATCTGATATTCCTGCATTTGGATTGTGGCTGGCAACATGATATCCTAAAACAATGTTTCTGTCTCTGGCCATTCTGAATTCTGAAGTTAGAAGTACGGCCTGGAGAAAGTGTGGAAGCATATATTTATTGAAGCGGTACTTACCTCAAAAGATAGAAGGAGGTTTACAGTCACCTCTTGTCTATCAGCATTACCGTTTGTTTGTCTGTGACCAACACATCCGGAAAACTGACATTTCGTGCATCCACGTGCTACCGAGAGGAAGAAACCTATTGATTTTGGCGACCCAAAGACCTTTTCTCAAGCGGCATCAGGCCAAACTTTTTCCATGCCCTGATCCTTTGCTCGTTCTGGTACGTTTGCCATGCACCTCTGCTCTCTGAGTAAGCAAACTGTTGATTTTGGAGACCCTGTGACCTTTGTACGAGCACCACCGGTGGGTTAAACTTTCAAAAAAATTTAAAGCAGTGCCTGCAGTCAAAAATATTTCCTCAAGGCACATTCGTGCAATCAACCGGAAGAATTCTAGTAGATCCACTGAAGGAAATGCATTGTGTTTAATGGTTTTACCCATTTCCGTGACCCTATGAGGGTCCGATCTCGGAAAACTGGACAAATGCCATCTACTGTCAAAGCTCCAGAAATGCTGCTAAATGGAGCCTGTAGTGAGATTCTTCTCTTATTCTAGACCGACCCTAATGCAAGATGATTGGTGCCCTGCCCACGTGCATCCTCTACCAGTCATGCCATTACATTGAACTGTTTATATTCTTGGTTAGTACCAAGGCTGTTCGACTCTAATGAAGACGCATGTTGCATTGAAAAGTTAGTTCTTGCACCCAATAAATAATAATTACGGAAAAAATCCAGAGTGCTCCAGTTTCCTTCTGGGCTTAATTAGGCATGGATTTTGATCGACACTTAGGATAATACCTCATCAGCCAGGAGTATAATTTGAAAACATGAAATCATCTCCAAGCCAATCAGAACCGAGGATGATATTCAGGGATGTTCTAGGACTAGGAATGTTGTTTTTGTGCAACATCCTTCGAATGTGACAAACACAGTTCTTACCCAGTATTTACTGGTAAATATTGAATTTGTCACACAATCAGAAATGTTGCTTTTATCAAGAGATTTTGCGGGGGCTGATTTCCTTGCTTACATGGTGGGCATTTTGTTGTAGAACGAAGCTCACTTTGTTCTTTTCTTGATAACATTTCTGAATGTACTGCGGGAAATTGCTTCTTCTAATCCACCGGTGAGTTCCTGTGGTTTTTATCTCCATTTATATTTGTACTACTGTAGCTCTTTTTGCTTTCTGTGCTGAAGTGGCCTGGCACTGCCTTTTGTTTGTTTTGTTTTTTTCCCTTCTATGACCACAAATAGAAAATAGCCTTTTGAGGCCATACGTGAGAGGGGACAACATTAGCGAGGTTGATAATTGCACAGCACTCAAGCTCTTCTACAAAATGCGGTCTTGGAAAAGCTCTGCTAAAAACCTTAACAGCACTGGATGATGGAGAAAGGCAGTAGGTATATATATATATATAAGAAAAAAAAAATCTTTACAAAGATGTGTCATTTGGTCAATGTTAATGTTGAGCCATACAGTACAAATGTACTGCCTGACAGTATGGAAAGAATACAAAAGAAAACACATTGTGTATAAAAATAATAATATATGGGGCGGTCGGTAGCGTGGTGGGTTGGGCGGCCGCCCCGTGTGTAGAGGCTTTAGTCCTCGCTGCAGCTGGCCCCGGTTTGAATCCTGCATGGGACGGCTAATTTACTGCGTGTCATTGTCTGTCCCCTGCTTCCTGTCTATCTTCAGCTGTACTATCAATAAAGGCATAAAAGGCTAAAAAAATTATAATATATATAATATAATAGAAAATTTAGATACATTTTAATGTAGCTTCTTGTTGCGTGCCTGTAACATAAATGTTTGTATTTTAAGGAAAATTGATTAGAAAGGGAGGCATGAGTTGGTTAGTTTTGGTGTAACATGATTTTTTTGTAATGTATATGTATATTTCAGTGTTTCCCGTCATGTAACTGCCAACTATTTTGGACTTTTTTATTGATTTCAGACATTTTTACAAGATATGTTTGATGTATTATTGTCTACACTTCCACTCCTCTACATATTACATTGTTAAATGTTTTAAGAATCCTGAGCCGGTTGGATTTTTTGGCCACAAAGGACACCACAGAGCACCATCAGTCTAAGAACGGCTTTAACAAGGGTCAAATTGTGACGCCATCTCCAAAACTGCAGTGACTAGTGCCTATCAAAAGTGAAGTGGTGTGTCATAGTTTGCTACAAATGGGGCTACATAGTTACAGACCAGTCAGGGTGTCCATGCTAAACAAACAGGTCCAATCCATGAAGGCCCCACCTTGCAACTTACAGGACTTCAAGGATCTTTTTCTAGTGTCTTGGTGCCAGACGCCACAAGACATTTTCAGAGGTCTAGCAAAAGGTCCATGCCCCAATGGATCAGGAATGTTCTGACAGCAAAAGAGGGACTATTAAAAAGGAATATTAGGCAGGTGGTCAAGATATGGTAACCAATTTCCCTGGAAAAAAATTCCTTCAATACAAGTGCAACCTTTAAATTTTAATTTTGACTCAACAGTATATGAATACAGTTCTCTCTTTTCAGCAAACACTACGACTCTGCCTTTATTTTCTGATCTCTCATCGATAGCCTTGAATCAGAGGTCTTCATTGCGCTTTTACACTCTAATCAGACACTACGAGTATTAGTAGCGGCGTTCAAGTTGTTCTCAGCATTTCCGAAGACTTCTGATTCTTTCCTGCTCGCACATTTGCTAACATGGCGTGGTGTGAAGGCCATTAGTTGAGGAAATAATTAGCTAATTTCCATCCGTCTGTTTAATAATGGGGCCCATTTGGTTGGCCAAGATTAAGAACGAGGGGGGATAGATCTCATTATAAACACAAGGAACGGATCTTGGTCCATGTGTGAGAGACTACAAACTGTCGAGAGACGCAGAGATCCATTTAAAATGTTGTGTTTCTGACAGTGTTCCTCAGCTACGAACCGTTATCGCCGGTTCAAGTTCCTCATTTCTCACCTCTAAACTGTCACTTCTCTACTAAAACTACATAAAATGCTCCCAGAAATAATAAAGTTTGAGTTATTTCAACTTTGTTTCTCACCAATCTTGTTTTGTCTCCCAAAAAGTCACTTGTGACGCAAGATTTTCTATCGGCTCCATAAAGAAAAAAGGATATTTTGGAACACAGATGCTCATCTTTTGAACAAATGACTCAACCGGGAGAGTTTGTTGCCCATCCGAGCGCTGAAATGTTCCAACTGTGAATCACCTCACATTGTGTATTGAGAAAATAAATGGGACTTTTTATCTCCAGAGCCAGGGTTGTCTGAAATAGCTTGTTCCCCAACTGTGCACAACTCTATTCGGCTGGGCAAAAAAAAAGTTTGAAGGTATGCAAACTTTACCCCTATCCTGTTTTTTTAATCATCAGCTTGTTAAGTAAATGCCACTGAGCATGACTCCTACCATCTCACGTCAGCGGCCATTACGCTCACCATCTGTATCTTACGGGAGCATCTTGCTGGGGTGAGCGCTTTAAAAAAAAATAAATAAATCTGCAGCGCTATTACAAAGACGTTGTTAATTATGCACGTGCGATAGTTGCAAAGGGCACAGATTTTTTTCCACGGCTGGCACATGACAGTGTGTGTGAGCCATGCTGTTGAGGTGAAGTGGTAAATGTTCTTGACTCTGTGTTAGTGTGTGTGTGTGTGTGTGTGTGTGTGTGTGTGTGTGTGTGTGTGTGTGTGTGTGTGTGTATGTGTGTGTGTGTGTGTGTCAGGGAGAAGCAGAGTGACAGAAAGAGTGAAAGTGCTCCCCATGCTACAGTAGCTCTGTCAGCATGCTTTCCTTCACTTCACACACCCTCCACTCCTTCCCCACCTCCTTTTCTCTCTCCCTCTTTGCTTGGCACCATTACCTCACTGCAGTTTTCGGCACTTACACACAGAATGCATCTGTGATTTAAGAGGGTGAAACTATGACGGCGCAGGTAGCAAAAAGGGAAAGGGGGCTGCTGTTTCTGTTTAATTCCACCTGGACAAAGTCCGGAGGCAAGCAGGAATCGGGCGTTCAGCTCCTGGCTCTCATAAAGAAAGAGTGGGAAGACACCTGGATAAGGTCGCCGTCGCCTATGTGGAGTTCATATCAATGCACAATAGCTTCCTCCAGTATTCGGCGCTTTATTCCCCCACACTCATCCTCTCGTTCGTTTCATTTCCTCTCGTCTCTCATTTCCTCTTTCCTCTCGGGCTTCTCTCCTCTTATTCCCCGGTTTGCCGAGGCATTAACCAGACCATTAATGTGACGGCAATCTACATATGAAATGTAATTTGCGAGAAATTAATTTCTACCCTCCATCTGTACGTTTGCTCTCGTCCGTAATTTGTTTTGGAGGAACAATTCCATTGGTCACCATCTGGGCGCTTGGAAAAAGGGGGATAGAGATGTATTCGTTTAATGTTAATGGCATGTGTGATTGGCTCCATGTGAAAATAAACGGAATAAAAAAAATAAATATATAAAAGGAACAATGAAGGAACGCAGATGTCATATTAAACATTTAAAGAGGGGTGAATGGAAGTGTCCCATTAACAACACAAACACCACTTCAAACCAGAAACAGGGTTGTGACAACAGATGCGCGACATAATATCAGGTTTAGGAAACTCATTCTGGGGGTGATAGAGGAGGCTGCTAACTCATAATGCACTGCACCCACTTTAAAATCATCACAGTCGGTTCCCGCACCAACGGCTCCCCTCTGTTACAGGCTGGTGTTTACCAGTCTGTCGTTGCCAATCTCACAAACGAGAAAAACATTCTCCGCTGTCCCGCTCATTGTCGCCCTGGCAAGTCAGAGTTTGGAGGCAGTGGAGGCGCGGAGCAGAGAGGCGCACGTCTTTTGGCTCTTATCACCCGAACTCCAATTAAAAGCTTTTCAATCAGCCACCAGGCAGCGTTCAGGCTGGGGTAAGAGCCAAGTCAGTCTGGGGTACAAGACTTTGGAGAGGGAAGAGGGTGACCAGAGAGAAGCCTGCATAACAATCAAGACACGTAAACAAGATGACCAGACTTAGGGTTGCAAAACTTTCAATGGGAATAAACAGGAAATTTACATAATTGAACCAGATGTCATGCACTTAAATATCTATGCTATTCCTTAATCACATGCATAAAGCACACTGATTACTGCAGGGCCACACATTTCAGCTTGTGGACTACATGAAGCGAAGTAAGGTTTTGATGATATTATGGGAAAAATATATTAAATGCATGGTATTAATGTTTTACATGATAATGTATTTATACAGTAGTTAGTTAGCTGATAATTTACATGTTGAATAAGCTACACCAGCATCATTTCATTGATCATCTTATCACAATGCTAGCTTACCCCAAATTACTAAATGACCCCTTTTTTCACGTTAATTCCCATTAATTCCCATAATTCCTATGCAAAGTTTCCAATTTGGAATATTTCCTAAATTCCCTAGCTGGGAAGTTTCTGAAAATTTGCCACCCCTTTGCAACCCCAATCAGAATCAGGGTTCACACGGGTGCTTGAAAATGCTTGAATTTCAATTCAGTGTTTTCAAGGTTGTGAAAACGCTTGAATTTTTTGTGAAGTGCTTGAAAATGCTTGAAATTTGTGTGATGTCTATCTCAATAAACCAAGAGAAAACAAAAATGTTTCCTAAGCGGCTACGCGCTTGATCCGATGCCTTTACATGCAGAACTCAGTTATCATACTCGCTTGGTGTTCTGCCGAGAAATAACAGTAGACTACTATCCACACCTGTTGGTCACTGTTATTGCCCTATGGTAGTTACACAATACACCGCTCACAAGCTGAGAATACAAGCCAGTTCACAATTAGTTAAAAATCAAAACAGTCAATCTACCACCATCTGAAATAATGCTAATTAGACCCATATTATTATGCCATACAGTGGCACCGCTGCGCTTCCCATGACCATCATGGCAAACACAACTAGTAGGCTACCTATTTAAAGGTGCTGGAAAAATGGAAAAACTGGTGCTTGAAGGTGCTTGAAAAGTGCTTGAATTTGTTCATGAAAAAGGTGTGGGAACCCTGCAGAATGCACGGCGTGTTTCATAGTAACACAGTGCAGTGTTGATGTGCATGATATTATGTTAAAAAACTGGAAAATTCACTTAATATTCTAAAGTTGTTACAAGTCGGAAGCATCAGAACACAAACACACAAAAGGGAAGAATACTAGGACAGAAGATACGTGATACAGATACAGACTGACAGACAAAAACACATTAAAAGATGTTAAAAATGATGAGATGTCCGTCTGCACGGCGAACATAAATACCCAGAGCCGACAGGAAAATGCAGGACACTGAGGATGAAGCAACGGATCTGAGAGCTTTTATGTTTCTTCTTCTTGTGGAGATTTGAGCAACAGCCAATTTCAGGAAACAGAGGCTCCCCATGCTAATGCAGCTCACTGGGTTTTATGGTTTTGGTCTGATGTGTGGGTTGGAGTTCAATGAGGAAAACGAGAGCGACAATGGCAGTCACATGAAAAGCACCCTGGAAAAATCCGGCGAGTGAACCGTACTCGCCGAGCACATCTCCGCTTCGGGAAAATTGAATTCTTGCTGAAGAAGAAATTACTACTTACAACTGGTGAATCTTTTTCTTACTTAGTAAATAATATCCTTCCAAGAAAGTATGCTCCAGGGCCCAAGGTTGGACTAACTTAATAGCGGAGCACAAAAAGCTCATTAGACCAAATGCTGCACAACAATTGTCTGGGGAAAAAAAGTATATTAAAGTCAAGATTCCTCAGCATACAAAATGCTTACAACATGAATAAAGCATTCAAATGACCAATTGGAAATAAATTATCTTAGCATAACTTCATTTCCAGTAGAGTATCAGAGGAATGTGGATTGTGCATATGCAGGTTTACTACAGCATTGTCACTGCCTATACAAAGAATAAACCACTAAAGCAATGTTCTCAAGGTTTTATCCCGTGTACCACCGGAGAAGATGTTTGGCTCTCCGTAAGTTCCTCCATTTTTACCGAGGTTAAAATACAATGGACCCTATTTAGTTACAAATAGTTCACACAGGGGGCAGGTTTATTCATATAGGAAGATGGTTGAATCCTGAAAGGAAGAACCAGAGCACTGCTAGAAAGTTCTCATAGACTGTTCCTCTGATTGATTTCGTTCCGATTCTTCCTTTTGTTGCGCCATCATACTTTATCTTAGCATTATCGCAATTACTGTGTTTGAAGACTAACCGCTGGGCATATTTCAGATTGCAGTGTTTGGATATTGCTTTGAATAAGAAAGAAGAAATAGTCATTATACCAGAGAGATTCCAATCATTTATTTTCTGTGTTTTTGTTTCGCTGTCAGTGTTGTGGAAGAAGCTGTTAGTACATAAGGCTTGACACTGATGCTTCGCAGGGATGAATAAAGAAAGTGTTACACGGGACTCGCACAGGAGGCGGAACGGCAGCGGAACGGTAGTGCTGCGGTCCTTTGCCCGGCGTCAACTCACACCGGACGATTTTCAGCCGCGGAACGGCAGCGGAGCGAGCCGGACGTTTTCACGCGAGAATCCTGGACGTAAGCGAGAATCCTGGACGTAAGCGAGACCCCGCGACAAACAGTGTATAAAGAAAACAACAACAACAAACAGCTGACTTTGCTTCTCCGACGTGGAGGAGATTATGAAAAGCATCTGTTGTGTCATAAATTATTGTGCGATGTTCCACTTCAACAATTAGTCTCTCATCGTCCATGTTGAGACCCTTTGATCGATCTTTGATCACCTGGTGCCACCGGTCATGACGTAGCTTTGGTGTGAAGTTGTAAAACGCTACATGAACTGCGTATTGGGTTTTATTTTGAAAGGGGGCGGAAGTTTATTATGTTGATTCTATGTCGGGTTTCCTGTCTGGTGCGATCTGCTATGTTGGAATTTACGAGGTTCAGCCGCGGCTCGCTGGAAAAATAGAAATGCAACGGAAAGCTCACGCCGTGGCCGCTTCTGGGACGCTTCTGAGCCGCGCCCGGTGTGAATCCTCTCATTGACTAGACTGGCTTCTATTTGCTACGGTGACTACGGCGGTACCGTGCCGCTTCCGTTCCGCGTCCGGTGTGACACGGGACTCACTCTCCGTAGGATCCACTGTACTATCGGGATTATTCCACATAAGCCCAATATACATCATATTGCGTCAAGCTTTTTTTTTTTGTTGTAGTGGATGGGAATGGGAAAAAGTTGAGCTCCCTGCTGGCTGACGTAACCCATCGGAGTACACCACAATAACAACATAAACCGGCATTAAAACATTGCATAGAGGTCGTCTTCCCCCCAGTGCAGCGAGGATCTTTAACGCTCACAAAATTAGACTAAAAGTATCCAAAAGCACCGCTGGGATCACGCAGGTTAATTCTGTTTCGGGGTGGATTTTTTTGCCTTGGGGTAAAGTCAGTTGGGCACAGCACTAAGGGAGGGATTGAAATATTGTCTGCGGTTCTTCCTTCTACCTTATTTATTCCCTTTCTTTTTTCTTTCCTCGCTCACTACATCAGCATGCTCCTCCGGAATGTACAAATTTGCATCTCGCCCCCCTCGGCCTCCCGGGAGTTATGTTTGGAAAGGCCCCACGGGGGAAGACGAGTGAAAGAGCAGGGGAAAAAAAGAAAAAGGTAGGTAGGTAGACATGAGGTAGGGAGGAAGGGGGGTGGGCAACGGCGAGGTATCCATGCTCACGTGCACCTGCAGTTTGATAAATAACAAGGATAATGACTGATGATATCTAGGAGGCCTAGGGGAGAACACCTGAGTGGTTCTATCCACACAGCCCTGTGGCTTAGACATGGTCACTGCCGTGATAAGACGGTGTAAAGTGTTAGATGGACCTGATGGCAGTATTGGCTTTGTTTATCAATGCAAGTCCACAATTACATCACTAACTGGTCCACACTCTGGGTTTGGAACAAAGAATTGACCAGCTGTTGGTTAGATAAGGAGAACGATGCTGCGGGTACCTGCTAATGACGTGCACACGTATTTGCAAAGGTTGGGTTTGAAAAGCTTGATAATGACAGATTAAAAAAAAAATTTTGTCTGGAATCGTTGCGACCTGTCTTACAAAAGAATAAAAAAGAGAAGGAATAAAAAGCAAACTGAATCCAGATGTGCTCAAGGACTTGCAGATGTCCTTTCAAAGATTTAACTAAAAAGTGAAAAGTACAGGTATAAAAATATTTTTTTTAAACTTATGAAAATGGTCAAGGTGAAATATGACATGCATTGCACAAAGCACTTGTTTAGCTGTGATTAAACTAATTCTAAGGTTATGTAGCTTAAAATATTCCGTCAGTGAGTCTGAAGATGTGACAAATATTAAGGATCCAAATCTTTATAATTACAGTCAGCTTATGTATTTCTCTTTCTGTGCACAGATTGGCAGAGAGAAGGAGCCATATGTCTTCTGATCTAATGCAAAGAGAGGAATGAAAACATTAATGTGGCTTTAAGATGCTAAACGCTGACCAGAGAGTTATTCAAGTGTGAGTTATTCAAATGAGTGTTCCGTTTGAATTGCTTACACGCGGCGGAAATACTGCAGTGTAAATGCCTTTTAGCCTGGCTCAAAGCCCGTTTAATCCTAATAGCTTGTCAGATGACCAGTGTTAGGACTTCCTGTGCTGTTTCACTCTCAAAAACATCGGACAAAAGAGTAAAAGGCGTTTGCACCCGCTAGGCGCGCACACTAACTCCCTCGACGCCGGCGTGGACACCTACTGAGCAAATGTGCAGCATTGCAGCGCGCTTCAGAGTGTATTTGCACATAAATAGCTTATTACCTCATCACTAAACATTTAGGTTAGATTTCTGCTCTGCTTTGGGAATACACAGACGGCCCATAACTCATTTGGAGCAAGACAGAAGCAATATGTTTACACATGCTGAAATTTACAAGTAAATATTGAACCTATTACAAACTGTTTGTTTTCCTCTCTCTTTATGCAACGGGTTAGACATTGCATTTTTTTTTTCATGTTGCGTCGTTTCCGGAGCAACGGGTCGGAAAAGAAACGGGAATGAAAGTCCACTGAGAGGTGATGCGGAAGAATGCAGAAAGTTTCAGTTAACTTAGCTCGAGTTGTCCACAACCTAAACACAACCATCAAGATCTGTAGCTCGATTTTGTGTCTACATTCATATTTTAATGCACATATAGATGTTTACCATCATAGCTCCACTCTATATAGGATATGGAGGGTCCGACGTCCCCACACTGGATCAGGATTTTGATTGGGACAAGGTGTGGGTCAATATCAAACTCGCCTCTGGAAACCCTGACCACCAACAGATCCATTATAATTTCATACACAGGACCTACCTGTAAGCTACATCTTATGAAAGTTATCACTGATCCCTCATGCACTCTGTGTACATTAAAAACCCCTGGCACTTTCCTCCACATGGTGTGGGAGTCCCCCCCCCCCTGTTGCGCGATTTTGGCAGGGTGTGGCCGCTGAGCTGACGGCACTCGTATCGGAGACGGTACCTGTGACCATATCTGTGTTATTACTAAATGACCTTTCAGCATTTTAAGTTCCTGAATGTTGGAAACGTGTTTTTGTTGGCAGGATTAACAGCTGCTAAGAAAATGATCCCCTCACATCTTTGACCATTGGACAATGGGTTCTAACTTTTCTGGATGTTACGTATATGGAACTGCCATGAGCCCGTATAAATGGGACCAAAGAGGCGAATGTGAATATATGGCTCACTACGGCGGAAGCACTGAAGGGCTCACTTTGATTCTTGTTGTCTGTGTCTATCTGAGGTACCACACTCAACAAGTCTATACTATCTGTTCTGCAAGTTCCTTTTCTGTTTTTCTCTTTTTTTTTGTTGTTGTTTGTTTTAGCCGCTTCCACTTTCTATGTATGTATGTGCGTGTGTGTGGAGGGAGGGGGGTTGATGTAACGGTATGTTCGGTGACTGTACATTAGTATTTGTTGTGAAAATAAAATAAAAATTTGATCAAAAAAAAGTATTTACCATCATAGCCTCGTTAACAAAACACCTCACACACTTTAATCCTACAATAATTGATTTCTTTGGCCATCTGAGTGCAAAAACTGCAGTTCCTCAAACGTCCACTTGAGGCTGGCTACAGAACGAGTCAGTCTCCATAAGTCCCCATGTTCAAATGTCGAACTTCACAGCAGAAATAAACATGTTTACAGCCTGGTACAAAAAACAGTTTTGGTCTCTACAGCTAATTTCCTCGTTCAAGACAACTGTACTGAGGCTGAATTTTTATATAACTCACCTGTTCAAATTATATCTACGCTTAAAGTTATACATAATTAGCAGCAAGGCTGATTTGATTGACAGGTGGGTGTCGTCACACAAAATTCAATTTCATTCTTTTAGCTTTGTTTTTGGTCTCTACCGACTCCTGTGGGAAACTTTAAGGTGTTCAACTGTTTGTGTCTACATACCGGTCCTTTAACTGTTTGATTAAAGTGTTACCACAGTCTGATAACAAACTAAACATCCCAGAAGGGCGATGTGTTACAATAGCAATAACATTAAAATCACAGATTGGAGGAAATACAGCAATCTTGATTTCCCGGGGTGTCATGCATTTAAAGCACATGCTTATACCACCCATGACCCTTCATGCAGCCGATACCGCGCCGTCATTAAAATCAGAATAATCCCCCGCTTCATTTGACCGCGCGCCATGCACCGAAGACAATTAATCCCAGTTAGCTGTAAAGTATGTTTCACGACATTATGCTTCTAAATAAAAGCACATGCATGATGCAGACACATTTGCATTGAATTTTTCTCATTATCCGCTCGCTGCTGTAGAGTTAAATTACATCAGCGTATATATGAGTTGTTCTGCATTTGCATTTTTTGATTGTATCCTCGGGAGGGGGGAAAAAACAGCCTTTGATATGGTTTTGATTATAATTTGCTGAGTGTACACGAAACAATTCAAGATTGAGTTGCTCCTCCAAAGCACAGTTACTGATGGTTAGCCAGTGTTTGTTTGATATATGTATTTATTTGATCAATCACTCCCTCACCAGGCACTGATAATTTTCTGGTTTTCACTTTTTTTCCCCAATTGTCACGAGATTTGAAGTTTTCAGGTCAAGCTCCATAACTCTGTTTAAAATGCGGTGTGTAGATTTTGTAGATCTCTTTAAATGCCGAGACTAAAATGTTTCCACAAACCCCTCTGGATGACAGATCTGAAACTAGAAAAGTACACTACCAACTAGACAAGAAAAACTCTTTTTACCGTCAGGAAGGAAGAACTGTAAGTAGAGATAGAGGGTACACGTTAGGTCTAAATAACCCATTTGCAGTTTGCCGAGCACAATGCTCGTAGGAAAGTGTTGGACAAATCTGAAAAACAAAGATTTAGTACTAACATTCAGCATCGATGTAGAGAGCAGTGTTCTCTTTATCCTGAGGCAGCGGCGGAGGATGAGCGTTACAGCCATTAAGGAGCTACTTTGTCGGAAAACTAACAAGAAAACAACTTATGTATCTGTTTACGGTGAAAATAATTAAAACAGTCAGACTAAATAACTGCAAACTGTGATCGGATTCCATGCTGTGCAACATGCTGAGAAGGTTTCCACATAATAGCAGGGTACAGTAAAACAGGTTGCCCTGCTGAGGAGTTGTAGGTGTCCAAGCTTGTCGCCTGCGGTTTTCTTACCAACCTTTACAAAAATAAAAATAAAATTAAACATGAGCAACCGTCTTTGCAGTTGCTTCACAATAAAAAGGCACCTCATGTTTGGCGGTCGAATGCTTTTATTGTGAAGCAGCAGCAGGAGGATATGTTTGGTGTGTATGCATAATTTCTCTCTAATCTGAATCCAGCACAGGAATGGCGGACCACGCCACAAAGGCCGCCTTCTATGACCTTTAACAAACCTTGAAGAGTCCAGAGACGACAATTACCAGAGTTAGAACTTCATTGTTGTTAAACAACAGATATTAAAAAGACATACTATCACATTTTGTGACATATTCTTATTTGTGATCGACGTTGTGAAACCATCCTGTGACGGCGTCCGCTTCGCATCGAGCAGCGTGTCAACAGACAACCCAGTGAACCGGGATCGTTTCTCTTGCCACCTCTTTGCAACACTGCCGAACTGTGTCTGTAGCTTTGTGTCTTGGTCCTTGTTATCTCTGAAGCCACATGTTTTTGAACTCGGCTCCCAACATCCAGGGGAGGACAAAAAAAAAAAAGTCAAACTGTCAGAGAACAATTGGGAAAATACACAGAAAACAATGAATAAGCAATCGCCGCAGCACTTTTGTTGCTCGAAGTTTACACTAAGGTTGAAAACCAAATGGATTACAGTAACATTTACACTCGGGGAGATGATAGAAACTCCATAGGTTCCAAGTGACTTAAGTAACTTAGTTAAAACCTGAAGTAGGTGAACCTGGAGATGTGATTATCTGCCGAGTGTTCGGGCGAGATTCCTCTATCTCCGTTTGTCAGGTCAGAATTCCAAGAATTCCTAAATTAAAGTCGACGTCTGTGCGGCGTGATACCGACTTCTTCTTTTTGTGAGCATACCGTTATCATGATGGATTTATTTAACAAAGCAGACCAGCTCTAGCCGCAGGGCGAATAGCAGTGGGGGGAACCGGAGTCATGTAAAAAACGAAATGTGAGGATTTTCTAGCATGATTTGTGCGTTTGTTTTTTTTCCCTGGAAAGTAATTAGAGCCGTGACACGAGCGCGGTGAAAATCTCAGCCAGTCACTCGTGTGTGTGATGGGATGTGTGTCGCCCGTGCTTACATTCCTAATTACACTTTAACTGTGTCTCTTTTTTGGGATATAATTTTCTTTTTAAAACACTTTCGGTGCCACTCAGCTCGCACTCGGCATCGGCCAACATGCTGGCAGGAACAACCCCCACTGATGGACATCTTTAATTAGCAATCCCTGACACTGGGAGAGTTTTTTTTTTTCTTTTTCTGAACTGCTGCTGATTGGGTCAATTCCATTTCAGCGGTGTCCCAAATCTGCTAAGGGCTCCCTGCTTAATGCTCTTAGCTTCAAGTCGCGCAAAATAACTCCATGAGCGTGACGGCGAGAAACGTCTGATGAGCTCAGAAAAACACTGAAGGAGTCTGGTTCAACGCTTTTTTCTGATTTAATCTGACCCTCAAGGGTTTCCTAGTCGGAACAATTATTGCTCTTTGCGATTCATTTCTTGCACTAAACGGCTTTTAGTTCACAGAGAATATGTCCTTGGATCTCTTATGGTGCTGCTTTGCTTCATTACGTTCTCGTCCACACACACACACAGACACACTCGGGTTGATACATAGCAGACAGCCGACTGGTCTTAAATATACAGAATACAGGCAACAGCTCTTCACACCGCTCTCATCCTGCCAGCATTGACAACTCATTAGACAGAGGGATTTTCAGCGTTTTCATAGTAACAGCGCTTAAATTCCTGGGTTTTCCTGGTCCCCCCACCCCCGCCTTATCCCCACATGCCGGCAAATTTGGCACGGGCAAAAGGGAAGGAAATGGCGGGTTTAGAGGGAAAAAAATCTTATTAAACAAATTCTCTAAAGCATTGAGACCAACTGGTGTGGAGTGCGCTGATAACAGCTGGCCATTTTGGAGCGTCACCTCGCTTGGCAGCTGCACCAGCAGAGAGAGAGAGAGAGAGAGGGAGAGAGAGAGAGGGAGAAAATGTTTTAATGGCTCTGGCCCACAGATTTGAACACTGCTCTTTTGGCAACTTTTTAATTATCTACAAATGAATGGATTGATAGGAGCAGTCATAACGAGACAGGGATTGGGAAAGGGGGCATTCTGGTCTTCTGTCGTGCAAAGATATGTCGGTAAGATGGCCTCTGGACTCAACTGTTTCAAAGTTTCGAAGGCAACTTTGCTAATGAGAAATTTAATCACACACTGTTGGGGGATTTTTTAGTATTACGTGCCGATAAATACAAAAAAACACAAATAGGATTACATCGTGCACAACCGCTGAGTCGACAGACCACCTACTCCATTACTTAGAGATTTGGAAGTTGCATTCCATTTATATTTACATGAGGAACACATCCCGTTCTTCAATCTGCAAATGTGTCGGGATTTAAAAAAAAGGTTCATTTCGTTCTTTTCAGCAATGTTTGATCAGCTTAAGACTGTTGAAGTAGCAGGGGATTCCATTCACACGCAAAATGAGCAAAATTCAATTTGTCCAAACTAAAAAATCAGACACAGAGCAGAGTGAAGTTCTGCCATCACCACATCGCCTCACAGTCACAACCGTGATCAGATTCCAGGATTTATATTTCTTTAATTGTAGCATCTTTGAAACTGTAAAACACAAAATATGTCAAAACCTTGAAAGCTAAACCAACGACTTCCTCACTATGTACTTCTTTGGCTACGACTTAAAAGTGCAGTGTGTAATATTCGAGGGGATCTATTGGGAGAAATGGAATCAATTAGGCATAACTATGTTTTCATTTCTGTATATTAACCTGAAAATAAATATATGTTGTGTTTTTGTTGCCTTGAATGAGCCTTTATATCTACAGAGCGAGCGGGTCCTCTTCCACAGAGTCCGCTATGTTGAATGACCATATTTCTTAAACCCAGAATGGAAAAAACAAACATTGACTCTAGCAACCGCTGTAGTTTATCCTTCATGCATGGAAGGGCAGGGTGAGGCAAGGGTGTGGTATTTAATTGGTTGCAATTCGCACCCTCACCACTAGATGTCACTAAATCCAACACATTATACCTTTAAAGCAATCAAGAAACATATCCACTCCAACAAATGTCCAGAAACTAAAAATAAAAGATAAAAATGGGGCCAATCAAATGGGGGTTTTTGCCTTTGTGGGGAGGTTAGTCGCACCGGCCACACTGGCACGGTTGTTTATTTTGAGGGCGTGTTAGAGGTTTTGCTGGTCACAAACTACAGTAAGAGCTTGTCGTCTGCGGCCTTTTTCAGCTCAATGTGGCTGTTTCTGTTTGTAGAATTCGTCCTTGTGAGACCAAATTGTGCCTAATATACCCATATCTGGTTAATGAGGCCTGTAACACCATTAATGAAGCTAACTTGGTGACAGACCTTGTATTTCTTTAACCTTCTTCATAATAAAACCAACCAGTCCGCTTAAGATTTTAATAGCAAATGTTTGGATTGCGTCACACAGTAAGTAATTATGTGAAAGTACAGTCAGGAACGTAGGAGTGAAACTAAACTCCAAACTACAGAGATTCAGGTCAAAGCAACAAAAGTAAAAGTGAGAGCTTAAGAGACAGAGAAAACAAAACTGTCTCTCCATAGCTGGCAAAATAAAAGAGGACAGACCCGGGTCCATGGAAAAACCCAAAAAGAAAGTCCCCTGGCACCAGCATAGAAGTGTGAAAGCCTCACCAGATCCATCTATTGTACCAATTCAGTGTGTGATCATTAGTGAAATGGACTTGATACTGTGTCGGGGAGAATCCTCGACATATTTTGTGCTCGCCAGGGCATTGTATTTACATTGGGAGAGATAATGTCGTTCAATGAAAAAGTAGGACTGTTCCGATCGAGTTTTTCTGGCCCCCTGATCCTGATCTGAGTCCTTAAATATTGGATGTTTGCTGATACAGAGCCAGATCCATATATTTGTTTCAGTGTTGAATCAATATTTGTCTGAGGTTCTTCCCTCACAAATGATCCCCGGGCTGAGTTATAAGCATCTGCGACAGAGAGCACTTCAACCAAACAACAGACAAGTTGAATGTTTTCTCGGAAAAAGTTACTCGTTGGGGTAAAATATTTTACTGATATGACCTGCCAGAAAAACCCACATGACTCGACAAAAATGGTTCCTGTAAGGAAACTCATGCACACAAGAAAAAGAAGCAATTCTGCATTTTTTTTCTTTTAAACTTAGATTCAATTATTAAGATCATGCTCAATGCAGAAAAGAAAGTATCCTGCTCAATTTAATTGTCTCTCTCTGCTGTCTTTGCATTTGTTTCTTCCCCTGTTGGCCATGTAGTGAGGCCAATGTTTCCCTCTCCCGTTTATGGGTAATCAGCGGCCTTTGTTGTTCTAAAAAGCGCTCTGTGATGAACCCATTTGTGAAAGCACTCCATAAATACATTTGTCTGGATTTATGAAGCAGAAATGTCACAAATGCAACCAAAGCTAATGAGCCAATTCTCTGTCAGCCCAAGTGTCATAGCGAAAACTCCGTCTCACCATACAGTAAAGTCAAGTGTCTCATGAGGTGAAATAACAGACCAAAAAATGAAAATGTCATCGTGGTATCCCTTCACAGCTGACAGGTCCATCGTACACCTGAGCGCAGGGTGTTTCAACGCTCAATATATTCGGGAAAGTCCCCTGTATGTTGAGATATCCTGTCTTCTTTGCCAAAGTTTGGAATATGCTGACAATGCACTGTCACAGCGAAGTTGTAAAACAGACAGATTACATAATTCATTAAAAAGACGTTAGAATCTGACTTTGAATTTAGTAAAAGTTTTGTCTGAGTCTTATATCTCTTGGTATTTCATCCTCTGTGTGTTTCTTTGTTAGTTATAAAACTAACTAAAACTAAAAAGTGCTTAGCATCCAGAACAGCTGATTTTTTTCAGGGACTGTTTAGGAGTGATGGGTTGTCAAACTCTATGGTAATGAATCACCTTATTAAAATGATGCGAAACGACACGTCATTGAAACTGAATGAAATGTAACGTCCATACTCCTCTACTGAGCCATATGATGATGATGATGATATTATCACTTGAGGTAGGCTATATTTCCATAAGTCCCCATGTTAAAAACTTCATGGCAGAAATAAACAAGTTTACAGCCTGGTACAAAAAACAGTTTGTCTTTATAGCTAATATCATGGATACAGCCATTTTTTTACTTTAAGGTATCAAATCTACTTTTATTTTATTTATTTTTGTCACTCTTTACGCCATTCGCTCACTAACCCTGAGAAAAAATGTTAAATTCAAAATATACACAAAAATAAATTCATCTTATTTTAGATTAAGTGTCATTTTAGTCTGAACAATGGAAACTGGTGGAGCTCCAAAATGGCAGCCCAGTCGCTCAAGGAAAATTTTATTTACTGTTTATTGGACAACTCAGAATACAATTTTTGTCCAGTGCCAGCATTCAGTGCCAAGTAGCTTTCTTTATTATTTATCCAACAATCAAAAACATTGGCTGTAAATATTCAGAAATGTAGTCACTGAATACAATGTAGGCATCTGAGATAGAGGGCGGAGGTCATGCTGGCACTTAGGCGGATTGGTGCTGACAGCATTCGAAGATGCTCACAGAAAAAGCTAACAAACAAAAAAAACAAAGTACAGCTCAAGTTATAGTATTTACTCAGTCAACAAATTAAAAATTTGACCTGATTATGGTGCTTAGTGTAGTTAGGGCAAATCTACATGCCTAATTTATGGCAATGCACTCCCCCAAAACATTAGTATCCATCCTCCAGGGAAACCTACAGCAACAACAATCTGGCCAGTAGAAATATCTTTGTACCAACAGGTTGGACGAATGTTTCGAGTGACCATCCTCGCGCCCTGCTGCTGCTGGCAGAGCAAAAAAACTGCAATCACTGCTTGGCCATGAAACACCGAATGTGGAAAAAAAACAGCTTAATTATGTTTCCCTTTTCACATAGTTGAATGGTAATGTGTTCCCCCGCCCAACAGCCGAGGATGAAATGCATAAATAAAACATGAATAAATAAATCATCTTAAGGAACATTTTTTTCCAGACTGTAAACCTCATAAAATGTAATATCCACACAGTTCACTGCCAACATGACAGGAAGGAAGGGGGAAAAAAACAACGACAGGGTTTTTGAAGCTTACCCCTGCCATGTCTTTACCCCTCCCTTACAAATCCATTTCTGCCAGGGACCCACTTCAATCCTGTAGCCCCAATGTCCATCACACTCTTTCCCATTCATCCCCTCTTCTAAGGGCCTAAGAACACTTGAGCATTATATGTCGAGGCTACAAAGGCTCTCTCAACTACAAAGTAGAGAACAGAGAAGTGTAAAAAGGTCCATAGATAAAACACAACTGCTTTCATCACATTTAATCCGACCACATACAGTACACAAGCCGGGGGGAACAAATACAGTGACGCACGCAGATATGCAGATACACAAATCTTTATTTTCTCTCGTCCCCGGCATAGTAAATCGCTTTAAACTCCTTAATCATTACAACAACACAGCAGCCATGGACTCCCTCAGTTAACTCTCTGAGATCAGTCCAATCATTGTACTTTCTAATATTCCACCAGAGGACTGATTTCATAGTTAAATCACAAAAGCAATTCCAAAGTCAGGTTACTTCAACTTTTACAATGACATTGCAGTGATTTGGTTTTGATGAATTTCTCAAACAGCTAATGGTTTGTTTTCCCCCAGTGAGCCACACACCGCCTTTCTTTCATCATGGCGACGTTTGGGTTTGATGTAGCTTCGCTCCTACGGTGAGCCGTCACAAGTCACACCGAGAATTTCAGAGATTATCACAATACCGCATGTCCAAATACAAGTAATGTGTTTGAGGACTGTGCCTCGGAGTACAAGCTGACAGAAGTCTTCTCTTAAAAGGAAAAACCCACCCTGGGGTAGATTTTTTACACTCTCACGCTCATGATCTTGGATAGTAACGTTAAGCATAAAAACACAGACAGCTGCTGGAGTTCAGAGCGCCGAGACTTTAAATAGATGATGCCACACGGTGACACTCTTTAGATTTGGCCCGTTGACTCTGAATTAATAGCTGAATCTATAACCTCTCACCGAATATATTTATTTTACTGTGAATTTCTTAGCGCCACTTCTAACGTCTTAGAAAAAAGGTATCAATGTCAAAGTGTCCTGTAACTTTTCCCATTATCCCGTGGCACCGACAGGATTTGTCACTGTATCCTCACTTCATTCCGTCCTCCTGCTGTTCAAGCTTAAAGGTGTTCTGCAGAGTTTTCATTGTAATCAAACACTTTTGTTTATCACCAAAATGCATTGCATACACCCTTAAGGCGTTCAAAACATGT
Organism: Collichthys lucidus; assembly: GCA_004119915.2. NCBI lineage: Eukaryota > Metazoa > Chordata > Actinopteri > Sciaenidae > Collichthys > Collichthys lucidus. The sequence goes on along the minus strand of CM014101.1, from coordinate 14,318,598 downwards.
TCGACGCCTCTCCTGCTTCATAAAACTTTTGAAAAAGAAAAAAAAAAAGTCTTTTGTTTGGAACACTTTCAAATTATGACCCCTTCCTGTGGTTTAGAGAGACACACACAAAGAAAGTTAAAATTTGAAAATACAAAAAATCCACTTAATGCAAATTAGAGAAGAATTTGCCTGTAAGCTTAGTAGTATTTTAGAAAAAGAAAGCTGACCAAAAAAAAAAACAATAATAATGATGCAGACCTCCCGAGTGCAAACAAAAACAAGTACTGTACATATTTTGGACGTTGTAGGTTGCTGATTAAACGCCAGGGGCTTCATTTTTAACTCACATATACACATGCATATATATAAATACAGCCTCAAAGAGGCTTACGCCACTTCCCACGCCAAAGTTTTGATCTATACAAAACAAACTTCACTGGAGAATGGGTGCAACTGTGCAGAAACTCATGTATATGGCTTAAATTCATGTGAACTGAAGCTAGATACACGCATAGTGATGCCTCTCAGTGCAATACCACTGTGGTAAATATGGACGACAGTACATGTGTATTTGTTATTATCAAAAACTAGCAAAATATCAAGCAAGTGCAACAACACGAGACATAGCAGCCAGCTAATATTACTTACAGTACGTAGTCCAACAGTCTGTGTTTCAGCCTTTTATTTCACAAAGCAAAGATTTATTCTTGTCTGTTGGTTTTTGCTTCGTCACTCTCTATTTTCTTTTTAGCTACCTGGGTCAACGTCCCCTTTGGTCTTTTTGCCTCTATCATTATTTACCGTAGCCTGCCGAACCCAGTTACATTGCCCGCTTGCCCAGCTCCGGTTCTGGCACAACACTGGCTCCACATCATGGGCCTGTAAACCTCCTCTTCTTCTTCCCGGTAGTCCCAAACACCTGTGGTACAAACACTAACACTCCCCCGGTGCTCTGAGCTCACAGTCTGGGCAGCCTTGCTAACAAACTGAGCTAACAGCAGCTACAGTTGGCAGAAGTTTACTTTACTGTGCATCAGGAAACTGTAAAACATTTTCTCCATAAAATATGATCCAGTTTCACCAAAATCAGTGAAATAGTCAGTTGTGTGTGATTTAGTGCCGTAAGGATTTACGTACCTCTTGTGGGTAACGACAGAGACACCATTCACTTCATTAAACGTCAGTGTAGCATCAAAATGATTGAAAATCAGACATTTAATGGTAAAAACGTTACACAGTGTTGCTTTTATTTCACTTAACGTCACATGTTACTCTTAAAAAAACAGCTGTTTTTTTTGTACTTGCGTTTGTAGTGAGCCATGACTATTCTATAAGCACCTTTCAATTCGAAAAAGAAACTCAAACCTGCTCAATATTTCATCAGCACTGTCTCACCCATTACATTCCCCAGCCACGGAGCCCAGAGGAGAGGGCCAGACTGTAACTGATGAAATAATCCTGGGTTGTAGAAAACCAAAATTAGATGAAATAGCATTTAAGAACTGCAGGAAATGGATGTCAGTGGGTTTTAATACCTTCTGAAATTCTGCATATATCATCAAGTGTGATTCTTGAGTCTCACTTCAACTCAACGGACACATCTTCACTGCCGGCACATTAAAAAGTAAAATAGTCTGGAAATAAAGCCAATGACAATCATTACACTCCGTATCCGCATCACCAGCCCTAGCATTAAAATATGTGTTCATGCCGACCAACTGCCATTCCAGTACAAATACAAGTAGGCTACTAACCACTCCAACAGGTGTATGTTTGATGTGATCAACATCTTTCAGCTTCTCTTGGAAATCATATAATTCTGTTCAGAAAAATTCGTTTTTCACCCGTCTTCCTCACGCTTGTTGTTGTCACGATTCACCTCACCAATGTTCGTGCAACGCCGTGCGATGACCATTCGAGATTGGATGTGGGTAAACCGAGGGCTGGATACGAGGCCGATCCATGCACACACATTTCCTGGGCGGACTGTGATTTATAATGCGATGTTAGTAAGTTACCTGCAGGTGTGCGTATGCACGTTTTTATTAATTAGGATTATCATAAAACAATTAAAGCCATTGAAATTGAGTATCCTTTAACCCTTGAGCCATCTTAGGACCATTCGTGGCTTTTTTTTTTTTTAAGTGTGGCTGTGTTGAATGAAGATTGCTAAAATTTGGTCAAAGATATTTATTTTAAATTCTTTTTTAGAATAGAAATCTCAGTACTTTATTAAGCCTAAAATGGCTTAGCAACAGAAATGCATCCTAAATAGTTCCTAGCGGCAAAACGTGCCCCATTAAAAAACTTTTTTTTTGATCCCACGCTTATCCTAACATAAATTAATGCATGCCTTTATGTTAAGATTTCATTTTGGACCACTGGCTTTCAATTTGTAGTTTTTATATTTGTCCACCACATGGTGCCATTTTACCCATTCAAAACAGGCAGCAAAGTTTCACACTTTTTACTGTTTTCTGCGAAAGAAGTATATTTCAGGCTGAAGTAGTTCTAAAAGACTGATGTGTTTAAAGTGGAAAAAAATATTAATATATATTATTTCATAGCAGTTTTTAGGAAGAAGTTATTTATTTATTTTAAGGAACACAAATGGATGTTACTGACCTTGCTGGGGCTGCCCAGAGTCCAGAATAAAAGGGTGCTATCGTAGCGTTTTAGCTGTGTCGCACAATCTGCTTTTATTCAACCCTCCTCAGTCAGAACAAGTTAGCTTTAAGCAGGTGCTTATTACTTCAATAATTCAACATGGCTACTAAATGAGCAAAACCAATAAATCTTGCATCGAGGATAATTATCGCCGCATTGAGCTTTTTTTGAATCGCACATTTGCTCCCGCCGTTTTGGTCGGTTCCGACTTTCACAAGAGAGAGTAAACAAGGAATATATAGCACAAAGCAGCAGCAGTGTTGCTGTGGTTACCTGCAGTTTAATACCCTGTGAAGACACTCAGAACGGCGGTGCCGTCGGCGAGGAACGACAAACAAAATAAAATAAATAAAAGAACGCCCTCTTCGGTTTTGTCCTCTTATGGTTTCGATACAAGAGTGTAAATAAATGCGTGCGACCGTAGGGACGGAATAAAAATGAGAAAATGAATAATATAGGATGGGAGGGGAAAAAAAAGAAATATTCACTTCATCAGGCATTCAGGCAGTTAGTCTTCCAGAACACCAGTCGGTGGGATGTACAATGCACAGGAATGGGAAATGTACAGAAGCTATTAAGGAGGGAGTTCTGTAAAATTGCACTCTAATGATGTAAGTGCTCAGCTTTTTTGGGGCCCATCTTGAAAAATAGTGTCGTCCTGTCAGATGCTGAAAAATTGATGCACTTTAGATGCTTTGTATTTTCTTTGCTTTTGCTCATGTCGTGTGGGGGGGCCAATGCACCCTATGCCCGACACCCTCCACTGCCAATAGCTTCCTGTCCCCTCTATTACACATCATCCCCCTCTTTCGCTCACTCCACTAAAATGGCTGTGCATAATTTCCAGCCCTCATCGCTGAGAAGTTTGACTAAATGGCAGGTTATTCAGTCACAAGCTATTAACAGTAGTGCACATTATGTTGTTTTGTGACTGAGGAGTGAATTAGAAGTGTGTTTTTTTCCCCGCTGCATTATTTTCCTTTGCAAAGTGCAAAGATATTAAAAGAGAGAGAGGGAGGGGGAGGGCAGACAAGGAGACAGAGACACAAACACAAAAGGTCCCTGGATGTCAGCAAATGCAGAAATGTACAGTAAATCTCACTTGACATGATTCATTGCTTGGTATTTCTATATAAAGTACGTCTAAGCATTTGCAAAGAAACAAAGGACTGTAGAAATGCGTAAGAAACAGAAGGTAAAAAAGGCCTTTGTGCAGATTTAGGTTACTTTTTTATCAAAAATACAACAGCACAGTCCTGAGGGAAATTCAGTTTACCAGGTCAGGGGAGAGAGAGAAAGAACATCATGTCTAACAGTGGACCACATGCAAACTATTTCCGTGTCCATCTTATGAACGGTTTGCCAAATATCTTTAGATACATACATTTTTTTACCCATGAAAGTTTGCACTGTTTACTCACGCTATACTATAAATGGATCGGGTCAAGCAGAGTTCAACATACAGGGAGGAACAGGAATCTCAGCTAAGACATGAGCTCATTTGAGAAATTTAGTTAAGTGCTTTAAAATATCTGAATTTTCGGTGCCACTATATGAATTTTAGATTTCCTGTATATTTAAGTTCCAAAAGGTGAGTAAAGACAATTAGCATTTTTATTTCTGAATAATGTATTTTACGATAATTTGTGTCCAATGTCGCCTAGCCTCTTAAACAATCTAGCCTGGGTAATATGGATGGATATATGCAAAAAGATTCATGTAGGCACCTGGATCTGGATCTTTTTTCAACATGTATAGTCCATTATGCATCTCACTTGTATAGTGTGTGCACAGCAGTACATTTACCCTATTATATACCTTTCTAAAGGTTTATTCAATTCAATTTTATTTATATTACGCCATCAGTCTATACGGCATTCTTTATGATATTTGCAGAGACTCAACAATCCCACCATGAGCAAGCGCTTGGTGACAAGAAAAAAGTCTTTAGAAGCAGAAATCATGAGGTGGGTCAACATCTACCGGAACTGGTTTAGTTAGAGAGGATGTGGGTAGGGTAGATAGATATGTTTTTGCATTAAGTATGATGTGCTGATGACTGCTGGACTGTATTCGTTAAGATATTATTTGCAGAGACTTAACAGTTCCCACCATGAGCAAGCGCTTGGTGACAAAGAAAAACTCTTTAGAAGCAGAAATCATGAGCTAATGGTGGGTCAACATTCACCGGAAATAGTTTAGTTAGAGATGATGTGGGTAGGGGGCAGGATCGATAGATATGTCTTTGCATTCTTTAAGATATTATTTGCAGAGACTTAACAGTTCCCACCATTAGTAAGCACTTGATGACAAAGAAAAACTCTTTAGAAGCAGAAATCATGAGCTAATAGTGGGTCAACATCTACCGGAACTGGTTTAGTTAGAGAGGATGTGGGTATGGGGGTAGGGTAGATAGATATGTCTTTGCATTAAGCATAATGTGCTGATGACTGCTGTACTGTATTCTTTAAGATATTATTTGCAGAGACTTAACAGTTCCCACCATGAGCAAGCGCTTGGCGACAGTGGCAAGGAAAAAAACCTCCATTTCACGCTCTACTTTAAAACATCAACTTCTCTACATTTCAGAGGAACATATCGTGCTTTTTGCTCCATCGTGCTATTTGACAGCAACAGTTACAAGTTACTTTACAACTTGTCTTGACAAAAAGATAAACATATGCAATATGGTCAACCCAGCAACCATGTCATGGCCACTCAGATGTACCTGGTGACATTTTTGTGGGAAATAAATTCAAAGTTGGGAACCGTTCTGCTCACACATTGATAATTTAGTATTGACAAAGTAATCATGTAAAATATATCAATGGGTGCTTTTACTTTACTGTGTACTTTTCTGTAAATAATGCAGGAGTATAGTTTATCACCATCATTTAATAAGAGACTTTGCAGAATCTATCAAACTGAAGGAGTTAGGTTGGAGGATATACAGTTTGTTTGAGCTGTGGGGGGAAAAAAACAAACGGCCAAGAGGTGCAAGAAAAAGTTTTTTGGGGGAAGCGTAGTTATACATGATTCATGGCGCTGCTCCGAGAGCAGCTTGCTGTTGTGTGAAATTTGACATTAAGCATCTTTTATGTTATTCCTGTTTTTAGTCGCGAAACCCAAGGGCAAAGAATATGCAATGTGTAATTTTGTTCTATGGAGAGACTGTGCGGTGAATGAGAAAGTGTTCACAACAGTGTTTGAGCTCATTTGAATGGGCGTCAATGTGATCGCAGAATACAAATCAGCCGCTGGCTTGTGACATGCAGAGCTGAGCCTAAAGGTATCGAGCTTTTCTCTCTCTCTACTCACTTTATACAATCTACAATAATTCCCTCCATTAGGTTCTCTTATTGCAGACACATATTTAAAGATAAACATTATCACCTGTGACCAGAGAGGCATTTTATTTTGAAATTACATCTTTTTTACCTCTGTTGCTGTGTCTGTGGGTGACCCCTATGCCCGACAAATTGAATCTCAGTTATGACATTTATTTAACATGTTTATGCATGCCATAATAACCTTGGAGATGTGCCTTGCAAATACTGCTTTGCAGAGTTTAAAGGCTGAATATGAGACTAATGACTTGCAGGATGAATACTTTTGCAGGGTATATTTCTATGACTGTACGGATTATTTTCCTTTCTGCGGTTTCATCATTGCATTCATGACATTTTCTATGTCAGCTTCGCCGCGTTTGTTGTTTTTCTTCTTTTTTTTCTGATATTGCTGATTTTAGACAAACACCACAGCCGAGCTTGACCTTGTAATCTCGCCTCCGCACGCAGAAAGTGCCTAGAAGGCAGCGAGCCGCTGATTAACTGCCTGTTAATCGTACATTAAATTCATAGAAATCGCAAGCAGAAATTCATATACGCAAATCTGAGCCATATAGAACCGTGGCAGCAAAACAAACAGGAAATTCGATTTGTGAATTTCTGATGCAATGCTCGGCAGGGAATGCGTTTTACTCTCCAAATAAAAAAACCCACGTTATTATATTTTGGAAAAAGAAAATAAATAAAAATCGGAGGCAGTATTTTGTTGATTCAGTTCCTTTTCATGTATTTTTGCTCATCCATACACAAAAAAAACGAACGTTCTAGATAGGTAGAAATAAAATCTGATTAAAAAAAAAGCTTTCAGCACAACAACATCAGCATCTTGTGGATTTACATGCACATGCAGCACTCATGCAATGCAGATCATGTCATCATATGTATATATATATATATATATATATATATATATATATATATATATATATATATATATCCTGAAGAGCACACGGTGTGCCATTGTCATCATCTCCGATCACGATGAGCTAAACAACTTACGAGAGTCTGCTCCGGTCCCGTCTCGTTAATGCAATTTAATGCTGTGTCTTTCGCATTAGACTCCCGATTGCCGTTACCATGGTGACATGCATAAAAAAAAAACATCTCACAGCAGCTTGTTATTGCTTCATTACAACCACGTTTGAAGGTTTTTTGAGGGGAGGGTTTTACCCCTGATTTTTTTTTTTTATGTTGTTTTTTTGTTTTTCTTGTTTTGTTTTTTTGCAGGAACCTTGGGTGGGAGATAAGCAGACTGTGGCTCCATCAAAAGGATGTCCTCCCCTGCAAGCAATTACCCCCTCCAGGATAAGCTCATGTTAGAGCTTTTTACATGGAGTGCTGAAGTCCATCCACACCGTCGGGGCAAAGCGTACACTCAAGACTTCAGTGGGCATCATGGTGACTAAATCACAGTTGGATACAAATCTATTATTACCGCGGGTGCAGCCAGCAGCTGTTTTCATCATCAATTAAACCTGTTTTTTTTTTCTCAATTAATTATTCAAGTTATGAAATGTCAGGATGTTTTTTCTTATCACATCTTGTAATGGCTCTTTCAACAAAAACAGTCATTTAAGACAAAGCAAATCAGCAAACGCTCACCTTTGATAAGCTGGAACTGGCAGATGAATGATTAATCATTACTATAAATAAAAAACAGTTGGCAATTAATTTTCTGTTGATAGCTTATCTAAGCATCTCAGCTCTAATTATTGCAAGTTTCATTCAGGCATACATTGTGTTTTTACACTGATTTCCCTTTGAATCAATGGTGTAAAGTTAAAGTAAAGTACTCATTATGCAAAATGGTGCCACTACTGAACAACGCAGGGTAGTTTCTATCCTTAGTGGCCGTTTTATTAGGTACACGTGTACCAATCTATTGCAATTCAATAGCTCTGCAATAAAATTTGCTTTCAAAGTTTACAATGTCGTTGTTGACACGTGTAAATTTAATTATAAGTGTATTATTATAGGTGCCGTGTTCCAAAATATGAAAGGTGGCACCGTTTAGGAAGCCTGTAAAATCCAAGAATTTATGGCTGGCTGCTAAAAAGGCGTCGCACAGATGGGGCTGTAGCTACAGACAAGTTGCTCACCGTGATGGATTACTGATCTGCGGGCGGGTTTTAAGCCTCTATAAGGTCACAGTGTCATAAAAGATATGATCAAGCAAAGGCTGATGCAAATGTATCAATCGGATAAGGCAGTGCAATGGACAGTTAAAGTTGATGGTCTGACCCTATTTCTTTAAAAGTAAGTTTTATCGACAAACCAGAATAAGATGTGATTTCCAATAATGACTACTCTGCTGACCAGACAAGCCGGGCTCTAAAGCGAACTGTGAAAAGCTTTCAGTCTGTATGAGACAATAACTGTAATTTGAAATTTTTTAAACGCATTCACCAAGATGAATAAATTGTGACGCACAATTCCCAACACGGATCAAAAGAGACTCCACTTAATGTGTCAGAGATTACTGGCGAGACAGAAAAATATTAGAATCTTTTTTTTGAATGAATGCTACATTTGGTGTCGGAAAAACTTAACCAAGTACAGTTAATGGAAAAAGAGAGGTAGAAAACAGCACTCAGTACTTTGTATGACTTGACTTTGTAAACTTGTCCTCATGAATGTCAGGATGGAGTTTCATGGCGATCCATCCAAAAGGTCGTGCTGGTGCTGGAGCAAAAGTTAGAAACCTTGGATTGCTCATACACATTTTTATTCCAATCCGCAAGTTTGTGAGTACAAGTTAGTACACAAGATATTTTACAGGATCATTTTGACCTGCTGGTGGCTGTACTGTAAAGTCAGGAGATTATCAAACTTATTTGGATTGATCCTCTGGAAACCATGAATGTCTACAATCCATCCAACAATCTGGATCAAAGTAGGGAATGGCTAAAATCATCATATCTTTTTGAAGTGTTTGAGTTTACTGCAGTAAAAGTATCATAATATAATAAATATTTTATGACACAAGACTTTAAGATGGTAAACTTTCATAAGCACCACTTATATCATTTACAGCGAGAGCATAATCTGCCTAATTGTGTTTGGATCTGTTTGCCGAGTACGGGATTGGTTCCAGCTGCCCGTCCACATTTTGCACTTCCTGTTTGACAAGCTGGGGATCCTTACTGGAGCAGCCCAGAGGATGCAATAGTGGACTGAGAAGTTACAAACGCTTGGTCAGTTTGACAGTAGTGGGAGATTTTCAGCTTGCCATTATGCTCCGTTTCAGACTGGCAGACGTTATTGTCGCGTTAACTCTTTTGAAAATACTACTGGAGGTACTCGTTAACTACCTCAAGACCGGGCCAGGAGTAGTTTTAATTTGGCCTCCTGATAGTAAAATAACTTTACTTCACCAAATACACCTGGTTTTATGTTGCCTCTATTACTCCTAAAGAGCGGGTTGTAACATATATAAACAAACAGTTGTAAAAATGGTATTGTTTTAAAAACCATTTAATTCAATGAGGCTCGACTTTATAGGCAACCATGAAAGTCTCCCTTGTTGGCTGTGGGTTTTCCAGATCCTCAATTCAATGAGATATTTCTTTAAAGCAGCTATAACCTGTTTCTACATTAACAATGGATCACAAGACTACTTGAATGTGAAAGGTGACACAGGTATCAGTTCTTCTCAACCCCTATGGAGCTTTACACTATCCTTCACCTGCTCCCTCCATTGCTACATCCTGAAACCTTCAGGTTCTTGGCCACAAAAAGAAAGTCCAGTGCACTACACCGGTATGCACGAACAGTGTTTCAGCTTTCTCTCAAAAGGTCAAGTGTAGTTTAAGGATAAAAGTGCATTCTACAAGCATGTCTCGCAATAAGTTGAATCGATGTTCGTCTGAGCATGCAAGAAAACTCCTGTCCATCACATCTGAATTGAAAAGTTTGGCCTTTTAAAGATATACTGCATCTCTCGGTATGTATGAATGTCTTCCATCACACGTCCAACCTAATGCCGCAATCCCGCAGCAGATGCACAACAAGTCCCCCGTTCACTCGCGATGGTTTTGTTGTCTTGTTGCCCGTCTCGCAAACGTACGCGCATTAAAAATGGCAGTTAATCATTTCATACAGTGGCATCGTGACATGGGAGATTGCCTAAGACAGATTGGAGTGTCGTGGTCTTCTGTTCATCTCGCCGTATGACAGATGAGACAGAGACACATGACATAAAGAGCCGCGCGGAGTAAAGGACTCTTTGAGAAATGCAAATAAATCATCGCTGTCAATTCCCTCCAGAGATGTGCTTCCTGTGTTTCAGGGTAGACAATTATTGAGTTTCACTGTGACACGTGTTTCAAGGACACACTGTATACTTCACTGTACTGTAACCGTCTGTCAACTCGTCATCCCTCTGCCGCAGCGCCTTCTGTTTGTTTGTGCAAACCTTTCACAGCTATCTATATATTTGACAGTTAATTCAATTTATTTTGTGTTTTCTCAAACCTCCATGGCAGTTTATTACTATATTCTCAAAGGATGTCACAGGAATCCTTTGCTGTCTCGTCGAGTAAAGAGATTTTTAGGTGACTGAGCTACGGAGTTGTTTTTTCCTTCCCTAAAGGCAGGTATCAGCTACCTTTAACCTAACCCTTGCAGTCCTGGACTCTACAAGACCCTCTACAGATGGTAAGACATCTGTATAATTCGACATGCTGGACCACTGACAGAAGGTTGGGTTGTTTGATTTCAAGTTGGCAACAGGAAATCCTCCCCCTTTCTTGTTCCCGTTCCATCTCGCTGAAATATTTACCATGCACACACCCATTCATCTGTGGCGATAACAGGGGCTGATGGTTTCTTTGTTGGGTTTTCTTGGCGCTTCGCCGGCAGATGCACAATCAAAGCGCGAATCAAAGCGAGAAACAATTACGGTGGCTTGTGTGTAGGTGAATGGCAGCAATGAAAAGCTCATTGTGAGCTTTGTAGGCCAGCTGTGGCACGGGCAAAAAGATTTAAAAGGCTGAGGAGGACGAGGAGGTGGATACAGAGGAGACAGAGGAGGGCATCTGCTTTCATACAGTCCTCAGTGGGTACCACTCACCTTCTCCCATGCCAGAATGCACAAATCTGTAACATCATGTTGCCAGGGTGGGAATTTGCTTGGCCCGTGCCTTCAAGTGTGAATAGAGCTGGACAGTATATAGGTATATATACAGGACTGAGTGAATGACTTCCCTGTAAATATATTCTCCATGCAAGCTCTCGACAGCGGGGAGAAAAGGAGGTCAAGTCTCCCATCCATCTCTCCACCCATTCCTACACCAGCATCCCTGTTTATTCCCTGTCATCACCATAATACCAGTCATTTGCATGATGCAGAGCTCGAAACCTGTAATTTTCAGAAAGTCAGCCCGTTGTGAGAGTGACTTGAACACGATTCCGCACAATGCATGTTTTCCATGGAGTCCACAGTGTATAAAGGAAGCGGTAATAACAATTCTTACTATTAGTGCTGCAAATTTAAAGTTAGGCCTCAGTGTGGTGCCTGGGGAGAAGATGTGTGAGCATATAAAATAAGTGTGTCCTTTGTACAGAGGTATAATAAGGCTCAGCTCTATGTCAGTCTGTAGAAAGAACAGCACAAAATCGACAAACTTCACAGCTGTGAAATAAAGTGTCAAAGAATGCAGTTCCTCGAACAGCCACTTGAGGCTGGCTGCAAAACAAATTAATCTCCATAAGAGCTTATTTTAAAAACACCCAACTTTACAGGGCAAATAAACACGTTTACAGCCTGGTACAAATATCTGTTTCGGTCTCTATCTGTACTGTTGGTGAACTTTTATATAACTCAGCCGTTTAAAATATATTAGGAGTTAAAGTAATGTTAAATATGACTTAGTTAGACGCATTCTGATGTGTTTGCTGCAAATGTGTATATAAATGTCATTTCTATAAGAATTTACAATACATACATGTCTCTATGTGCTTTGTGATGAACTGCAGACTTATCCAGGGTGTACCCTGCCTCTTGCCCTAAGTCAACCCGGGATAAGCTCAAGCCCTCTGCCACCCCAATGAGGACAAGCGGTTACAGAAAATAAATGGATGGAAAGGCAAGTTAGAAACGCTAAAATTAGTCTTCAATCTGTATGTTTTAGTTATTTGCACCACACATTATGTTGATCAACACTTTCATATCTGCGCTGATGGCTACACCTGACCTCTAGAGTGCTTTTCTGAATGGAGTTTAATTTCATGGCAGCACGGCTAAAAAAAATTCCGACAACACACTGTGCACTTTGCAGTTGTATCGCAAGTAGAAAAATATATCTGTGACAACAGGCAGCGAGAGAGTAGTCTGTGAACATGCGCTGCATAAACTGCTTGATAAGTGGGTGGATCTGTTCAAGTATGATATTTGAATACTGTTCGGTCAGAACCACTGGCGCCGCTACAAAACATTTAGCATGACCACTCGGCCGTTTAAATTATATTAAGACTTAAAGTTATGCATAATTAAGAGCGTGATTGCTCTGACTGATAGGTAGATGGCATCAGAGGTGGCTTGACTGAGCAACCATGAATTATTCAGTCGGCCTTAGCTCCACATCTTGGAGCATCGGTACTGTAGATGGCCTTTAGATGTTAGGAAGCTCACATTTAATAGAATTTTAACAAGACAAAACACACGCTAGAATTATGTTAGTCAAAAACCATTGTTCTTCTGTTTAAGACCATACACTAGTGGCATCTTAACAAAACCCCCAGGAACCATGCTGATCCGTGAGACGATTTTGGTATAGTGACCATGGTTGTACCAAACAGTTAAAAAAGGAACCCGCAGGAAATCTGATCTTCCAGGGGAAGTTTTGAAAGCACACGCCTCATCAGTCTTGACTGTAAAAGGGCTCTTGTGCGCATTATCTACGAACCCAAAATCGAGTAAGTCACCGGAGACTTTATCGGCATCTGCCATGGTAACAATTACGGCACCACGTTCTCCTTTTTCCATGTTCTTGATGCGCATCATTGTGTCGGAAAAAAGGCGATGTCGCATACATCGACTCTCCAGACAAGCAGCGATATTAATCGCGTTCATCTGGCACATCCGTATGCCACACATGATCTGTACTTCTAGCATCAACTGATTCAAAATGGCCAGACTTTCTTGCATCGAATGCGATCATTCTTTTTTAGGGTTATTCTGTTGTGTACCCAAGCGTATGTTAATGTTAGTCAGGGGATCACTTAAGTGCTGAGGACTGATCCTCTGGGGACCACGAATGTACCCAACATCATGGCCAACAGCCATCGAATTCTTAGGATTACATCTAGATCATGGATGAACAAACAAACATGAAACCGAACACACTTTACCAGATTCCAGGAACAACAGGCATCATTGTTTGTAATTTATGTAAATTGCCTCTTCTCCATGATGCTTATCTTGTTTTGTATGAATTTATTTCTTTCTTCTACATTTTCATGGTTGTCTCTCTCCTCCCCGGAGCAATTAATCAAGGTTCGTGCTATGCTCTTAGCTGCGACTCCCGTGCATCGCCGCCTTATTTATTCACCTTGTGGTGGGGGGCGCGCACACGTACATCTGTATGTTGAGAGGGAATTTTAATTTCCTGTAATTTTCCCTGCGCTGAGACGTGCGTACGGGAGTGAAGTGTGGCAAGCATCAGGAGAACGCAGATGTGGATTCTATAGAGTGACAAATGAAAAATGGGTATGAAATTGACACCCAAAGTTTTGCTGCGTTTTATGTCGCCATTTCCCCCCAGCAAGTGTCAAGTCGCTTACATATCTGGGGGACACGCTGTACCCACTGGAGAAGCAGAGTGCAAAAGCATTATCTGTTTTTCATTTTGTGTCTGGAATTGGAGTCTAGGTCAACAATATGAACTACCATTGAGCAGAGAAGTAACAGAGAGATGAAAAGTGGGGAAACCTATTGGGGTTTTTCGAGTGAGCTTTGATTTAAGGGCTTTGGGTGGATTTCGTAACCTTGCTGCACATTACTTCTAAAACCGCTTATTGTCTCTCTGCCTCCGTCAGTGTCATCATCTTCCATCTTCACTCTCCATAATATTTCCTCTGAAGAAGTGACCCATTAGTCCGGTTCAGGGTGGCATGAAAATGTTTACGTTCCTCCCCTTATTTCAGACATTGTCTTTCCCGAAGAATACCGGCAGTTAACTCGAATGTGCACAGTATACGCTTGTGTGCCATGTGAAAAATCAAGACACTTTCTTCGACACAATGCACCAATCAAGACCTGACCTCATCCCTTTGTAATAACAGGTGTACGGGGAAACGCTTGCAGAGCTCGGCGCGAACCCAACAATGTGCAGAAATTGCCGCGTATGATTAAACGTCGTCAAGGATGCTCTTCTCCCGCAACCCGATCTCCTTGAAATTAAATTTCTAAGGCGACTAATTAGGTTTGCCTAATAGGTTTTGAAGGTTTGAAAGGATGTGTCGCGTTTTCATTCAGAGTGCAGTTTAGCCATTTACGGTTTTTCAGGGTCTTCACCAAGGATTCCTCGAATTGGGGATTGAACCGTTCAACCTGTGATCGGATAATAAATAATAAATGTAATTTCTAGAAGAAGTGACGTACATGTGACTCTATGTGCTCTGTGATGAACTGCGGACTTATCCAGTCCACTTTTTCCTGAAACAAAGGTCATTTGCCTCTTGCCCACTGCCACTCCAATGAGGACAAGCGGTTACAGAAAATAAATGGATGGAAGTCAGAAACGCCAAAATTAGTCTTCAATCTGTATGTTTTAGTTATTTGCACCACACATTATGTTGATCAACACTTTCATATCTGCGCTGATGGCTACACCTGACCTCTAGAGTGCTTTCCTGAATGGAGTTTAATTTCATGGCAGCACGGCTAAAAAAAATACAGACAACACTGTGCACTTTGCAGTTGCATCCCAAGCAGAAAAATACGCCTGTGACAACAGGCAGCGAGAGAGTCGTCTGTGAACATGCGCTGCATAAACTGCTTGATAAGTGGGGAGCGGATTTGTTGAAGTATGATATTTGAATGCTGTTCGGTCAGACCCACTGGCGCCGCTACAAAACATTTAGCATGACTACTCAACTTAGCGTCTTTTGTCTCCACAAGTCGCCGCTGCATCCATCATCTGTGGAACAGCTGCAGCTGCAAAGTGGCAGAAATAAAAATAAAAAACTGATTCCTAAATTTTAACACAAGTGAGATTTGCGCGTGTTTGTGCGCGTGCATGTTAAAATAGAAAGAAGCTGCTATCCTCATGTTTCCTTTTCTCATTTAGCACACCATGCATGAATACACCCACTCCCCACTTCACCTTTCCTTTCACACCCTCATCCATTATTCACAGATGGTGGACAACGCATATCGACTACACAGACTTAAAAAAAAAAACAGCACACAGCTTCACTATGCAGATAATACCTGCTTGACTAGAAGAAACACGGCTGCATTAAAATCTGTCAATATCGGAAAGCTCACAATCTTTCATACAACATTTTAACTTTTTTTTTCCACCTGCCAGCGCTGCAGGGTAGAGGAGGAGGAGGAGGAATTCGGTCCAGTTGCCTCGAGGGAGTATTTTCCGCTTCTATCTCTTCTGTTGACAACAATGTTTTTTTTTTTGCTTTCATTTCCCCACTGGGCAAGGTCACCTGCTTCATTTGCATTTTATGGAATTGTTCCCGAGGAAAAGATTCTGATTTGTATTAATGTGCATGTACATGTCACTTTGTTTTTTGACACGCCCTGAATATTCAGCACCATTCCACGGTGAAGTCAATAAATTCATTCAGATTACATGAGAGTGAATAAGGAATAGTTAACGTCAGGTGTGTTCCAATTCAAATTTAGACCCAGTTAGAGACAAAAAGGTCTGAAACATCATAATGTCTAATTATACACGAGAGGGTGTGCTTTAACGTCATTATTGGCACGACAGTGATGCGGTCAGGTGCTTAAGTGCCAATAATAAGTTAAAGCACACCCTTGAATTGCGATTATACAATTACTAACTTGAGTAAAATATACATATCAAAAGATGTTTATATGTTGGTGCAATTTGCTCTTAATTATTATTATTTATTTTTTTCCATTTCCATTCTGATCTCCATTCCCATAGAGATACATGCAGTACCTGAAAAACAATCAGTCATGGCTGTAGACTATATAATGGAACTCAGTTTACTGCTCCACCAAGTAGTCTGAGCCTTAGTAATGACCTAAAATCCAGGATATTTATTATAAGTAACGTAATAATTCAGATGCATTACTTTATTAAAAATTGAATTCCGGTGTATTTTTTTCTCCTATTTACTTACATGTCATATATTTCCAGGATGTGACAATGTGGAGATGGTGGACTAATACTTTTTATTGATGAGCCAGGTGTGCTGCTGTCATGCTGATTTGATCACTTTCGAAATATCAAGTTGACCAATCAGATTGCTCGGTTGGAACTAACTTGTTGTATAATTTGTGCCATCTATATATTAAAGTAGCCTAGTAGTGTCAAAATCTGCACATGGTGAACAACTGACATATGAAATAAAATGGAAAAAAAATACAATTCAATAATATTTGACATTGAACTGGAGTGTTTTATAGAATAAGTAGGTCAATCTAATAATACATAAATGCTCTTTTTACAACATTGGAATGGAAAAAACATTGGAATGGAAAAAATATTCAGTTTGAATACTGGTGCATTCACTTGCGACTCATTTTGCCTTAAAAAGATACACTAAATATAAAACTATACAATTTTATAATAAAGAAAATAAAGAATATTCATCCAGAGATTTGAGTGTGCTGATGGCTTTTGTCTAGATTCTCTTTATTTCCATCCTGGGATAATATTTTACTTTTTTGTGGCTGATGATGTTGACATAGGTCCTTGGTCAGAAAAAAACATTTTTTTTTACTAACACCGTCATGCATGCGAGGGCTATCTAAAAGTTAACTTTTGCTCATATACACAAACACCTCATGTGATTTCATGAGTATGTACATGCCAGCTGTGCTGCAAATGCCTTTAAGGATCAGTGTGTAGGATTTAGTGGCATTTAGCCTGGACAAGCATGAGGAAGCAACGGGCAAGAAAAACACAAAACAATCTACGTAGAGCCAGTGTTTGACGGTGAAACATGGTGGACACCACGGAAAGGGACACGTGACCTAAAAAGATAATTCTAATGGCACACAAAAATTCAGATTTTCTGGTGATTATACTCTAATAATATAAAAACATAATACATATTGTATTCTATTTTAATCATATTCGAAAATTAGAGTTCCCTAAAATCTTACAAGAAAAGCAAAGGAAAACTGATGTCAGTGTCTTACGTGACTCCCAATCGAATTAAAATTTGAAATACTAGACTGTATGACTATGTAACAGTTTGTTTTTTTAAAGGTTATTCCTAAAAATGACCAAAAATGACATAACCGGCCTCAATATCATATCCCCCCAGTTTGAGAGAAACCTTTTTACTCACTACCACTGTCTTCAAGTTCTCTGCATCATGAGAGATCATCAGAGAACGATCCAACGGGCAAACTCTGACCCAGTCTTTGTGCCGGAGCAAATGAATTCATCAATCTCCTGGCACAATTCACTCCACTCGGCCCTGCTGTCCATGACACGCTAGAAATCGAATGCTAATCTGCAGAGTGGTGGGTAAGATGCTCCAGATAGTGAAGTTGAACCTTTGCAATGCTACAGCTGGAGAAGACCCTACAAATAGTAATAGTTTTATTTAAAGATTTTACGTAAGACTTGTTGCTTCTGGTGCACATATTTGAAGATCTCACATTTTCCATTGTCTCCTAGGCCTGATAAAGGGTTAACTGATAATCCTGAAGACCACTGCTTTCATATGGTAAGCCATATGATTCATTATGATCTGAGCCAGCATTCATTTTTAAGATGAATGAACACCCACTCTACATGCATTTGTAGAGCATTCACACAAAGAATGTTAAAAAATATATATATACTGTATATAACCTGACTTCAATTCGACTCCAACCAATTTTTCTGGTTCTTTCTTCTTACAAGAACTCATTCAGCTTCAGCCAATAATATCATCTGATCTTTGGTCAGGAAGGAATATAGGCTAAGAACATAGTGCATTAAGAGTTTATGTAAAAACGAATGCAGTTACAGTAAACCTAAGAATTTATGAAATTGCCAATGTGCAAAGTAATGAAATGATTTAATAAACCCATCTGCAAAACCTTCACTGACAGCACATTTCATTTGTCTTTGGTCGTCCACTTGTAGTATGCTTAACATTGTTGTTATGTTTGGACACCCATATCCCAAGTTAGCGTTTAGTATGAAGTAGAATATAGTTTCTGTATTTTTCTGCAGCAACAGAATTTGAGTTTGTGCAAATACGCACATGAGGTGAAAATAACTCTCATGGGTTTCACTCGTCTATTTTTTTCCATCCATGGATACTGGATGAAGTAAATATGTTTTCAAGTCAATAAACAGACTAAGTGCAGGGAGAATTGTTTGCATGCGTTACATGCTGATGAAGACGGCGTGTAGGTGTTGCAGAGTGAGACGTGCCATCTCTCACTGATGAATGTGACTCTTGACAACCTGGGTGCTATATTTGTTATGCAGGGGTGAATAAAGTGCATAGGCGTTATTTAAAAACCTTTGTTTTACTTTTTAAATGTGCATGTCAAAGCTAAATTGACAAAGAACCCAGTCGAAAAGATCTCTCAACTATCGGGATGTCTAAAGAGTTAATCATGGTGTAAAGTTTAAGAAGACTGTGTAAAAATAATGGGAGCTTTTTTCTTGTCAAGTCAGGTTTTCATCAGGCTTTGTTTGCCAAAGCAAAAGACAAGCATTATTAGCTCCAAACTATAATCCTTGCCACAGACATGAGCAAAAATACATCTTAAAAACATCTATAAGCTCATTATCTTTTGAGTGCCGATGGGAAGTTGAGAAATCGGCTGGATGAGCTGCAGGTTCACACCCAGCGGTGTAATGTTTGACGCTGATGCACCACAGATCTATTTTCTGTGCAGCACTCTCCGTTTCAGCCCGTGACACTTCCTCTCGTTTATCTTCCTCCTCCCTTTCTTTCCATCTCATATCTAATACTAAATCGCCCCCTCCGCTGTACACACTTCTTAAAAAAAAAAAAATCTGCTTTGAGCTACGCCGTGGAAGTGAAGGCTGCTGAATAACTTGCATTTCTTTATCAGGCAAAAAATAATAATTGGGTGAGAAAACAACAATGTAAACAAACAGCTTATGCGCCTCAGGGTTTGCAGACAGTGTGCACGGCGGACGATTTTTTACTTCAGGTTCAGTTATTAAACAGCAATGTGAGTGTTTGACACAAGCTACTGCGCATAGCTCTGAATCAGAACATAAGCCATTAAAGTATTGTCCAGTGACCTACATAGCCCGGGGTCAAACTACAATGAAAATTCATTCAATTTGCACCTCACTTGAAGAACTAATGCATGCTCATTCATCACTGAAAGGACATTATTGGATCCTCTCCGCGTTGCTCGTAAGGTCACGAGGACGTTTCAGATTGAACACTTTCCTCCACAGTCTACTTTGTTTTGTTCACTAGCTTATTTTTCTACTTGCAGACAATGGCGAAGACACTGAAGGAAGTGTTTGAAAAGAGGAACCGTGTCCCAAAACAGAACAAAAATAGTAAAGCTGCACGAGTCCCCCCCAAAAAAACTTTCCAAATGTTCGAAAGTAGACCATCCCAGAGAAAATATGTTCATGTTACTGTATATGGACACCAGTGTAAATAACGAATGAATGGCTGAATTCCATTTAGTTTCTTGGATTGTGCTAATGTGAACAGTAACTCACTGGACACCTAATTACAACAGAGTGATATTAGCAATTAATAAATAAATATTTAATCATATAAGATTTAGTCAGTGAGATTACCAAATCCATTTGAAAGATTTAGGAGTATTTACTGGCAGGAATTGAATACAGTAATCATTAGTATGCTTCCATTACTTGAAAAGAAGAATTGATGTTTTTGTTGTGAAATAAACTGTGAGAGCGGGTCCTCTTCCATGGAGGCTGTCATGTTTCTACGGTAGCTCAGAACAGACAAACTAAACACTGATTTAGACATGACCTTTTGCTTTTATATGTGAATTTGGCAACCAGAGTTTTTTCGCATAAGCTTGGAAGGAGGCGGGTAAGACATGGGAAAGTATTCATGTGGTTGCAATCTGCAACTTCACCGCCTGGTTTCACTAACTCTTACACACTGGAGCTTTAAATGTAATTGAATTATTAATTTTGTCGTGCATTTATTTTCTTTTTTCTAATCTCATTCTCAGCCTGTGTGCACTTGCTCCAATATTTTCTCAAATTTAAAAAAAAAAAAAAGGGCCTTTTCTGGGATAATCCTGAATCACCAAATGGTTTTTGGTATCCACAAAAAAATAATAATGTAAAATTAATATGTAACTTAATTGTATTTCCACTGGGCAGATAACGAATGGCAATGAATACAAACACGTGGATAAAACATATTTATACACTATACCCACATTGACTCCGACTCACCCACATTGCTAATTCCATGGTTGAAATGATCAGTGCTCGGATAAACCTACAACAACTCAGTGGAGGCATTTTAATGAGACAGAAAGAACAGAAGTTAGTCCTCAGATGGCACTATCACAGGGAACAAGCTCTTCGAAGGCAAAGGTGCTTCTCGGACACGTCTTTGATAACCGATAAGTCTCTGATCCCCACAAGATAAATGTAGCGGTGGCAGTAAGTGGATGGTGTATATGGCATGCAAACACCTTCAGGTTAGCTGGGCTTTGCTCTTGGGACTACTATCTAAACTTCATGAGGCATTTTAGTTTGTAACTTTTGTTGTTTCACAGAAGTTCTGATTTGTTTTGTTGGGGAACATTGTATTTTCGCTGACTTTGCAAGCATTATGCTCTGCGCCCTACCTCACGGTGAGCAAAGAGCGAATGTGTTATCATGTGGAAGCAGCTTTAAGCGACCTTGATCAGAGCCTCTGATGCCGGAACATTTTCTTTCCCAATATGACAAGATTGGGACCTTTCTGGTGTTCTTAGGCAGTGTTTCTCACCCAGAAGATAATTTTAATTTGAAGGTGATCAAGCAGCATTGAAAGAGAGACAGAAAGCAGCAGTGTCAACCTTTCAATGACATTCAACACACAACTTTTTAACTTCGCAACATGTTGACTGTAAAGTTGCCGTTATTTCACTAAATCCAAAAAATAAACGTTGATGCCAAAAACAAGTTGTTCTATTTCAAAGCAAAGCAACGGTCCTCCTGTATGAGTCTTGTAGCTATCATTTCTTAAAAAGGTGGGATTTACAGGGTTCCCACACCTTTTTCATGAACAAATTCAAGCACTTTTCAAGCACCTTCAAGCACCAGTTTTTCCATTTTTCCAGCACCTTTAAATAAGTAGCCTACTAGTTGTGTTTGCCATGATGGTCATGGGAAGCGCAGCGGTGCCACTGTATGGCATAATAATATGGGTCGAATTAGCATTATTTCATATGGTGGTAGATTGACTTTTTTGATTTTTAACTAATTGTGAAATTTCAAGCATTTTCAAGCACTTCACAAAAAAATTCAAACGTTTTCACAACCTTGAAAACACTGAATTGATATTCAAGCATTTTCAAGGAATTCAAGCACCCGTGGGAACCCTGGATTTAGTGACACCTAGCGGTGAAGTTGCAGACTGCAACCAACTGAATACCCTGCCATGCCTCCTTCACCTTCCTTTCCAAGCATGTTAGAAAAACGCTGCCAAATGAAAGAAAATTAGATTAAAAGCAAAAGTTTAACTCTACACTACTGAAGTAGTACTACTATACACTAATGAAATGTTATATTACAAAATACACCTTGGACCTTTAAAATGACTGTAATCCCTCAACAGTCTCAGGCAAAGACTGAAGGGGGTGGGGTGCGAACACCATTACTATGGTGGTTGCGACTCCAAAAAGTCGAGAGCCACTGTTCTAGATGTTTGAGGTTTTGCACCAACCCATGTTATGCGGCTTATTGCCTGCGACTATTCATCGAGCACCTCCCTGTCAACACTTCTAACTAATTTGCCAAGTAGCACTTGCATTATGTAGCTTTGACACAACAACAGGCGTCATTACAGCAGCGACCGAGGCGCAAACAGAAAAGAGTTAAGGAACGGGGAGTTTGCAATCTGCTACATTAAAGAACGGATGTGATGGAGGGAAACAGTAGGCCTCTTAAGAATTGCCAGTTCTATCTGGTTGACTACTTGGACTGCTTAAGCCAATCACTTCTCACGACAGCAGGTCACAGGTCATAGTATCATTGTTACCGCTGTACTCCGCTCCACTGTGCTTTTAAGGGACAGGGCCACAGCATGGCGAAAGCGTGATAAATTATTGTCGATTTCTCCAGTCAGTGAATCCTAACGGATACGCGCTCTTTGAAAATGGATTCGTCAAAAAAAAAAAAAGAAGTGTAGGGAAAGCTTTGTGCGTCAGTTGTAAAGAGGTGATTGTAGTGAACAGCGGATGTTGCATGTTAATTACAACCTTTGTCTAATGTTTGTAAAATACAAGCTAGTGTTCCATTTGTCTGCCAGTTATTAGATAACACAGGCGAGGTGCACATATACATGAGACCCCTGGCTCGCTGTTTAGAATGCTTAATGAGTTGAACATCACATCAGACATCAGGCACAAAGAGAACTGCGCTCCTACAATTACTAATTCATGAATTTCCTTTGCTCAGGGTGTAATTTTATTATTTGTTGTGAATACCCTTTGTTTGGGTGTGACAAAACAACAGCGCGGCGCACGCACGCAGATTTTAAATGACATTATATTGGGGTGGTTTTAACGCTGTTAGAATGTGACAGTAGACACTTCCAACTAGGAAAAAGCCACAGAATGCTAATCACCGGGCCTCTATTCATAATAGTGCCAGAGACAATGTAGCCATAGTAACACTGGCGTTGAGGCAAGAACCCACAGTTGTTGTCAGTATAAATGATTAAGCCTAATTTCTAGTAAGTGACTTGGAAATTGAACATATTTTTCCACTAATTATGTATCAATACAAATGTATCTAAAATGTGTTGTGGGTACACCTGAACAAACAGAGTGCAATAAATCTTTATGAGGCTTATAAAGTTAGTTTGAATTGAATTTCATGGGAATTTTGGGCCTGTACTAGATCGTTGATATATGGAGACATGTTTCTAATTTTCTGTTTTATCAATGTGGGTATACAAAATATTAGTAATGCATTTCAAAGTTGGGTCTAAAGTGGATTTATTGGCTCAACTCAAGTGTCATCATCACATTTTGCTCACATATCATTGAATTGAACACAAAAGTCCAGAATCGTGTTTGTTTGGAGAGGTAATTTGTTTTAATCCATGAATAAATCCCCTTAGGTGTTTTAGAAACGTATAAAATCTTTTTTCCTCAGAAGAATCTTCAGTTTTTTTTAGCAATGTGAACTCTTGCATGGCTGCTTCCCTGCCAACCATCCTCTGTCTGCAGCTTGTCATGGTCAATTTGTGCAACTCCCATGTAGTTAAGTACTGAGCATGTCACTGCCACTGTCTGTACCATCTTTCCCCAGGGCACACGGACACACAAACACACATCCAGACCACTAACATCATGAGCAGAAGATAGGGAGGCAAAACTAAAGCAGACACACAACAACAAGACAACAGATCCACGCTGAAATAAAATATCAAACGCCACCACGAACCGTTGGTGGAGACGCCGCACGAGCTTTTACACATGTCTCTGTGCTGCACTTTACTCTCACTGGGAAGTATGAAACTGTTTCATGCTTGGGCACAGAGGATTATAATGCAAATATATGACAGTGCAGGTTGAACGTTTGCCCATAGGTTGACAAGAACAAACGCGATATGGAGATTCTCCCTCATTCTGCTTCACCTAGAAAGCCAAGGGCAAATGGAAATGGTTTAGTGGGGCGTATCGGCCCCAACATAACCCTGGCAGGGAACTTTGGTCTCCTCTTTAATTAATGAGTGTCTGTGTTTTGGAATGTAAATATGAAACTATGCAGACAGACTGTGTATTGAAGTGAAAAGGCCTGACTGCAGAAATATGCATACATTTGAATTTTCATTCATCCTGGTGCATATGATCGATTCTTTATCAAGTGGCATGGTACATCAAGTTGTAGTCCTTGATCCTGGGAATAGGAATACTTCCTCCGTCTAACATCACATACAACTGACCATTTCCCTGACAAGTACCCTCAGTCATTACCACAGCTGACAAGCTTTCATTCTCACATGCGCATATTCAGATTTTCCTACTCGTAGTTCTCAAGGCTCAATTCCACCGGGCATGGCAGCGTCGTCTTCCGGCTGCGCCACGGGCAGTGGTGCTGATCGCAGACATTCTTGACAATGATTGTGATCCCACCAGAAGTGGCTGTCCGCTCTGCTCCGCGGAGAACGTGCGGCTGTTCCTTTTTTTTGACGGATGCCACGACGACCAGCGCGGAGAAAATCGACATGGAGCGAGCTAGCCGGAAGGAATGTCGGAAAAGACACCACCCATCACTCTCTTTAGAGTCCTGTGAGTTTTCTTTCAAAATACATTTAGCAAGTTTGAAAATAGTTGCTGAAAAACACGTTAAAAGACTTTGAACGATATATTACTGAAACGTGAAGTTAGAGGTCAAAACAAAAATGTTGTGGGCGGTCCTTAAAGGGTGGCTCGATGACACGCTGAGGCCACCCTGAACATACCCCTGCACCCAGAGAGATTTAAAGTTAGTCATGTCATTCTCTGAACTCATCTGACAAAATTGCTGCTTAACTGCTCCCGTGAGTTTGCGTGCCCTGCTGAATGCTGCTAATTTTTACCTGATTTTGACACCTATTTTCAATATTTTGAATAATTCAAAACACTATTTTTTTGGTCTGACAAACTCAGAACAGATTTATTCTTGCCAAGCATTGTTGGAGTCTGTTTCCCCTCTAATATCGGGGAAATCAAAAGCGTCACAGGCCTGTTGCCCATAATGTTAGTAGCTATAATTGCACACTAAGTGCTGGGGGAAGGGGTTACTAAAACATTAGCGAGAAAAAGCGGTATTACGGTCCACGAGTTAGGCAAACATAATAACTTGCCATGGTAGAGGTCGCCATTACTGTACACACTGGTTGCACCAGTGTAATGAGATATTTTCCTTCTCACCTGTGATACATTAGTAGTTTGTTGCATTAAACGCATGAGTAATAACCAGTCGTACATTACTCTGTGGGTTCATGAGTAATGATGACTTCCCCCGGAGGCCAATGTGGATATTTTCCCCCCAGACAGAAGACGACTCTGTGCATTAAACGTTGTTTAAGAGAAGCGATAGCCAACAAGCTGCTGATAAAGACTTTCTCTCTCCTTTCGGGTCAGCAGAAATCAGGATGCGGGCCCTGAATTTAATGTGTCAAAATGAGACTGAATTATGGATCATCAGTACCGATGGGTTTTAATACAGCACAGCTTGAGCCAAATGAAAAGTGATCACTTTTCACCAAGGGACTCTTACAGTATTTAACAACTTAAAAAACACTGTTGGTGGCTCTTTGGAGACAACTTAAGTTTTTAAATTGAGGCGTATTTTGGCTCTTGGGTGAAAACAGCTTTTCTAGTACGGTAATGTTCATAGTGTCTTTTTCTGCAGTAAAACAAAAGAGGAAAAGGTTCACGACTATGAACCTTCGTAGAAATATGTAGGGTATTTGTGTGTGTGTGTGTGTGAGAGAGTAAGAGCCAGTGCTTTATTATCCCATGTAAATAAGCCAAATGCTTTCTGCAGAGGCAATAATACTTGCTGAATATCTACAAAAAAACAACAATAGTCCCCTGTGAAACACATTTATTTATAAAATGATGATAATACAACAGTGAAGACGGGAAGCCAATTATTTATTATTTATCCCCTTTGCAGAAAAATGATCCCACGCGGTCAAACAGGTAAACTGATGAGGTCAATCGCTCTCTAGGAAAATAAAAAAAATTAAAAAAGGTGCTAAACAGGCTCA
The DNA here is from genome assembly GCA_004119915.2 of Collichthys lucidus. Lineage (NCBI taxonomy): Eukaryota > Metazoa > Chordata > Actinopteri > Sciaenidae > Collichthys > Collichthys lucidus. Next base: position 14,292,484 of record CM014101.1, on the reverse strand, counting down.
GAGAAGTGAAAAATTAAAAGTGTAAGGAAAGGTGTTTTTTTTTTCTTTTCCTTTTTTACAAGTCAGCAAGTCCCCGAGCTTCAGCCCAGGACTCCAGGGCCCGGCACACATCTCCAAGAAGCTAACTAATGAGGCCAATCCTGCTATCCCAGGCAAGCCCCCCCAAAAAACTCCCAAGCCAGCACTCTTCAACTTATCTCCTCGTGTTTTTCTTGAGGGTATTCCTGCAGTAAATGGTTACCCTCTTACCCAAAGTTCTCATTTGGTAGAGCAAAGTCGGGCCACTTTAATAAGATTGCATATGTTTTTGCGGTTTTTATTTTTTCCCAGTGGGTTCAGAACACACAATAAGACTCAAAACCATATGCCCAAATTTGTTAAGTAAGCAGCACAGCATCTCCGTCGTCATTACATCCCAAATTATGGTGACAGAGGGAGAGGGAGAGCTATTATTAGGATGCGAGATGACAGTGAGTGACATTTACTTATAACCAATCAGAGCATTTCAGCAAAATGTCCGCCTAATGATTAATCCAGAGTCAAAACATTTTTTGAAAAACATTACAGGGGAAAACACAAAAAAACTTTACCCTTCAATCAATATTGTCTCAAGTAATGAGGTGTCAATTGGATCACTCCATCTGGCAGCAGTGAGGAGAACATATTCCAGTGTGCCCGTTGGCATGTACATCCTCTGAATGTCAACTAGGTTCAGATTGCTGCAACTTGGTGATCAACTCATTAGATACAGTATAACGGACACATTCTTAGCGAAGGCGGTGATGGGCAATACCCCGGCCCTGTCCAAGTGCCAGTCAAGGCTGCCTGCCTGTTTTTCCACTTTATCTACTTCACTTTATCCCTGTGCCTCCTCTTGTGGAAATGACATCCTTATACATGTTAGTTATATTGGCAGATGCCCGAGCGAGTAGCGGCTGTTGTCACGGTGTTTGTTCTTATATGCATATGTTGTGTGGAATGCTTTATTTATTTATTTTTTAATTGAAGTATTTTTTTTATCGCGTTCTTCAAGTTATTGGTTCATTAGAAATCAGAAATGGAGTTTCAAAGTAAATTAATTTCATATTTGCTTCACTACTGTAAATGAAAATAAATGTACAGAGTGTTGTTCGACAAATTAAAAGATCAAGGCAACAACATTTTTAATTAGTAATTAATTAGTTTGTCCAACATTCAAACAGACTTTTTTTCTTCGTAATTGAAACCCACTTAACTGTCACTAACATAAATAATATAGCATAGCTGGGCCCTTAGAATACGTTCAACTTTCCAAGTACAACCAATGTGACAGATGTTAAAATACAATATGCTGACCTTATTCCAGACAGTTCACTTCTAATACAGGAATTTAAGTTACTTGGATGGAAAAAGAGTACTCCTCATCTGCTTATAGTTTCCGTTTGGAGTCGCGATTGCAAATGTTTTTGAACCGCCGCTTACCATCTCCCCCACACATTTTAATTTGTATCCAATCATGGACATATGTGCGCTACCTGACACAATGTCACATAACTATGGAGCAGAATATGCAATCAAATATAGCAGGATCTCATAGGTTTCAAGGGAGTTGTACTTGCACCACAGTACATTAAAACCATTAAAATCAAAATGAGCTACAGGCAAATTCTGACCAAGTAAAATAATCTTTTTGTTTGTAGGAAAAAAATCTCTCTTTACAGAAACTCTCAAACAGTTTGTGTTTTTATTAGGGCTGCCAGCAAGCAGCTGATCTGACCATTACCTTTCAGCTTGAAGTATGAGCTAACTGAAAATAAAAACAATTAAGATGATAGCTCATTAACCCTTTAATGAGAGTCCACAGCTCCGGGAAACTGCGAGGTCCGGGCGCTGTAAACGCCAAGAATCGCGATTCATTTTTTCTGTCAACCGATGCGAGTCGTCACGCATTTGTACCGATTTTTAATCGTGTCACGATGCATCGTTACATCCCTAGTGTTGACTGTAAAGACATCTACGTCATTTGCACTGAATTAATTTAAATCAGAGACATAAAAAGAGTCACATAAGGCCACATCATGTGATTATCTTGAGTGGAAACGTCAACACGCACGATGGACGCGCGACATTATGAGATAACGTTTCGAAACAACTTAATTCGACAGTTGCACATTCAGTCAACTCATCATCCCGAGTTACCCGACTGAACTGGTGATTAAATGTTTTGAACTTGATAACTAGATAATTTAACGAGTCATGATTTCAAACTGATCATGATCTCATTACCCCGTTTTAATGAATGATGGATGAATCGATTAAATGTAATTGCTTTAGGAGTTTTACAGGGTGAAGGAGTCCGATGTGAACGCGGGAAGGGGAAGGGCTCCGCGATTTTGTTTTGCTGCCACATCCAACTGAAGAACGTGACATTTTATGACTTTGTAATAAATCTCGCTCATGTTGTGCTGGTGCAACGACTTGCAATCTGTATTTATCTGAAAGATATGTACCTTTAAACATTAATATAAGTCTACATTTAACAATCGTGATTACATACGAGGTTTCTCTTGTTACTGGATGAAGAAAAGTTGAATTTCATCAACATATCTTTGAAAATAGGAAGACATGGCATCAGACAGGAGCATCAAATCTGAATTCTGTTGGTAATATAGAGAGGGACGGACCTTCGAGACAAAGTGAACTGTGTCAATAAATCTATTCCACACTAGTCACCGCAGGAAAGAATAACCTTATCTCGCAAAGTTCTTATTGGTTTTAGACTGAGGCTGAGATGCAGCAATAGCAGCAACAGTGCATCTAATAATAACAGGGCCTATAAATACACAGGTAGATTCTCTCCTCGGTAACCGCAGGGACCCGGCTTCACCAGTCCACCGAGGGAGCTCGCTGACTAATGAAGTTGGGAAGCTTAGAGCAATTAGACACATCAAAGCTCGAATCTGAAAATTAATTAGGCTCTCCTCTCTTTCGGAAGAGGCATCCGCTCATGCGGCAGCTAATTAGCATACCGCCATCAAAACACGCAGGTGCCCGCGTTGTTGCTGCTCAGACCGCTTTGAGGAACGCGTGGATTTTTTTGGATCGATCACAACTGAATTTCGGATACAGATACAGTGACATGAGGTTTTAATACTCGAGCCTCCTGAGGATTGACCGACTCGTCTCATCACTGTGAGATTTTAACGGACGGTGAAGGTGTCGCTCAGCTTTTAAGTATCTAACCAGGTACTTCAATGTGGGCTCCATTTGCTTGCAGATGATGCACAATGTCCAGTTTTTTTTTTTGTAAGCATCATATTCCCGGATTTTCTCCGTCAAACTTTGGTGTGTGGCATCGGGAAAGGGGTCTCTCGTTAACTTTTAACGTCAGAAAATTGAGCCGACTTTCGCTGAACTCTGCGGCCGTTTTCAGAACTTCATTAGCCACCCCAATCCGTTTTTTATTTTTTTTTGCTGTGTGAAGTCACATCAAAGCCCAAAGCAATCACATGCTCATTCACACTAATGAAGAGCCCCCTTCAAACACAAGTGCTCATTATTAACGACACCTGATTTTAAATGCGAGGTATATTATGTAAATTACGCTTCTTCTTTTTTTCCCCCCCACCACCAGTTTCCACTCTACGCCAGACAGTTGTGTAAATTCCGTGAAAAACATTATGTATTTATTTTTTTTAAAGATCTGCTGAGGGAGTAATAGAGAGTAATGGTATATTGAGTACTTTGTATATTTCATTGTTCTGGCTCATTTTGCGATGACAAAAATAGGTAAATAATGCATAACTTCACATTGATCTGGTGTATGACAGTAATCAGGCCTTCTTAACCTGTTTCCTCATGGTAATATATTAATCATTTCCCTTAGCCACTCTGCTGTGAAAATTAATGTAGCCCAGTATGTTTTCCCTCTAGGCTGCGCTTTGATTAATGAGCCTGTTTCATTCTACGCTACTCTGCTTTCGACGAGGAAAAAACGCATCCCAATAAAAAAAAAAAAGTTCCAAAAGTTCACAAACTACCCACGTCCATCAATCGTGCAACACAAAAGTCGACTAAGAGAGCCGCGAGAGTAACACTTGTGGAATTGGCGGAGCTGGAGAGGAAGCGTTCAAACGGCGTCTTTGAGGCGATAATGATTCAAACTCGATGGGCAACAGGAAGTGAGACGCAACTTAAGGTTTTGCAAGTCAACACAGTGGAGGGCCCGCAGGAAAACAAAGTTCAGACTCAGGGTGGGAGATAAATCCCAGCTGTAGACAAAGCCTATATTTCTGTGTCCCTGCAGTTTTGCTCTAATCTGTCTCTCTCAGCCCTGTAAGCTATTAAAGGCCAGACAAAGGCAGTCCAGAGTTAAGCACCCTGCGGGGAGATCTTATTTACAGTGTAACTGCCACTTTGAGTGCCGGCCACCTCTGTCTTGCTCCTGTGCTTCCTCGTTTTTCCCTTCATCTACTTTTTCTCTTTTCTTTCTTTTTCTTCTCTCCCTCTCCCCTCATTCGTTTCCACTTCCATCTGCTGCTGTGGGCTTTTAATCTCAAGCAGCTGAAATTCCATCTTTCGGCTCGGGCTCGCCAGTTCTGAAAAAGACGCGCGCCTGGTGTTCGACTTCTTGTTTCTGACTTGGCGTTTAATGGAACTATTGTTCAGTCTGAGGCGTATCCCATTAGGTGAGGCCCAGAGTGGAGAAAAACATAAGTAATGGGACACCGCTCTAGCCATTTCTTTCAGACAGACCACCGTTTAGAAGGTACTTTCACCACCACCCCAAAACTGGCCCGCCATCATGTATATCTGGCCCGCTAGATGACATTGATTTATTTTAATAAATACATCTTTTAAACCTCATGTTTTCTGTAAAAAATACAACAATTCCACAGATTTCACAACATTTTTTGAAAAGTAGCTGATAAGTAACGTGACAGCAGCCAGACGTCCCCGCAGCCTCTTTACTTGACGCACAGGTCGGGACACTAATTGGCACGTGCGTGCGCTGGAACCTGTGGAAAATAAAAGTGTCCCGTGTCCCTCTTGCAACGGACAACGTGAACAAATGTGTTTCATTAAATGAAAAAAATCAAAACCAAACAAGGTCGGCTCAAATATCAAATATGAATGCACATCAGCGGCAGATCTGCGCTGCTGTATACATTAGTTACGGCAGGTTGCCTGTTTCATGACAGGCGCATGACGAGGCGCAGACGCAGTGGGCGTAATAACAGCACATAGAAGCAAATTAATAACAAAGTTAAATAACGTATATGGTCATGGCCCGCAATGGAATTGTCAGAAAAAAAAATTGGCCCGGATCCAAACTTATTTGCCGACCCCTGGCATATAGCAACAAGTTCATATTTGGTGCGTCCTTAGTTAAACTGTTAAATCTGCTGTAGCTTTCGTTTCAATTTCGCCTTCATCAGTATCATCCTAATAAAAGGAGGTGAAACTGGTATACATGACACAACTCCTTTTAGATAAAGTACATGTGTGGAGGAAAAATAGTTCCAACCACGGCCAGAAGCACACACACATATATATATATAAAAAATAAAATCTATATTGTGACACTCAGCTTTTCTACAAACTGTCAGCAAGAAAATATACCCGGGGAAGAATTCATCATTTGCATAGTGTGGTACCTTAAAACGGCCTGACACAAGTAATAAAAATGTATTAGCTTGCCAGGACATGGGGGGCTATGTTGTGCTGAGTGTGTTGCCTCGCAGTGCTGAATAAGCTAAGGCTACAAAACTTCCTCCCGGGTTCATGACATGATTCTACCTGGGATTGATCTTATAATTGTGAGACTGACACCTCGCGTGTGGTGTTATTGCCAACACATCTCCCACCGAGGCACCTCATTCTTCTGCCCAGCCTGAAACTGTTCTGTTGCTGTGGCGCCTTAGGCTACAAGCACTCTGTTGGTAAACATTCCTATTCAATTATTGCTGAAAAAATAAGGTTGTCACTGCGAGATGGTGTCATGGCAAGCAGTACTGAGAGGTATGTTTAAGTTTTTTTTTTTTTTTTTGAAGGGGGAAAAAAAAATGATTTATGTGTTTAGCATCAATCGGAGCAGTTCTCACAGGCGCCAAAGGAAATAATAATCACCACTTAAGCCTGGTCTTGCAACTATCTCATTATCAGTAGATGTAAATAAGTCAATTAGCATTCAGACCGTGGACTTGCGGCTCATGGCCCAGCTCAAACAGGTTCATTAATTTTCATTTTCATTCGTATTCCAATAATAAACCTTAAAAAACAGGTTTATCGCAGCAGTTTGGGGAATTTATAGAGGAAACATATTCAGCTACATGTACGTCTTTTATCTCAACAGTTGCAAATTATCGATTTAAATGGGTTTTGTGATCATCGTTAGTTAATTAGGCTGGGAGCGCTGGACTTTGACCTATAAACGATGTAACGTATGCACAACCGTTCATAGAAAATATCAAAATAAAAGTTGGACAGTGCAGAAAATATGCTGAAATGTGCTTTTTCACATTAAATGTGTTGCAGAATAATGAATGCTGAACCTTTCAGAGGAGGAGACATTAGCGAGCAGCCTGTATTAATGACTACTTAAGCCAGTCTTGACGTGGCAAAAGCAACCAGACAGCATTACACTATAGCACAATACCAGGGGACAGCGGCTTATTTATAGGCTTTAGTGGAGACATGTCAGCAGATCAAACAAAAAGCTCAGATGAAGCACCTCAGAAAAACGCAGTGACAAACAGCCAGAGACTGAGCGCACAACGGGGTTGGAGACAACAAAAAGACTTGGCTCAGAGACAAGGCTAACGTATAGCACAAACATAAATCATCGTCCGGGCGGCTTTTTAAAAATGTATCTACTCACTCCTCCTACTCCCGTCCACGGTGGGCAAGGTCAGTCATTGTTCAAACATCAATCGCTCAAAGACTGGCAGGCTCAGCGGTCTGCCTCACCCTTGTTCTCTCTTTCTGGTCCTTATGACACAAGAGTTCTGAAAGGTGTAAGCTGATGAGGGCAGGGGTGTCACATTTTCTTTTGGAAACAGTATAGAGGTGGTGAGGAAAGTATTTTTATTCTAAAACTCTGACAGCGTCTAAAAGTTGGTTTAAGTTTTGATGGAAAACAAAACTGTGGCGGCCGCTCGGATGTTTCCTCGCAGAACACACACTCATCCTTCCTTATTCAGACCAATTTAAATTGTTTTTTTTTTTTTTTTGACTTAGCAAAAAAAATCTAGGACAGACCACATGGTGGGTGATGTGTGCAGAGGTCAATTGCTGGGGAGGCACTGGCTGCTCTGAGAGCCAGATTTGACTCAAATGAAACCCTTGATCATTAAAACATTATTTTAACCACCAGTACAACTCATGTGATGCCAAGCTCTGACTACTGATGGAAACAAGCACATAACGGCGAATGTAATACCCAGAACACATGTGAGCATGCATAAAATATGCTCTTCTTCTATTGATTTGTCATATTAATTTAAGGCAAGCCACACGTGGAAACAAAAAAAATAATAAATGCCAAAAATACTACAAAGGCTGAATTTATGGAGTGAATAAAGTAGGACAATAGCATGGGCTGAAACTACTTTTAAATGACACAAACGGTACAGGGTGGGAGTTGAAAATGAACTGAGTTAACTTAAATAACTATAATGGACAAAATAGTTTATACTTTCACTGGCTTAACTTTCCAATGACAACCTCCACAGACAAAGGCACTACATAGATAAAGTCAGGTTTCTTGGCTAAAAAAATACAGTGCTACCATGCATACGGCAGCACTTACTCCATGAGATGCATCAGTGTGAGGCCTGCAGTGAGTCCAGTTCAGCAGCCACGTACAGACAACACAGCATAGTTGAAGAGGTTACAACAAGCATTAGCCCAGTCATGCCACGGCGCTCGAAAAAAATGGCAGCCTAGAAACAACACAGCATGACAAACATAGGAAAAAAAAGAAAAAAGAAACACCTTTCATAGGCATGCCTGAGAATGAAACCAATGCACCAATCGAATTTCAAACAAATGACCACAGCAAAAGAGGCAGGCACCAGGCAGAACTGGTTAAAAAAAAAAAAAAAAAAGCAGGCCTGTTGTAGGTCTGGTTCAGCTGCCACTTGCAGAAATTAAAGCATATGAGTCTAAAATGTTACAATAAGCATTAGTCTAGTCATAGCACGGCGGCCAAAGCAAGGAACAGTCATGACATAGCAGACAAAATCAGCCCAGTCATGACATGGCAGACAAAACAAGGCTCAGTCATGACACAGCGATAATAGGCCCATAAATAGTGGCCTAAACAGAAAATGGCGGTCAATAAACACAGCATTTCAAACATAAACAAGCAAAAAAATGACACCTACCTTTCGTAGGTCTGCCTGAAAAAGAAACCAATGCACCAATCTAAATTCAAAGAGATGACCAGGCAGAACTGATAAACATTTTTTTTAAAACAGGCCTGTTGTAGGTCTGGTTCAGCAGCCACTTGCAGAAATTAGAGCATATGAGTCTAAAATGTTACAATAAGCATTAGTCCAGTCATAGCACGGCGGCCAAAACAAGACCCAGTCATGACATAGCAGACAAAATCAGCCCAGTCATGACATAGCAGACAAAATCAGCCCAGTCATGACATAGCAGACAAAATCAGCCCAGTCATGACATAGCAGACAAAATCAGCCCAGTCATGACATAGCAGACAAAATCAGCCCAGTCATGACATAGCAGACAAAATCACCCCAGTCATGACACAGCTGACAAAATCAGCCCAGTCATGACATAGCAGACAAAATCAGCCCAGTCATGACACAGCGATAATAAGCCCTTAAACAGAAAATGGCGGTCACAGCATTTCAAACAAGCAAAAAAAGGACACCTACCTTTCGTAGGTCTGCCTGAAAAAGAAACCAATGCACCAATCTAAATTCAAAGAGATGACCAGACTGATAAAAACATTTTTTTTTAAAGCAGGCCTGTTGTAGGTCTGGTTCATAGAGCATATGAGTCAAAAATGTTACATTAGTCCAGTCATAGCACGGCGGCCAAAACAAGACCCAGTCATGACATGGCAGACAAAATCAGCACAGTCATGACACAGCGATAATAGGCCCTTAAATGGTCTAAACAGAAAATGGCGGTCAATAAACAACACAGCATTTCAAACATAAACAAGCAAAAAAAAAAAATGACACCTACCTTTTGTAGGTCTGCCTGAAAAAGAAGCCAAGGCACTAATCTGTATTCAAACAGACAACCCACAGCAAAAGCTCCCTATTTAATAGGCTGACACTGGAGCAGAGTCTGGCTTGGGGGCTACTTATATACAGATGGTTCAGATTGAACCTGAAACTAATTTCAGAAGTGGCACAATTGAGTACAAAGATAATTATCTGACATGAAACAACGTGTTAGCTATAGGCAGCGTGAAACAGCTGCAAACATCTGTGCAAGCTGAAAAGGTTTAAACTGAGAAAAATAAGACTGAAAACTAGAGTTCCTGGTAAGTTTTGTCAGTCTGAGTCGAGCTGTCAAACAAACACTTAGACACAGTCGTCTTGTCAGCTTATCTAGCCCATGTTAAGGGCTCAGACTGTGCGGTAAATGCATTGGCTGTTTGTGACAAATAAATCCAGACTGGCCACGAAAAAAAAAAAAAAGCATTCGAATGTACAAATATAAAGCGAGGTAAACATCTGCTTCGTGCTTTCTTAAGGCACCTTAAGGTCTCAAACACACAAGCATGTGTATGTATGTGTGTGTGTGTGTGTGTGTGTGCATATGTACTCCCAACACAGCAGCCTTCGAAATTACATAACAAATTTAACACACACATTTATAGACAGACAGACGAAACTAACCAACCAATTAGTTAGTTAGACAGCAGTTTGTCTTGGCAGCCACTTAAATACAGCAGCATCGACCCAACTTTAAGACATCACAGCAAGCAAAGGCACGGGAGCCGAGACAATTAAGGCCCAGACATGGCATGGCAGCCAACATGACACAAACAAAATGCAAACAAAACAAAAAAAAAACAAGGGATAATCGGCTCATTTTAAAGACCCGGGCTGCAGACTGGTAAGCACGGACCAGATGATGACACGGCGGTCATGTTGAGGCCTGTTAATGGCTTGCGGTGAGGAAAAAAAACAAGCAACATAACTTAATTTGCACTTACTGTTTGTCGTTCTACTCGAAGTCCTATCACCACTTCTTCACATAAAAGGTGTAGAAGTCCTTTAGCTTGGTCTTTTCCAATCAGGAACTTTGTGGCTAGATCTGAAAAGTCCAGATTCTCCCTTATAAAGTCAAGCTTGGTGCAAATCTTGTTGTTGGTTGGAAAACAAGTAAGCATGCATATCCCAAAAGCTGAAACAGTCAGTTCTTACTCTGCTTTGAGATGAACAGTCCCTTCCTCCATTTGCTGCAGATTTCATCAAGATTGCATTTGCAAACTTTTTTTTTTCCCTTGAAAGTTCTTTGCCAACAACTCTTTCCAGGATAACTCATAGAACAAGTCGTCCTCATCCACTGAATGCACACGTTTCATGTTTGTTATGCTGCATTGTAGACTGCCATGGTTGGACCTTTTTTAAAGAGTCATGTATGTCTTCTTCTTCTTTGGTGTTTTAAGGCAGTCAGCATCCCTATAGTTGCATATACCGCCATCTTCTGGACTTTACCTCTTTACTATTTAATTTTCTTTTTTAAATTCTTTTTATTAACCCAGTTAAAACAAGATACCCTAGTATGATTTTCCTCCCATCTCTACATTTCCCACATTCTGTTATACTTTTGAAACTTTTCTCCACTGCTCCCGTCCTACGCAACCCTGCCATCATCTCTTCCCTCTCCCTTTCATATCCATGACATTCAACCATCACATGCTCCACTGTCTCTCTCTCTCTCTCCCCACAGCTACATAGACCAGTCATGTATGCTAGTTCAACAAAGGCAGATTCAGATCCAGGTTTATTTCTCATATGGGAGTTAACACAGGATCAACAACACACATCTCTAAAGTTCTTGCATTTTCTTTCCACAGACAATAAATCTCTGAGATACCTGGAATATCGCTCGGATTATGTGTCTCAAGTGTGTGTTACAGATACTGTATGTAGACTACATTCATCCTGGCTGAAGCACAAAAGCAGGTGGGTTTGGTATAATGTGCAAGTTGCTGCTCTGGGTGCGTGTCTAGCTACTATCCTAGTCTGTTACTCAAAATAATTCCAACACATTAAGGCCTACATTAGAAGAACTTTGTACTGAAGAAGTTGTTTCAAAGTTTGTTCGTGGGGAAAATGTAGAACATTGGATCCCACCCTGGAGACTGAGGCGGTCACCAAAGCTTCACGTTGGGTTGTGAGGCCTTCTTGGTTTTCAGGGTTTCAGCAGAAGCGTTGCAGGTCCGGTCCGGCAACATCAACTTGTTTGAGTTTATACCACCGTAGGAAGGTGTCAAGACCTGAGACACATTTCAGATGGACACAAATACACGACTCCGATGGTGAGGTATTTAAACAAAAAGTACTTATTTTTCAAGAAACAAACAAAATGTGCTTTCAGGGAGGATAAAATAATAACTCAAACTAGACTCTGAACACTGGGTGATCACACATCCATTAACTCAACAAGACAAACTGACAAAGCGAGACGAGGAGTATTTATACATGGGGTGATAGAAAACAGGTGAAACCAATCAGGGGCGGGGCTAACAATTAAAAAAGGCGGGGAAATCACACAAAGGGAGGAAGTCTGAAACGAGAGGGAAAAGGTCAGTACAAAATAAAACAGGAAGTGAACATAAAACACTGAACATGACTAAAATGAACAGACACAACAGATGGGTGCAAAATTTACTCATTTTTTCTGCAAGTAGTGAGGCAAGAAGTTGCTTCCTTTGATGGGAACACATCATAACAACGCAATGATTTGTGAATTCCTATTAAAATAGAAGCAGAGAAGACTCATAGATACATCCAGGAATACTTTTTTTTTGCTGATCTGTTCAGCTCAGGTGCTTTGTGTGGGGCCATCCTCTCGTTCTCTCTTCTCACGAACCTGTCCTGAAAAAAGTGTCGCCTCATTATGTTTTTTACGCGAGAAGGTTCTCTGTAATGAGAGCTCGGTAATGAGAGCTTAACAATGAACAAATTGGACATTGGAAACGAGGCGTTCTCAGCATTGTGGTAAGTCAGAATGATAATATATTACCTGTGCAAAGAAGTGACAGTTTTGACAGTGGAAAAGTACGTCATTTGTGTTTGTTTGTCTGTTGCTGACTAGGGTTGCCGCCTTTTTTTATCAGCAGTTCATGAATGTACATGTTGTTTGTACATGCGCAATTGTACATGACATACTTCGGTAAAGGCTGTTTCACTGCAACCACTAACCACCCTGACAACCAGAAGTTCAGCACAGTGAATTTTTTAGGGGGGGGAGCAAAATTTGTGTGCGTACATGGGCGTTAACCTTTTTGTACCCCTACCGCAACTTCTCTTTCACTGCCTTCACCTCATCAAAATGACGAATTCAGCGAGTTACCGTGTGGCGGTGTGAAAATGAAAATTTCTTTTTTTCTTTTGGGTCTGCAGCTAAAATAGTTGGACTATTTCTGGAGATGTGTTGTTGTTTTTTTTTGTGATGTGAATAAAAACAAAAAGTTTTTGATGCTCTCTGTGAAATTTGTTTTAAAAACAACTTAAAAATACCAAAGAATATACCTCATCTTTTTTCTCCTTGCAATTCTACAAACATATGTTGTAAGGACAAAGATCCAACCGTATCCAAGGGAAAGCTCCTCACTATGGCCGCTGTGACATCCACCCGCTGTGATGTAGAAAGACATTATCGATCTTCTCCATCTCATGTTAAAAGCCCCGTGCGGGGCAGTGACAGGGGTCACTGTCAGGAGAGAGGCTGAATGTATAAGTGGGAAGGATAGATTTCGGTATAGGAGGGGGTGACTCCAGAGGCTACTAGCTGTCAAGATTGGTTGCGTGGCCGACATTGCAATAACATGTTTACCCCTGTCATACATGATACACAGACCCTGTTTCAACTGGGCTTCCTGCACTGCGGCTGCGGATTATCCGCGACTCCTCGCGTCCTACTGTAGCTCTTACAAGAGTAATTACAGTTTTTTAGCGCAACGTCTTCTCTTAAGAGATAAAAATTTAACAATCCATTTTATCCCAATCCAGTGCTTGACTTTGGACTGACACAAAAAACATAAATCAAAGTGTATTACAGATGGGAGGGGGTTTGGCAAACTTCACATCCAGACTTTTGTTGGTTAATAGGTTGCATTAAGCCCATCAAGTGGTGTGGTGCGTGATAAGCAGTCTCGCGGGCCCAGTAGGGGCCTGAAGAAGCTCTTGTAATGAATGGATGTAGCACTGCTGATGCACGGCAATCATTAACAGCCTGATAATTACTCTGGATACCTCAGTGGATTGCGCGCATGTGTGTGTGCGTGACGCAGATAGAGCCATTACGACGTGTGAGGCCTCAGAGAGAAAGAGATAAGCGCTGTGTTTGTGTGTATTTTGCTTTGCTGGTTAACATATTGTGTGTGTGTGTGGCCTAGAAATGTCTACTCTGGCTTTGAATTCATATTCATGCTTACAATTGCAAATATGAGCATGTCCTTTGCTGCTTACTGCGGCGGTATTTGAAATTGTCTCTGGTAATGGTAAAACAACACTGTCCTGATTAAGGAAGCATGATGGATGCTGTGTGTTGAGGGTCACGTAACAAACTCCTCATTTTCTCTTTATGTGACAGAAATAAAAATGACACGACAACAACGTCTTCACCTTCAGCCCAAATTAAACCGGCTCACTCAAGTCGAAATTTTGACAAAAGTTTCCTGAACACGATAGTTCATTTGTATTCGAAGGCTGGCTTGTTTACTCAGTAGGTTCATTATTATTCGCTTGCTTTTTGTATCATTGACCCAGAGATGTCTCTATGGAAACGAACCTCTCATCCAGCATTGGTGACAGCACGGCATAAGAAGAAAAAAACACACAATTAAGTTGTTATGTAGCTCTCAAACAGCACTAAATGATACAATAGGCAGTACCTTGCTCGGGGAGTACAAGCCATTAAGCACCTTAAGGACAATGGAAACCCTGTTTACACATAAATACAGTCAGACATTCTTTAATTACAGCTGCCATTTTGACATCAAGCGTGTTTACAATATGCATGTCCAGCTAAAGTTACACTGAAATTAGCCAGTTCAAGTCCAGCATGGACCAAAATATGGAAGGTGGACTGGTAGCTGGAGAGGTGCCAGCTCACCTCCTGGGCACTGCCAAGGTGCCCTTGAGCAAGGCACCGACCCCCTCAACTGCTCGCAGGGTGCTCCTAAGGAGGGCTGCCCATCACCCTCCACATTGCATTTCTATGAGACCTTGTTTGTGTGTTCGGGGGTAAAGGCAAGGCAAGTTTATTTGTATAGCACAATGCGTACACAAGGCAATTAATAGTGCTTTACAGAGGCAAGGAAAAACATTTGACATTGAGACAGTAGCAATAGAAATAAAAAATAAAAAGAGAAGGAAATTTAATTAAAACCATCAGAATGTCAAATAAATAAATAAACATAAAAATGCAAAAAAAATTAAAATAAATAAAAGGGATCAATAAAGTCCTTCTTCTTCTTCTTCTTCTTTTCTTCTAACAGCTGCTCATGACTAGTTAGTCTCTCTGAGCTGGTAGCTCTCAGCTAACATTACCACCATCACCACCAAGTTCATCTTTTTCAAATAATTACATTTTTTAGCTAAAATAAATGCAAAGAATGTGAATGAAGACAAAACCCAATTTTGATTTCAGCTCAACTTTTAACAGAGAATCTCTTGGTCTCGGTTATTTTCCCATTTTAGAAGACACCCTGACTAGGATTTGGGTTTGTATACTTTCATCTCGGAACAACAAAAAAAAAAAACAATAGTCATATTGCACAGAAGCTCTGCTCTGCTCCCAGTCGCCCCAAGTTCAGATCAACAATGCTGCAGAGCTTTGTTTTATCATCCCAGGCACTGATGTTTGGCCTCTGTCCAAAGTGGTGTTTCAATGATTGAGAGCCCAAACAGTCCTGGCCCACCCTGCCTAGTTTAGTCTACCGAGGGGTAATTGAATAGCACAAGGCTGCAATAGCACTGGACTGGAGGAATGCTGAGCTCCAGGGGAATATGGAGAAGGTTTCAGCCAGCAGCAATTAAACAGGGAAATGATGCGTGAAATAGCAGGGAGGTGGGGGGTGTTAGTGAAGTGGGAGTAAAAGCGCAGAGACTGTAAAGGGGGAGCAAGAAATGTCTAAAATTTAGGAGAAACAGTTGAGGTAGAGAAACAGAGATGATGGTGAAAAGAAATTAAAGTAGTGTGAAACAAAAAAAACAAGACAAAAGGATAGAGACGGCCGAGTGTCCATGCTGCTACGCCGACCCAACTCACCTTTTGTATATGTCACAACACTTCAGATTAAATTTCTCATTAAGACGTAACACTATCTCCTATCTGCTATACTCCAACAGCTCAGGGTGAAAGACGAAAATCAGTAACTGCCATTCCAAAATATCCGAAAGAACAAAAAACTGCTTGTACGACGGTTTTGAAACTATTTTCTTACTGATCAATATTTCCTCAAAAGCCGACCTGCCTACCTGTCAAGTATCGTACTGCAGCATCAACCCTTTTGTTGACAAGGGGAAAAAGGTCTCTTACAGAATGACATATACTGGATGGCTCAGGTGATGTACAGTACCGTTTTGGGTGAAATTAGAGACTAGATGTAATGTACTGAAAGTGGGCAAATTAATCGTACTCTGCTGTTTTAGGGTTAGGATATGACAACCATCTGTCCATGGATCAATCTAAAGCTTGGTGGATCCGTCATGGTTGGCTAAAACTGTGTATGCAAATTTCATTGCAGGGTTGAATATAATCAACCCTCGAATGTCCATTGGAGGCTACATTCAGATGTTATAACATCTGTTTGACAACTGTAGCCATTTTGTAATTAAATAAAAATCTATAAAATTTACTTTTTTTATATCCCGAATGCCAAAATTCCAAGAATGTGCCAATTATTATCCTGAGCTAGTTTCCCCCCCCCCAAACCAAGTCCAAAAAAACTTTAAATTTTGAAGTATTATTAATACTTGAGTTCTGATTGGTGCATTGGAATATGTGACATCATGTTGTCCTAAATGGAAACAAGGAAACAAGGAAGTAAATAAGGAAACAAGAAAGTACACAAGGAAGGAAACAAAGAAACAAGGAAGGAAACAACAAAGGAAACAAGGAAACGACGTGAGGAAACAAGGAAGTACACAAGGAAGGAAACAAGGAAGGAAGGAAACAAGGAAACGACGTGAGGAAACAACGAAGGTAACAAGGAAACTACGTGAGGAAACAAGGAAGTACACAAGGAAGTAAACAAGGAAACAAGAAAGTACACAACAAAGCAAACAAGGAAATGACGTTAGGAAACAAAGAAATAAACAAGGAAACGACGTTAGGAAACAAAGAAATAAACAAGGAAACGACGTTAGGAAACAAAGAAATAAACAAGGAAACGACGTGAGGAAACAAGGAAGGAAACAAGTTAACGTCGTGAGGAAACAAGGAAGAAAACAAGGAAACAACGGTTGTATGAAAGTGACCAAAACTGTTTTATTTTAAAAATTGGTTTTCTGGCCCTTTAATATATGATGCACACCCAAGCTTTGTCCTGATCTGCTGGCTCTGTTTGGTGTTTTCTTTCCGTTCTATCGAGTCTACTCAACTTTAAAGGTTTGGGTTTCGTAAGAAATAAAGGCGTCTTTGATCTTTACAATCATCGCATGCACACCTGGATCACACATCACCTCCACTTTGTGAAACGCTGCTTTCAAATACGAGCTGATGAATATTAATCAACTCTTATCTTTGTCTTCGTCGCAATCAGAAAAAGACTGAGCCTCCTAAAATGGCGCTGAAGTGGCTCGGCTACTATAGCAACCATTTCGGAGCCCTGTAAAGAATCAAGTGCCTTATTACAGGTATTGCTTTCCTTTGTGCTCAGAGGAGCATGAGTCCTCCTTGAATATTTTCCATTAGTTCATACTGACTACATGACTAGTCTGAAAAGAGCCAGCGAAAGAACCAACCTGAAATTAAACAGAATTTTTAATTGGTTTACTAAAATATCAATCTAAATATATGAAGCGGTGGTGTAGCTTCCTTTCAAAATGTCTTGGTTTCATGTGTCAGGGTAATAAAATTGTGCACCTGCTTCAAACTGGTTTGAAAATATTTGGACTGGTTCGTCGCTCAGACTTCGACACTCAAAGGTTGAAGTTATGTTATGTTGGCAAACTTCGCCAGAGGTTGGAAGAAATGCCTAGGAGATGATTTTTTTGAAAACGCAGGAGGAAGTGATTTCTCGCCTTTTCCTGCATCTTTACACGCAAGCTTGTTAAGAGTTCATCCGAGCTCCTATCGGCAGCCACAGCTGGATATCTACTGAGAGCTTTCCACATGGGGGCCAGGGGATTCAGGGATTTAGGAGTTGATAGAGGAGAAGGTTTTTTTTTTTAAAAGCCATAGTGTGGGGACTCTTGAAGTACACTCAAAATGTCAGTGACCAGAGCGATGTTAAAGTCCTGGATGACTTCTGCATGGACGGTAGCTGAGCTGGCACCATGCATGCGGCCTAAAGAGAGGAGCGGTGTGAGGCCGCGGTGTGGAGAATCATCCTAAAATTGGTCTTCAACTTTCAAAATGTTACACGAGTGAGGTAACTTTAGCTGTGAATTAACTTCACACTTCTTCCACAAAGCCAACTCAACTGTTCGGTTTATGTGTAAAAGAAGTTTTCTCTCTCTCTCTCTCTCTCTCTCTCTCTCTCTCTCTCTCCGTACATATACATGCATGATCTTGCACACGCTTTAATCCAATTTTGGGGGCGTTTTGCTGCATGTGCACGAAGAATTCATGTCTTTATTTTTATTTTTTTGGGACAATTGTTTCAGATGAAAGTAAAAATCTGCTATAAAATAGAATAAAGGATGAAATGGAGAGGTGTGGAATCACAGCAGATCCATGACCTCTGTGAGCAGGGGCTCTCCAGCCGCCATCCTCCATCCTCCTCCTCCTCCTCCTCCTCCTCCATCTAATCCTGCCAGAGGAGTTTAATTTACTGCCCAGAGTTCCCTCACACAATTTCTTTAAAAGTACATTTTATGAGACTGCAATTCCATTTCATAGGGGGCCCTGTACAGTAAATCCTATTTGCGAAGCGTCATATGCGGTCACATTAACATGACAAAAGTGCCCGTCTGCAGTCCTGTGCTTTCCTTTCGCCCGTATTATCGCCCGCTGAAGCGTTTTTATAGGATACAGAGTCCCAACTCGTGTCCATCGGGAAAGTTGTAGTGGCTACTGCAGAGGCGTAAGTGTCGACGGATTGGGAGATAAAAGCGGCTCGGCTACACAAACAGCAGCAAGACACCTAATATGAATCAATATTATCACGGCGCTTCTCTCCGAGAAACTATCTACAGCTTAAATGTTGTTTTAGTAAAGTTCAGTGGGATCAAAGCACCGAAGAAATTGAAAAGAGTGCACATTTATACATTACTTTTGGAGAAAGTAACCTATAAAGAAATAAAAAAAACCTGTGTACCGTACCGTAGTTTTCCTCCCATTTTCAATCAGCATCGATCTATACGCATACAGCTTCTTGAACGCTGCTTTCTTTCAGTGTCTGTGTTTATTGCAAACACAAGTTTTCAACTTGTAAATCAACATTCACATCTCGCACCAGCAGGCAACATCACTTTTCCTACTCTCTACCACTCGCCTGACCACTTAAAACATATGTTGCCACGGGGACTTCTCCATCCAACTTACAGCAGCAAGATGTCGTCCCACTTTTCCAAATCTTTTGATTTGAATCGATATGCCAGTTACTTTCTCAATAAATCGATTACTGGTCTATAATACATCTGAAAAACACCTCTACGGCACAAAATTCCAATAATGTTGTTTTGTTTTTTAGTCCACAACCCCAAAACTTACTGTCAAAATTAGAAAAATGACTGATTGATTGATTAATTATCAGAATAGTTGTTGCGGTTTAGTTGTTCCAGATAAAACTGTTTACTATAAACCATTTTAACAGAATCCAGGTGTGGACAGGTTTTTAAAAAAGCTGCG
Organism: Collichthys lucidus; assembly: GCA_004119915.2. Lineage (NCBI taxonomy): Eukaryota > Metazoa > Chordata > Actinopteri > Sciaenidae > Collichthys > Collichthys lucidus. The sequence goes on along the minus strand of CM014101.1, from coordinate 14,273,266 downwards.
TCACGTCATAAAATATCATTTTATTTTGCATAACACTAATCGTGAGCATTCCCGCTGTAACTAAGACACATCGGTGACATGATCAGTCCCTAAACTTTTTTTAAAATATGCAATTTAAAAGTTTACAAAAAGTCATGTAGTCATTACTATTTAGGGAAAAGACAGGCACAGGAGTTTGTTGGGGTTTTTTTCCTGCAGGTTCCAGATGGGGAGACTGGGAGTTGTGAGCCAGAGCCATATGGTCCTGTTTCAGCAGCCCATTTCTTGCCATTAATGAGCTGTGATTGATTGTATCATCAGTGCTGCTGTGTGTGGCACAGGTACTGGATGAAAGCTAAACAAGAGGCGGTAAAGTTTAAGTAACCTGTGACCTTTTTTGCCAGTGCTGCACTTTTTCACACACTGATTTCAAAAGTCTTGAAGCTAAAGTTGTCCTGTGGTCTCTGGAGATCTTAAATTAGAAGATAAGCACTTGAATGCACTGAGCAAAGATCAGATTTAAACCGGGTATTTTTAGAGGAATAGTTTGCAACTTTTGGAAATATGCTTACTCTCTTGATGATCCTTTCTTGAATGAAAACTGGAGGCAGCAGCTGATGGGAAACAGTCAAACTTGCTACACAGGTATCAAAATTACCACTAATACCAGCAAAATTTTTTAAAGGATTAAAAAAACAAATTATTTGCTCCAGCTTCATATTAAACATATAAGTGCAGGGTTCCCACGGGTGCTTGAATTCCTTGAAAATGCTTGAATTTCAATTCAGTGTTTTCAAGGTTGTGAAAACGCTTGAATTTTTTGTGAAGTGCTTGAAAATGCTTGAAATTTCACAATTAGTTAAAAATCAAAACAGTCAATCTACCACCATATGAAATAATGCTAATTAGACCCATATTATAATGCCATACAGTGGCACCGCTGCGCTTCCCATGACCATCATGGCAAACACAACTAGTAGGCTACCTATTTAAAGGTGCTGGAAAAATGGAAAAACTGGTGCTTGAAGGTGCTTGAAAAGTGTTTGAATTTGTTCATGAAAAAGGTGTGGGAACCCTGTAAGTGAAATAAATCTTCCTAATAAGTGTCCAACCCTTTAACTAATTAATCAGTATCCTAAAAAATCTGATAATGCAATAATTGCAAAGTTCATAGGCTATCCACCACGACCTTGGGTGTCATTGCTTTCCACTTATTTGGCGGCTTAGTTAACAAGAACACGGAGACAAACACGGCACCTTAAGCCGGCAATCAAAAGTTCAAAAACTGCTGTCTGTGCAAGTTTACAATGGTAACCTTCTAACGTGTGACAGTATTTACATAAAGGATTCAGGCTTGGTTGGAATATTAATTATTGATGTGAACCGTAATGAATGATTTATAACCAAAGCCAATCAGAAGCTGCTGTCTCCCCGCGCCACCTGAGGGATATTATATATTTATAACTCAAGGACATGCTGTCATTGTTTGGGCCTTACGTACCTACTCCTGGGTTACAGTGGAGCAAAGCTTTTGTTTCCTCCTCCATTGTACTTCGCCTTCAAAGATATTTGTTATTGGCGGTTCAGCAGAAAATATACTCAGGAGACAACTTGCAGCCCTCACTTTTGAGCGTGCTCGCGATGGGTTCACTCATACAAACTAAAGTCTACGCACTTTTCCTGAACCCTTTCATTTAGGGAAGAAATACAGCTCGATGTTCACACATCCAACTGAGAACTGTACTGAGAACTTTAGTTGTTTTGTTTTTATTTCTCTATCCGTGTTTTGATGTGAAATTATTCTATTTTATCGGACAGGAAGTCAAGGACACGAGTTAATTTGCACAATTTTTTTTTCCAAAGATTCAAAAAACCAACAATGAATTAGGTATCAGTCATAGTCTATTTGTATTAATCTCAACGAGAATGATGCTGTGCTCGAGAATACATTAAGCACAGTACCATTAACGCCGCACGTAGACGCATGGCAATATGCAAAGTGGTTTTGATGAATGTGTTCTATTAACAGAGACAGTAAAACAAGGTAATATGTTGATGTGGGCTGGCTGGAAATACATTTGCTCGCTACAAAGTGACTCAGTCACCCATGGGAGTGGAGCAAAATGATTGGGCCAAATTGATTGTCGCTCGGAATTAACCCCACTCTGATTGGCGCTATTGTAATTGGAGGTCAGGCGGGTTACTGTAATACATGACGTACAATTGATAATTAGGAGCCTTCCAATATGCAGAGTAAATTAATTCCTATAAATGAGTTCCCCACAATGTACAGGTTCATAGGTTGTTAATCAGACGAGCCTCTTCCGGTATGAAGTACATTTTGCACAGATGATTACCTCCAAACATAACTGCATGCGAATTAGGATTTTAGAGGAATCCACATTACGCAACTGTGTGAAGATACCCAGGCTTGTCTGATGAAGATTTCAAGTTCTGGATCCAGGTTGGTGGAGAGCTCAGTGAAACTCTTCGATCTTCTGTTCTTTGGAGCTCAGTTTTGACAAGGGCCTTCCTCTCACCATAGGTTCTTGGTCCTGTAAAACACAAAGACTCTTTGCCAGAAGTTCTGGGTCAAGTGAACACAAAGGGGGGTCATCCATCTGATCCACGGAGGACCTGACTCAGTCTTCAGTCTTGAGCAAAGCACAAGATTTCCAGGTCTACTTCTCTCTCTCGTTGGCCTGTTTTTGTGAGTACTTTGGTCTTCTGCTTCATTTTCTCATGGTCGACATAGCGGACTGCCGTCTCACAACGACGTGTCACCTGTTGGAAGGCATTAAATGCAATAATTAATAAAAACTTTAATTAAAAAAAAATATAAAGGACCTGCTGATCACAATGGATGGGGGTCGTACTATAGTACCTATGCACTGCAAAGCAAAATTACGTAGTCAGGCTGTTTTTTTGAAGGGTGTTTGACTTAATTCAAGCAAATATCACTTGCTATGATGTATGGCTTCAAAACCAGAGCAAGAGAAGCTGATGGGCATCCGATTTTCAGGAGGGCATCAACACATTCTCAAAGTTTATACCGCAGCAGAATAAAACATGCAATTTAATTTCACTTTGGCTTCAACTTCCTATGAATATTCCGAGCAACGCCATGGTCCCGTACAATCGTTCCCCTCTGGGAATTCCTTCCCTCGCTTATTCAACAACCTTGAATTTAATGTGTGGAATTAATGCCCAAATGATCTCTACCGCACTGCCTCTTGCATATATTGGTGAACCCTATGGTGTGCTGTATGTTGAAAGGATGCCCACTTCACTTTGGCTATCGCACAAAGGCTCACTCATGCACTGCTGCCTGTGTATTATCCTCCTACTCCCTCACACCCACACATACAGCAGCCTATTGTCGAGTGCCATATTTCTCCTTTTTTTTTTAAAGGGTCTAGTTCTGCAGAAAAGTTCAAGAAAGAAATCAGCAGCTTCAGAGAGGAGTGGCACTGCTCCATCTCCGCTATGATGCTTGTTTGGTATATTTTTACCCACTTGCATCTGTTACATTACTGTACATAGAAAGGTTCAAGAAACATCCATATGCTACAGCGGGTTTCTCTTCAATATTACACACCAGATGGCCTTAGCTGCCTGTGAAGAGAAAGCATACGCGCCGAGATGACACACCAAGGCGTCAACCAATCAATCTCTTTCAGAAAGCCTCGCTCCCATTCATTAATCAATAATTCTCCATCATCTTGTAGTCACACAGTAAACTGCAGCACCGCATGATTTCCGGCATACAGCGAGAGTTCAAAGGCTTTGCATATTCGTGAGAATTATGCAAGCTAGTCCCTCTCATGGCTAAGCCTCGGTCTCATGATGGTGCTCAAACCTATTCTAAAAGGATCCTGTCTGAAGAGGAGGGGGGACCATTTGAAGTGGCTTTGGCAGCTGCTGGCGGGGAGCTAGGTACCCATTGCAGGAGATAGTCGGACCCATTGTTGAAGAGCTGGCCAACAGTTCTTGCTCCGTTTGTTTGGACACGCTGCGGACATGATTTGGCCCTTCACTCCGCTTCTCATTTCAGTCGCCTAACAGCATTTGTGTCTATGGCAAGATGACAAGCCATTAAAGTGGATATGACAAAAAGATGTGTGAAGTGTGCATGAAAAAAAAGTTTGAGGTCGAGGGGGGGGGTAAAGTACTTGATGTGAGAATGTAGTTACATTCCACATACCGCGTATGCAAAGTGATCTGTAGGGTCGAAATCAAAGGGGATAGGTATGAGTAAAGCTCGCAAATGTGAGTCATGTGGATTCATGAGCATCTAAGTACGACTGTGCACTTTGATACTCGACATAAAGGCTTCACATCTTAAAATGTGGTCCGCGTTGAATTCACAGTCGAACCGGTATTTGAATTTTCTCTCTTTTGTGCGAGGAAATATAAACTACACTGCGACTGATACCCCAGCCATTGTGCACATTTTTCCATTTTTCAAAAGAGGATTAACTGTGTTTGGACATATTTGTGGAAACAGTGTCTAAGCTTCAAGCCTGTGGGTGGGTGTTTTCCCATTGCAGTGATTGACTGACATCCCAGAGCCCATGTTGCTTAGAGACGTGTCATAAACATCCAACATAAACCTACATAGCCTTTAAACAGTCAAGATATTTCTTCCTCCTTTCAACTATTGACAGTTTAAGGATGGACAGCATAGGCGTAACGTCACCCACAGGTTTATGAAGAGCTGTTTTGAAATTTAAAAACTTCTCCTGCCTCTTCGGCCCAACGGCTAATCTAAAACTTGGCAAAGATGAGATCATCGACGAACCTAAGGTTGGGCCCAATGACTCCGGCCACCCGTAACAGCACCCACCTGTCAAGCAAAGCATCCCCACTGTTAATTATGCATAACCTTAAGCCTTAATATAATTTGAACGGGTGAGTTATATAAAAACTCAGCCTCGTTACAGTTGTCATCAACGGTGAAATTAACTATAGAGACCAAAACAGTTTTTTGTACCAGGCTGTAAACATGTTTATTTCTGAAGTGAAGTTGGCACAATCTATGTGAGGTTTTCTATACCGCTCATTTCCACGTGAAGTTAGTGGAGTGGGTGCCCTCATTGAACCAACGGTGTTGGCAAAGGTATAGTGGTTGATGATGTGGACTCTTCATCATTGACTTCCACTGATGCCAGGACTCTTCCAGTGACAGTAGCTGAAGCAGAGAGGAGTTTTTCCAAACTGAAGCTTATTAAAACGTACTTGAGGTCCACTATGTCACAGGAACGTCTCTCTGGACTTTCCACCATCAGCATCAATTATACAGTAATGATGTAATTGATGATTTTGCATTAAAGAAAAAGTTTTCAAGTTTTAGATTGCACTTCACACCTGTAGTTAATGTTAGTGCCAGTTAAACAGGGTGAACATCTGCTACAAGTGTTCAGATGGTATTAGGATTCATCTTTTTTGTGTAGTTATTTATTTTATTTTTTAGCAGTGTGAGATGCTATTTTCTTTTATAACTATATAAAAACCTATGCTAACTGGCTTCCACTCATAAAGTAAAAGTTAGTAAACTTAGCTTAGCACCGTCTCCCATCATCTGTTATATTTAGTTGATTCCTTGCAGAGTTATTGGCAGCTCCTGCCACGCTTAATATCCAATATGATAGAAAGTCTAGTTTGCTTTAGCTGTCTGTTCATAATGAGTCCAGCCGCAGTGATGCAAAATGACTACAAACCATATGTTAGTAACATGACAGAGTTTCAGAGTAACATACGAATATGAATAATTAAATGAATCAAACTTGCATTTGTTCTTTCGGAGCAAAAATTTATTTTCTAGGGATCCGCGGCTGCTTTCGAGACAGCAGCGTGCATCACTGTCTCTTTCTCATCTCGCCTGGCAAAATTGCTTTCCCATTCTTAATCTTAAAATGCTGTTTTAATTGCGTTCTAATGTGATGGAGTAGAGTCATGGCTGTAATTCATTTTCTGGTTAGTTGACAAACAGTTATGAAAAATGGTCAATTGATGCAATCATAGAAACGTTTTTTGGCACCGGAGTCATTATTGTCACATGTAAACGCAAGGAAATAAACACATTTCCATTGTAATGTGTCCAATACCTTTGATAATATTCAACTGAAGTACCATTAGGCTTAGCATTGGCCTTCCTTTAGAAAACATTGTTTGGATTATCATGGTTTACAGAGCCTCTGTCTGCCCTCTTTCCCTGGCATATGTTATCTGCAGTCGCAGCTGCATGGCACCAAGTACAGAATATCCCCCATCTGCCGATCCAGTCATGCACTCCTTTATTTCCATCCCTCTTATTCTCCCAAGCCCACCTGATGGACCCAGCGGAGGGACTAACCTGCTATGAACATGGCTGCTCCGCAGCTTTGGCAAGAAACAAACCCTTTCCAGTCCTGGAAGAGGCTGCGCTTGCACTGATGTGCCATGCAATCTGCGTGGACTGGCTGATGGTTGCACTTAGTTCCACTTCTTTTTTGCCAACATGAACAGGCCCCTACTGGAAACGCTTTAGATTACGTGCCAGTGTTCCCGCTATCCTTTGAATGGCCGTGAGGGTATCGTGCCAAAATTGACGGTGCCGCTTCTGAATACAACAATTAGTTGTTTTATTGTTGAAGCTGCCACTGTAAGTGAAGTAGTCTTTTCTCGTTATATGTTACTGGCTGGATATTTCCTTCTTGACGTTGACTTCACCATCTCCGTGACGCACAGGCAGATGGACGGACAGGAGCGAGGCTCATCATCAATCAAAATCCAAAGAAAGGCTCGCACAAACACGCTGTATCTGCTGCCATTTCTGAGAGTGCTATTTTTGCTTCCACGTGCTCGTCATTATGCCATGATTGTCTGAATATACAAAAACCCCTCGTCATTTACTAATTGGTGAACACGCAGCCGCTGCTACCAAAAGAGGGGATTTCAACACAATGTTGTTGATTACTAGGGCTCCTGAGGTTTTCACTTTTTGAAGATCACAGTTGGGCTGTATTGAAAATTACAACCGCCGTAAACATACATACATGTGTAACGCTCGAGCCATGAAACAGATTAATTTGTTTGCTTTTTTTTAAAAATAGACCATTTGTCCCAAGCATAGTGTCCCATTTCAGAGATTTCTTGTTAAAAAATGAACCGCGGCAGCAAAATGCTACAACTTAAGTAAGACAAAAGAGCTGCTATTCCTGTTTGATTTAGTAACTTTGTTTCCCAGAATAAATGCACGGCATAGACAAAAAAACTTACTCCACATAAAACTAAAGGGAACACAAGGGACCGGACGGAGAAGAGTAAGTCATTGTGTTTTTGCCTGATTAATCAAGCCTGAATTCAGACTCCGTAACCAGAGAGTCATTGTTCTATTAACATTGTTTAACGGGAAGTACTCGGGGAGAACGGGGTCAAAAGGGTCAGGGGACGGAGAGCAGCGAGACAGAGAGTGAATGAGGAAGACGAGCAAGAAAAGGAAGTTAAAGGAGGAAGTCCGGGGTGTCTGCAGAGAAGCCAGAGCCTTCGGGGACCCGGTATGTACAAGGCAGCAATTATACTTGATGAAGTGCCTCCCTCCGCAGCCCCCTTCAGCAGTCATTTCCCACTAGTGCGCACCACGCCAGAGCCACATACATCTTCCTGTTGCAAAAGATCTCATTAACGACCAGTAGATGGGACGTCACTTATCTTTATCAAACATATGCGTAAGTGCCCCCTTATGATTCCCTTCTCAGACTTCCCTCTCCCTCTCTCTCAGACTTAAGACGCATTGTCTTAAAGGCAAATCAGTTTCATTTAGCAGCATAAAGGCAGACGGGAGGTTAGTCCAGCGGAATGGAACAACTTTCTTCATTACTAAGCAAATGGCACGGTTTTTCTATTTCTCCGGCGAAGACGAGTGGTGGTGGGGGGGATCAATGACACTGTAATGGGCATAATTAGCACTATAAAGTCGAAGCGCGAGAGCCACGAGAATATGGAAATGAATGCCGATTTCAATGTCGTAAATTACTCCTTGAAGCATATTTCTACAACACGTTCCGACAAACCTGTTAAGTAGGTTAAGTGTCCTTTATTTTCCAGACCGGGGTTTAGTGGAATTAGTAATCTTCATTGAATGGACCTGATTTAGAAGCTATTTCGCTAAACAATAGGAGGTCAGGTCACTTTGCTGCTGACGCTCACCCTTGCATACAAAAAGACCTTTAAGACCACATGAGCGAGAGAAGAAGAATGGTATCTGACCGGCAGCCAAATCAAATGAAACTTTTTTTTTCCAGTTCCCCTCATTAACTATCCATGCAGAGAATTTAAGGTGGACAACCTGCTTAAATTCAATTTCCATCCTTAAAAAAAAATCTACATGCTCATAAAATGGTTATTCAGCATGTTCAGATTGGTAATTAACATAAGCCCTGAAGAAAAACGTCCTATCATGGCTCGCCAAGAAAGCCCAATGAAAAGGAGGTGTGATGAGATGACGGCTCAAATAAACCTCAACCGAGACCTGCAAAGTTCTTCAAGCCACCATCTTCCCTCTTTGGTTCATACAGAAGAACATTGTATTCATCAAGTCATGGGCCATCGTCCGCAGGACAAACCTGGATGATAAGAGTCTTGTTGAATCTACAACTGGCCATCAAGGAAAACAAAGCTTGCTGCTAAAAAGAAATTATACTTTGATACCTCTGCTCTTATTCATGCATTGTGCAGTTGGTTTAACAGTTTACTGCACAGTTAAGGATACAGAATAAACCACAGCCTATACAGCATGTGGACTATGAATAACCTTATTCACTCGAATATCGACACTGTCAATATATTGATTGAGAAAGCAAAGGTCTCCAGTCATGTTAGTAGCTCTTGGAACTATTTTGCAGATATTTGGTGCTGAACAATTTAAAATTTTAAAGTGATGATGGTGTTTACTAGCATTTTGGGAAACGTGTATATCTAATTTTCAGTAAAGAGGCGAATGTAAATAATGTTAAATAAACTGACTACAGTCCGTCACCACTGAAGCTTGGCTCAGCACAAAGGGTGATTTCAAGTTTTCAGATCGAAACAGTTTTCCAATGTTTTCATTTCCTAAAGCGTTGAACCTTTTCTTTAAGGGATCGCCAAAGTTGTTGTCGGAGTTACGAGAGGGATGGGGATGCTTTTAAAATTTTTATGGCGAGTCAATCCAATCGCTGTTGAGGCTTTTCACTCAAAACCACAAATGTCAACCTCGTGGTGGTGCAAGAGGAAAAGTCGGAAGATCATCAAACAGAGAGTGCTTCGTTCACTAGGGACGAATGAATTTCTGAGATGAATTTCCTGGCAACGCAGTTGTTGAGTTATTTCAGTCTGGGTCAAAGTTTTGGACCAACTAAAAGACTGACATTCAGATATCGATAGAGACAAAATTGCAAAGCTAATAATCACAAATCTTTTTGCTATGCACTATTTCCAATGAACAAATGTATAATCTTTAGCTTGTGTCTTTCTGAAATAACCTTTAGTTGCATGACACAAGTCTTATGAAACGTGAGCTTCCTCCTCCACCGAAAATACCAAACATTTCTTGTCCCTGAGAGACTCTAATCATACAGTCTCCATCTCCTCCTGTTACTAAGCAGACCTCTTCTCCATCTGCCCGTCTCCCTTTCTCTCCAGTTTCCATTCAGTCCACCTCTCCTCTCCTCTCTTGTCACTCACAGCTCCTACTACAAAGGTGCTCAGATGCCTCAAATCTCCAGCACTGATCTCCTCCAGCAAAAGGGTGACCCACGTGGGATCCGCCTCACTAATCACTGCCTGAAACCACTCTGGGCTCACAGGCCGAGAGATAAAGACAGCCGCGAGCTTTACTCAGCTTTAGCAGGCATCAGTGGCTGTCTCTGTCGGGACTGACAAGCAAGGCTGTTTCTGAGGTGAAAAATCGCCGCTGGCCAGCCTACTGCGAGCTGCCTTTCCATCTCCAAATCCAAAAAGTTCCACCACAATCTGTGGGACGAGCATAAAGGAATGTCACCTCTGAGCTGGCATGACGCATCGTGCGCAGCAGGTTAACACCGCACCAGGTCTGTATGAATAATAATCGCCGTTTCATTGTTTTTTAATGTTTATTATCATCATTATTTTCCATTTTTTTTCCTCACCTCGAACCCTCGAGAGACATTTGTGTGATAAACGACAAACAGCGAGGCCTAGAGAGTGAGTTTCGCATGGTTGCACCGAATCCACAATTAGCCATTTCATTAGCATCCATTAACATTTCATTTTATTGTGTATATGGCAGCAACAGTAGAGGAGGTGAGGGCACACGCTGCATTTTCCTATTGACCCGTGAATACACATGAATGCACTCTGGTGGCACGCTAATAGCAGCTCCTGTTTATGCATATGATCAGTGAATATAGCCAAGTGGGGGCTGTTAACTGTTGAGTTAAGTTTTACAAAGAGTTGAGAAATGGGACCGATAAACATGCACTCAGGTGAGTGGATGTGTTACATTTAGGTGTACTGCATTTGAGCTGTATTAACATTTTTAGTCCAAATGGTTATACCAAGAAGTTTGACTGCAGTTCCTCAAACGTCCACTTGAGGCTGGCTACAGAATGAGTCAGTCTCCATAGGTCCCCATGTTTAAATGTCCAACTTCACAGCAGAAATAAACATGTTTACAGCCTGGTACAAAAAACAGTTTTGGTCTCTATAGCTAATTTTCCCGTTTATGACAACTGTACTGAGTCTGAATGTTTACATAGCTCAACTGTTCAAATTATATTAAGGCTTAAAGGTATACATAATTAACAGCGTGGTTGCTTTGATTGACAGGTAGGTTCTTGTTTGTGCACCCAGGCGTCATTTGGCCTGCCTCAGGTCCGCCAATAATCTACGTCTTTGCCGATTTTTAGATTAAACGCAATGCAGAAGAGGGTACGACTAGAGCCAGAGCCTTGAGCTTCAAAATGCCTTATGAAACTTATGGCTGACATCTTGCATACCCTATTCATCCTTTGGTGGTCAGTGGTTCTTACACACCCTGTTCTTTAGAAATTAAAACACTTTTAGATTCTGGGCACTTTGTAAAATTTGATCGTTAAACCCTAGGATCAGGGTGCACAATCTATCTTCCTTTCAAGATGATCACTTTGCCAGAAAAGATGATCAAAGAGTCATAAATCCAATCCTGGTCTCCATGCTGGAGTCACAACAAATCATAGCTTTCAGTCTTTTACAATCACAGGAGCTATCGGAGACAGACTTCACCGATCCACCTGACATTCATTTGCAAATGATAATGAACTTGGAACCATTCATTGTCTGCCCGCGTTGAAGGTGAAGGCTTTCTCTTTTTACTTCCCACTTGGTTGAGAGAGTGTGAGTGTGAGTGTGTAGGTGTGAGACACGCATACATATGTGCAGAAGGTGTCATAATGAGGTATAACGCTCCTAACCCGAGGGTGACAGTCAAAAGGTTAAAGGTTCATTGAAATTAAATAAAACATAATTCCTCATTTGCTTCACTTTCTCCGGAGTTATACCCAGAAGAGTGTCTTCCTGTGGGTCAACATTAGCACATTGTTCTCAAAGAGGTGAGACAAGGCAAAGAAAATCACCAGATACCGCAACGACTGTTTTCCACAATGATAGACTAGTAATGTTATGCCCAACATTCATTTTCGTGCAATGCCCCATATCTGCAGGGGTCAAACAGAATGGATTATCTGGCGGATATGGCGTAGTTTAATCCCAGCATAAGCTATTGTTAGGTATAATTTCGCTGCAATGCGTTACACAATCCTCTCAGCGATGCACAGGCACTACTTACAGGATGGTGTCAGACAGTGTCGGCACTCCACAGTACTGTTTTCCCAAAATGATTCACACGAGTCCAACAAATCAAAACTGCGAGTTAGTACCGCAATCATACTCCCCTTTCATTGACTTCCAGTGATAGGAAGTTGCGGTAAGATGTGTCAAAGTGAGTATACAGATGTGTGTGGTGTGTTGGTGGTTTCAGGGTCTCTGCCTCTGACAGCTTGAAGACACTCGGCCGCAGACACGAGCTTGAGGATCTATTAATTTCGATGGAAGCTTGGTCATTACGAAGGTAAACGCTGACATTTCAGGCAGCGTGTTATTTTGACTGACTGCCTATTAGAAGGTGTAATGCGGCGCGCAAATGTATACTTCAAGCCTCAGTGCTCCGGCAATGGACAGGGAGAGCGGATGGCTCAATCCACTGGTCTTTATTTAGCAAGGTCGCTCAGGACATTAGTAGGGTTTGGACACATCGGCAATGCAACTCCCCGCACACAGGTATACACACTGGAACTATCAATGACATTGTTGTCAGCAGAACTCTTTACCTCCAGAAGAGCTAGCGGTATTAAGAGCCTGTCTCCATTTACAGTATATTGGTCCTGTTTATAGGAGATAGGAGTTATAAATCCATTGTTATGGCTTGTTGTCAGGCTCTTACTTAGGGTAAAGGTGTGTAGTCACAATTTCCGATCAGTGGTTATCAACTGCCACATGACTGCTTCTGCAGAATGCCTGGACTGATAGTAAAACCACCAATTGTTGAACATCGAGCTGTTAAAACTTCGAATTGTCACTCAAGAAATGTAAAACCATAATGGTTCACACAAATATTTATTGGCTTTTCTGACCCCACTACAAAACCCACCACCAGTTCGCTTGAAATCAAATAATTGACCTATCTCCCTCCCTGTAATTTTCAAAATGGGCGCTCGGTACACTGTGGTTTGCTGAACCCGCCAGTCATCGCTGACGCCTAACCAACAAATTTTATGGGTTTTACAGCCTCAGAGGCTGAACTTTGTCTCTTCAAGTCACTGTCAAGCAGGCAGTTACTGCTTTCACACCGAGGGGGGGAGACGGTTTTGTTTGTTCCTCACAAGTGTCACCCCTCTGGGGTGTCTTGTAATTCTGGTCTGTATTCCCATCTTCCCTCGCCTTTATAGCCACATTGTTAGATCGGGTGGTCGGTGGGACACGGAGGGCTGGGCACACCCCTCATAAAGGTCCTCGTTCCGAAAAAAATGGAGGATTTTTTTTTTTATAGGTCTAATTGGAACTTGGCAGTGCGGCCATGTGGGCTGCTGGTAGGGATTAGACCGGTGGCTCAGTTGGCTGACTCCTGATGGAACACTATGGACCCAACACAGACGCTTCCCTTGTTACCCTGGAGGGGAGAGGGACAGTGTGTGGAGAAGAGCACGGGGATGGGGAGGTGGGTGGGAGGCTACAGCCCTGCTCCAAAGCGATTTGTCTCGGCCAAAAGGTTCTCTTGTCCTTCACAGATGGCTGGGCATGCACCCCCATTAGTGGTAGAGAAAGAAGAGCAAAAGGAACACAGTGGCATGGGGAGACACCTGTGTCAAAACAAACAAATACACTCTCACCGGATCTAGTATGTATGGACTGAATTTATTTTAAACGCAATGAAAATTACACTCCATCACAGACAAAAACACATCATGGAACATATCCAAAGCAAAAGTTACTGAGGCAAGCGGAATCCCATGACTCCTTTTGAAAGAATTAGCATTTGATCAGTCCCATGAGGGGGGAAATAACAGGAAGAGAGATAGGAAGAGGAAGCTGAATAAAAAGATAACGAAGAGAGAGCTGGAGGGGAATGTGAATTATACAGACTGATTACAGCCTTTTTCCAAGTTCAAATGTTATGTTGTCGGTTTCTTAAAATCCATTTTTCCCTAACTAAAAGAAAACAAAATATAGTTTGACATTCATCAAAGTCCCCCCCCCCTCCTTCTTTCATTCTCCTTTCAGATGCCGCACGGTGGGTACTGAAGGGTTGAAGCGCGGCAGTTTGGCACAGTTTCAATGATGTGTTATTTATTGGGGGGAACAGTAGCTCATTCGAGTAAAGAGTTCAGAGTGTGCAAAGGGTAGGCTGCAAGCAATTTCATGTGCAACTCACCCACCTGAATTTATATCAGTGTTCAACCCCCCCCCCCTCAGATGGATGGAGCTCTCCCTGCAGCGCTGATGCTATATATTTCTTAGAGTGTAGCAGCGGTGCGGGCAGCTGAAATAGACATGCAGCTGTAAAAGGAAGGACTTTTCGTTCAATACACCTTAACATGTTGAGTTAAGAGCTGAGAGGCTTGTGTGGCCGTGAAAAAGGATGGATAAAAACACTGATTTTTACATTGAAACAACACAAATTTGTACTGAACATGATTCTAAACTCTCATTATTCTGCTTTGTTGTCGTCAATAATTTCCCAATATAATCACCAGCATTGTGTTTTGATGAAACTTTACTCAATGCAACATAATATTTATGCAATCTTGAGCTGAATGAACACTAATTTTTATATCAAATCTGTCCAATTTTTACATTCCAATAGCCATGTTTTCAATCGTAACTCAGTTAAACAGTGTCCTAACAAGCTGTAATAAGTAATAACTGAATGAAAACTACAACAAAAGAAACAGTGCCTGCACACTCTCTGTATACCGGTGTCTGTACTGTACATTTACTCGTAGGTGGTGCTGTGAGGGAGCAGAATAGCTGTCCATAAAAGACAAACAGAGTGGCAAGTTTTAGACAGCTAGCTAGCAGGTAGCTCAGCAGTTGTCGGGAGTATATGACAGAGAGCTTTTGAATAAAGTTGTCAAACTCACAGTTAAACTTTTAAGCTTTATATACAGTCTTTTTTTTTTTTTTTTTGGCTTTTTCTAACCTGAAAAACTTTTTTCTGTTAAGCTAACGTTACCGTTAGCATAAGCAGCCATATGTTACCGGACATGACTTACTAGCTGTTTATGATTATTACCGTAACTTAGATGTTTCTTTAGCACTGTAATGTTTTCTTTAGTGATTTATTAATGAGTAGGCTACGTAGTTAAAATTCAGCCTTTTATTTTTACTTTTGGAAGTCTGCACAGGATGTTTTATTTTGAAAACTGATCAGATTGTCTTTGCTGTTTCTGATTAACAAAAGAAGGAAACACATTACTTTGTGATTATAATGATGTAGAAAGCTAAGTAATAATAGTTCAATAATAAATATCTTGTTAATACTAAACTACAGGGACTCAAGTTTAATAGTTTCCTCTTGAATTGTAATTTAAATCACAATTGTAAAATTGGTCATAGGAAAAATGCTAATATCCCTCAAATCATTCAGCTCTAACATTATCATTTTATTACTTCTCTATAATTTGGCTGCATTTTACACCTGTGTGACACTTTAATATGAAGTCTATTGAGGGGGAACTCCCCATGTGTCTGTATTTGAAATCTAAAAAGGGTTAGTGAGCATTAACAGCCCCATTACACACTTTGAAGCCTTCATCACCTTAATTCCCATTCACTGGTTGAGGAAAACTGTGCAATTTTAAAGACAAGGCATCATTTCTAAAGAATGCTCTCAGGAGTTCACTATCTAGGGGAACAACCAGTGTGTTGATTGGCTGAGACTTGACAATTCGTACACCTCAGGAAATATAATTGGCATGGCACAAAGGCAAGAAGACAGCGTAATCATCACCATGTTGACCAGGGTAATTTGAACTGTCTCGTGCTCTGAGACACAGACAGTCTTTGACAGAACACCTTCTCCTTGGCAATAATAATATATGTGGAATCATTCTCTATCATTTGCTTAAGGGGAAGTCTAAAAAAAAACTTGTATGAAGTATGCTAGATGATTATATAGCTCATAATATCCCTGGGTAGCAATGACAACAAGGATGTAGAAGGTCAAATCTAATATGGTCTACCTGCAAGCGGCAGCTAAATTTGTCCTAATCTATGAGTTGAACAAACATGTAGTCGTCTAAATAAGTGGCAGCTGTTGGTTAATTAGCCGTGTTGTGACAAATCATCAGCTTGCTTATTTCAAATTGAGGAATATTTCTGAAAACACAACCGACGTGAAGTAGGCAAACACAAACACTGGCCTGAGAGGGCATGCTGGAAATACCAGCTGGCAGAACATTTGCTTGATGAGAATAAGTGGAATAAAGCAACAGGTAAACACTTAAGGACAAAATAGCACGTTGGCAACCGAAATGACTTCTTAACATTCTGATTACTGGATGGGTTTGTAAAAGAAGTGCATAAACAAAGAAACAAAACAGCTTTGACCCAGTTTTAGTGATCGACCAGCAAGAAAAGTCACTGCTGACTGAAGCCGGCAGCAGCTATGATCCTGTTAAGCCACCTGTCCCAGAAACTCTCCTTTGGGATAATGGGACAGTCCTATCATGAACTGGGAAATGCTATTTGACGGTGAGTACAAAATACCACTCAGAAAACAGCGAATAAATCCCTAATGCCTAATGCTTGACCTTATATCTGAGGAACTAATGCAGGTGAAGTGAATGACAGGGCAGTGATGGTTCGTAAGTAGATGATAATCGAGAGCTTCCCAGCGGGGCTTTTAAGGACCATCAGCACCGAACCATGGAGACCAAAGATGTACAATACAAATCATGGTTGACACCTCTTAACTGCACAGGTCAGAGCAGCTAATGGCCTTCCCAGAGAGCACTGCAACCACAAACAACCCATATAGCTAAGTTCACATTCTATCTCTGACGCGCTTCAGTATGCGAGAATGGCTTTTTTCCGAATTGAGTGGGCCATTCCACTATTTACCGGTCAAGTCAAAATAAATTTAATTGTGTTCTCTGAGCAAAGTGCTGCGACAGAAAAGAGTACAGGGAAATACACTGTTGTGAATGGAAAAAGTACAAAGTAAGAGTTTTTGAGGGTAAAAGGCCAAAACGTGGTAGCTTTTAAAAGCCAATTGCAAAACCATTAGGCATTGTCGTGAAGAGAAAACGTTGCATTGGGTAAGATGTAAGGTGGTGCGCACCTTTTATCCACAATTACTGCACCGATCATGAAAGCGGCAGAGTTGCAATCACCCATTGTGGCGCCGACTCTGTCTTCAAAATTGAAGGGGTAAACAAGTGTGTCATTTGAGACGCCGCTGCTGAAATTCAATTTCAGGATCATTTTTTTCCTTGAAAACAATGAAAATAATTAGCTTCATAACTCAGAAAGTGGATGAAAAAGTAATGGTGACAATTTATCACAATGTCATACAGTATCATTACAGCAAAGCTGAGCACTTATTATAAGACTGGGCTTTCCATTAGACATTAATCCCAACCTCCTGGCAGGTACCAAACTGGTCAAAAGAAATGAGGCCAGAACAGATGGTGTGTGCATGGTTGCTAATTTAGACAAACCGGTCATGGTCAAGTTTAGAAACTGCATTAGCAATGTGTTGCAACCATAATGCTGGGATGTTGGGAGACTGATCGTCAACACAGACCTGGCATTGGACGTTGGAAAACAAAAATTACGTACCTTGAACATGGTATCCCTGAAAAGTTGTTGATCTATTTGGAATTAGTTAATATCACCAATCAAGCATGCAAAAACTGATGCTCCTTCGGGTTCAACATAACAAACCAATAACTCTATAGAAACCTAACAACCCAATGTGTTTCAGAGTTCTTCCTAAAGGTTACCACCTCTGACAGGTCCATGTTCATCAACCATCACTCCATGTTCACCCATTCATACATACAGTACAAGCCCTCCATATATTTCTAGACCATGTCAGGGTTCAGGGTCAATGCAGTAGGAGTAACACATAGCTAGGTACAAGGCAGCCATCCATGTCTTTGGAATACAAGATGACCCCGTAGTGTGTTACATGTGGGAGAAAACACACAGAAACATGGCGAGAACATTGAGTGCAAAGCAGGCGACTGCATGTTGTTCTTTCCATCTCAGTAAGTTCTGCTGATGATGGCACCATTAGGATCATCTACATTTCTTCAATTATTCAAAGTCACAAACACGGCTGGGGGTTAAAAACAAATCCTTGTAGCTGCAATAGTACAGTGCTGAATGAGAAATGTTGTTATCCTGGTCTAAAGTTTTAAGTTTAGGAGTCTTTGTCCTGGGACTTTTGACAGTTCTTTAAATCTTTAGATTTGAATAGAGGTTACACCAACTTCAACGTAAATGTGAAGTTATGGCAACAGTTACACATAGTGCAGCAAAGATGTATTCAATAAAATATTGACTAAGGAACAACATGATTATACAGACTTTGATTGTAACTTGTATTGTGACATATCAAAGCTCATAAACACAGCAGGAGTTCTCTGTAAAAGGCATTATTTTCTAAGTGACTGTTTATATGACCAGGAAACGTAACACTGGTACAGCGCTAATGGTGTCATTAATAAATAACTCGTATTGCAGTAACACTAAATGTACCTGTGGATCAAAAAAGCTTTATTAGCCTCGCTGCCCAGCGGGATACTAACATTACAGTTTAATGAATTCCAGTAGTAGTTTAAGGCCTGCTCTTGCATTATTGTTAATTAGAGGTCGTCTTAACATAGAACATCCTTGACAGTGCTATAATCAAAGCTGCAAGCTTTTAATATAACACGCTTTTTTTCAACTTTAATTGCAACCTTTGATGCAATATTATCTTCATAAAATTCCCTCAGTCACATGTCAAGATGTGATTTCTCCTGGTGGCCACGCAGAAATGTGTCTAGATAGAGTTAGAGTTGTGTCTCGCAGGTCAACAGACCTTCTGGCATCATTAGTCATTTGATTAATGTCTGTAATTGCCGTCTTTCATCATTAATTCAGAGTGCATCAAAACTTGAATCCGGTGTTCAATGCTTCCAAAGCAGGACAAAAAACATCCACTTCTTAGCAGCATACTTTTAATGATTAAGCCAACAAATTTAGTTTCTTAACTTTAGTCCTACTGCTCAACCACCTGCTGTTATTTAGTCCACAGATCATTAAAACACATTTCCAATTCCAGTACGACTGCAGTGCGTGTGCGTGCGAGTCTGAAGATACTCGATGGTTGCACCACTTCTTTCTTTAGAAGTTAATTCAAATTAAGCAGATCTGCACCAAAAACCTTAAAGGCTGCTCAGCTGGTGGAAAAGGTTAGACACTGGAAGAAATATCCCCACTGCAGTGGCATTATGCTCAGTGAGAACACCGTGTATCTCCCTGAAGGTTTATCAGAATATTCAGGATTCATACACAGAGTGTGTGTGGTGCGGTGTTTGCACGATTATCCTTCAAAATAATTAAAAATAATGAGCAGGTATGCCCGTTTTATAGCTTACCCTGTTAATATTTTTTCAGATTTCACACATGCTGAAACACAGATGCATTCTGTCGCATTTATATTTTAAGACAAACCAAAGCATGAATATATTATTAGTAATGATAGTAATTAATTTCCTTCATCAATTTAATTACTTACATGTATATTAGTTTGATCTGCATAGCTTTCAATTATCTTTGGTGTGTGCTTCATTAATTTGATGTTACAAAGAAATTTAATCAGAATTTATAATAGAATTAATGAAGTGTCTCCATTTCATTTAGGATGAAACTGATTTGACGTGTTTGTTTGTAACAGGAAAGGCGTGATCACTTCTTTTCGTAACCCCCCCTCAGATGATGCGATTCTATTCATGTGTGGAGAAGAAACAAATTTTCCTTGTTAGAATTTTCCCAACATAAAGTCAATAAATTAATAGCTCTCTAATACTCTAATTTCCCTGGCATTTCATATTCTCCTTTCAGACAAACCCCCAATTAACAACTGCATGAAGTAATAATTGCCTTTTTTAATGTTAATTAAGCAGCTCCTTGGGGCAACACAGATGAACGCAATTTATTTGAAAGTATTGGGAGTGTTGAAAAGTTACGCATACTTTTACAATAGTTTCTTTCTCTGTATTTTTGAATTTAAAAGTCTTGTCTTGTTTTGTTGTAAGATGATAATAAAGACATCTTTTAGTGTAAGGTTGAATGACCAAAGACCTGAACTAAGAACCCAAATGATCTTTATCTTTGAACTTGAGTTGCCCTCTCTTAGTTTCTATCTGAAATACACAAATGTTGTATGAACCGGATCCCATCCTACTTGGAAGACCAAGGTCAGGGTTCCCACACCTTTTTCATGAACAAATTCAAGCACTTTTCAAGCACCTTCAAGCACCAGTTTTTCCATTTTTCCAGCACCTTTAAATAGGTAGCCTACTAGTTGTGTTTGCCATGATGGTCATGGGAAGCGCAGCGGTGCCACTGTATGGCATAATAATATGGGTCTAATTAGCATTATTTCATATGGTGGTAGATTGACTTTTGATTTTTAACTAATTGTGAATTGGCTTGTATTCTCAGCTTGTGAGCGGTGTATTGTGTAACTACCATAGCGCAATAACAGTGACCAACAGGTGTGGATAGTAGTCTACTGTTATTTCTCGGCAGAACACCAAGCGAGTATGATAACTGAGTTCTGCATGTAAAGGCATCGGATCAAGCGCGTAGCCGCTTAGGAAACATTTTTGTTTTCTCTTGGTTTATTGAGATAGACAATCACACAAATTTCAAGCATTTTCAAGCACTTCACAAAAAATTCAAGCGTTTTCACAACCTTGAAAACACTGAATTGAAAATCAAGCATTTTCAAGGAATTCAAGCACCCGTGGAGGTCCATGTAATGAGAACCGCTGATGAGCTTTCCTATCAGGTGGTTTACCCAATGAGTCATCAATCAAAGTCAAGCCACATCAGCAGGCCAGAAAAAGTGTGGCAGCAGTTTTTTAATTTTCATCTGACTGAAATGCCAGCTCATCAAAGCCAAGTAGCATTGGACACTGGTTGAGAGGAGGGTTTGGAAAGAGGTTTGTTGACCAATTGAAGCCAGGCAGGCATGAGTATGACCTCAGAGACCATATTACCAACTTGCAGTCTAGCACTTTGAAGAAAGAGCTGCAAACACAGGTGTGTAGAACCCCAGGTCTGACCTTTATCTGACCTTTAACAGTTGGTAAAGGCTGTTTCGCCGAGATGCCACTGCACCCACCCCCCTCTTCAAGTTGACACACTGTCCCAAAGGAAAGGCCAGACACGCGGAGAGCTAATAAAGTTGGCCACAGCGCTTGAGCGAGCCTTGCGGGAGGGATTAAAAGGGGTAAACACACAACCCGGCTAGCCTCGTCTGGCTGCCGAGCAGACCTGCAAGTAACACCCCGGCTGCATCCGTGCTGGGATGATCAGGCACAGCCTGACTGCCTCCAGTGTGAATAGCCTCTGCGATTTTGACAGGATTACCTCCAGCATCAACAAAGCCTGCCTTCTTTAACCCAAAAGCCTTTGCTACTGTGGCGCAAGTGTATGGAATGACCAAGTGTGGAGAGTGAGGCTGGAGGATGGACCAGTCCCTATCTATGACTGCCAGTTACTTTCATTATTATATATTAATATAATTACAGAGACATTTATGAAGAGCCAAGAAGCTAAATATGAAGCTATAAAGCCCCATGTGGGATTTGCTATATTTTGCTTTCTTATGTTAGATTTTCAGGTATCTCTCTTTAGCACTACCAGGAGAACTTTTGTAAAACTTCAGTGAACACTGTACACTTGTTTGTGCGTGAAGGATGGCCGACAGCAAGTAACAGTTTATGAAAGATGAACCCTGCACCCAAATGAACCAAGCGATAAGAACTATAGCTTCTTCATGTTGGAACTTAAAGACTACCTCCGGGGGATGCAAAGAAAACTGTTTAGACAGATAATACGTCTTTGCCGCTGCCAATAAGCGGCAACAGAGTGTTGGGAAGCGACCAAGTTTGAACAGTTTTTACATATCGCAGCAGGAAAAAAAACAGCGAGGAAATGTGTTCCGTGTTGCACTTCAGGTGGTATCTAATTTAGCAGCTGATTATGTAAGCCCCCAGGAGAGGCTACAGGGATGGGCAAAATGGCAAGAAGACACCATATTAATGGTTTTGGAGTTTTTTCGGGATCCAGAAATGTAAGCAGACACCGGAAAAATATAGGCAGCAGGCAAAATCCTGGATGGATTCCTAATCCTTTTTCGCTGACAGCTCAGGGTATAAAACCTGGCCTGAACGCTATGATGTTATCCCCACTGGATGGGATGTACAGAACACTTACCGAGCGTAAGAGAGAGCTGTACTGACACACCCCAAATAAATTGCTTGACATCAAAAATTTAAAGGCACTATATGTATAGAATTTTAATGTGATTATAACATCTTTCAAAGTACTTTGAAGGCTTAAGTTTCTGGAAATTGGTCCGCCTCGCACACACAGATATACACACGGACTTAAGGTACACCATTGGTTGTTGTGATGGTAAATGTTGCGAAAGAGTTGACTGTTATGCTAATTGTACGAAGTTTAAGGCTCATTTAAGATGCCAAACTTGCTCTGGTGTCACGCCAAAACAGATCCCCCGTTGACATGACCGGCGTATGTAAATATTTATGAATTATTTGTGTATGAAAATATGCAGGAACACCTAATAATGGTTTACTCTAATTAGTCATGTGACGGAGATCATTTGTATATAAGCAAGTCAGATTGTTTGTTCAGGGTTGAGAGTTGTCGAGGATTGGAATTGAGTTGGAGAGTATTGGTTGTTGGATTTGGATTGCTATTAAGTGTTTTCCTTGTCGCTCGGGCAACGATCTTCTTTGATACAATAACCGAAGGCGCCAATGTCAACTCTACAAAAGCCAAAGTTACTGAGGAAAGTAAAAAAGGGAAAGTGACATCAATGATGTTGACGATGTGGTTACCAATCTACATGCAATTTCTAAATGGGTATACCATCGTCCAACATAGATGAAGTGTTGTTGTCAACTTTTAGACACAGCAACCCTTAAATTGGCCACAGTAGCTAAAAACAATATCTGCAATTAAGAAACTGGTCTGCGTGTTAATTAGCTTGACTCAAGAAAGAGAAAGGTTGCCGACGCAGTGTTAAAGCGGTGCAAGCAGAAAAGAATATTTTGCTTGACTTGATGGTAGAATATGAAGAAATTTTGCCGAAAACATGTTTACTGATGAAATTCATCATTTTATTTTTATTATTTGCAAGACACAAGATCATTTTCATGTTGGATGCAGCTCCGGCCTTGGCGTGAAACTCGGTATTGAGTTATTCCAAATGATTTGGCAGATATATGTTACGTTAAACAAACACGGGAAGAAAATGACACCTAATTGTAATTGTAGCTTTAGGCAGACAAATAACATCAAACAACATGTTTGCGATGCCAACTTTGAGAATAACACCCTCTCCGTCTCTGTGCACATACACACCGCAAAGGACGAGATGCGCCAGTCATTGTTGTGCTGCTTTATTGATTTTGCATGCAGCAATAATATTAAAATTAAAGTATTTGATCTATTTTTCAGATAGTAGAAAACAAACACACAGTGTGTAACATTTATATATTTGAAATTGACAAATTTACAATGATATTTCATCCCGATTGAAGCTCCTGAAAAAAACATTTGCCCGTCCTTACTTTACCGCAGCGATATGGATTATTCTGCCTCGCTACTTTTCAAAAGCGAGGCAACAGTGGCTCTGCGCTGCGGTGTGTCTTGAAAATCTGAACATGACCAAGAAGGTGTCGAGTAATCCAGGGTTAACATGTGCGGTCAGATGGAAATCCTGCTCAGATTGCAAAGCAGCATGGGTGTCCATCCGCCTCCTACACTGCCTGTCTGTAACACGAGACAAGCTGCCAAACACTGTAAGGGCACTGGTATATCAGGACCGTTATAACAACACAGCAGAGTCTGATTATGGATGACAGCTGGGTACAGGTGAGCACGTACTCTGCCGCACAGCTGTGGCTTTCAACTTCATCTTACCTTTTATTTGTTTGGAAATGTCACGTGGAAGAGCCCGCGGCTGCATCGGATCCACAGCAGCTACACCTGGCAGGAGGTGTGGAGGATTAAGAAGCTTTTCAAGCTCTTAATATTTTTCTAAAGAGAGAGAGAGAGGGGAAAAAAAACGGTGACAGTTAATTACAATTAAGGGAATGAGTCTCCTCTATCTTAAGCCAGACCTTTTCTTTAGCCTTGGGGCGCTTCAGGCCCGGCGACTTCATCATTCGGAAGGAGACGCAAATGAGAGAACTGGGACAACAAAACGTCTCCGGAAAAGGCAGCTGGATACCCTCAGCAGTTCTACCTGCGCCTGTTGTGATCTTTCACTATTTGAAAATCACTGGTGTGTAAACTGCTATGCATGACGAATCAGTCGCTGGGCGCTCTGAGCTTTATGCTTACAGTACTGGAAGAAGTACATCCGTAAAACAAAGCTAGTTTAGCTTAGCATACATAAAACATCAAGCTAAGCTAAGCTTACAAGCTTATGCTTTAAGCCAACCAGCTGCTGGCTGGAGATCCATATTTAGTAGACAAATATGATAGTTGTATCCATCTTCCCATTTATCCCTCCACTTGGTGAATGGGAGTACAGTGGTCCCTCGTTTATCGCGGGGGATACGTTCTAAAAATAACCCTCAATAAATGAAATCCGCGGAGTAAGTTTTACAATTATTATACATGTTTTAAGGCCGTAAAACCTCTAACCACACACTTTTATACACCTTTTTACGCGCGTTTTGTACAGTACTCCCTTAGTTAATCAGGACGCAGAACACATGTGCGGTTCTCCCTTAGCCAATTTAGGACGCAGAACACAATGCGCGTTCATACTGTACAGAACGCTGTAAAAAAGAAGCATGAAAAATTACACTAAAAAAATCAGCGAAACCGCGAATCCGCGAAAAGTGAACCGCGATATAGCAAGGGACGACCATAATTGCCAAAAATGTCAAACTACTGCTGAGCTCGGTTACGTTGCCCGGTTCTGGCACGACACCGGCTCACTGTTAGCATTTTGAACAAGCCCTAGTGCTGGACACTTCACAGTCCAGGTAGCCTGGCTAACAAACTGAGCTAGCATTAGCTAACAGCAGCTATAGTTCGTAGGTTTTTTTTTACTTTACTGTCCATTTGGAAACTCTTTAAATCACAGAAAGTCAATGCGGAGCAGCCAGAGAAGTGGAAAACTAGAAAACATTTTCTCCATCAATAGTATCGTAAAGCATTACGTATGTCTCACAGGTAATTGTACCTGGAGCAAAAAAAAACAGCTCAACAGGACCTGATTACGTCATTACGTCATTGTAGCATCAACGTGATTTAAAATCTGTTGTTTTATAGTAGAAAAGTTCCTCAATGTCACTTTAAAAAGTTGATATTTCCCTCACTAGCTCGAAATACTCAAATAAAGTACACTACTGGAGTAAATGCATATATTTTCCTTCCACCACTGGGTTTTCACCCGACACTCTACTTACAATGAGAGAACACGTCCAGGTTCACTGTTTTGTTCAAGGACGCCCAGAGAAAACAAAATCCAGTTGCAGGTCTCAAACCTGTGAGATTTCTAGTGGCGTCTCTGGACAGCGGGCCAAAATAACTGGAATATTTTTCAGCTTGGGTGCTTAATAAATCTTTATGTGCTACTTTTTATTAAGAGGCATCAAAGCCGGAGAGGAGGCAAACCTAAAGGGAAATCCGAGTTGCCTCGGCTTGGCCCTTCTGTTGGGAATTCCTTAGGTGGCTGAAACTCGCCGGCGGCGTACACCTACATCCGCCAGAGCAAAGTCACAGGGAACACCGGCGAGCGCTTCATGTTCCGAATGACTGGAGAGAACAAGAGCAACACAGAGTCGGCTGTGCCAATACATTCATCATTCTCCGGTACCCCCCCCACCCACCATCCCCCCGCCGACACCCCCATGGACCGGGTTCACTGTTTACAACCTCCCACAGTAGTTGTGGAGTGCACTGATGTGAATTTGATGCAGAACTGCAGCCACTGTAGCAGAGCGAGCATATTAACTTAAATGCCTTTTGCTCTCGCCGGTGTCACTGTTTTCAGGCCGTGTTGCTTTCACGGTGTTATTTCGGAAAGGAAAAAAAAAATGCAAATAATTATGAACAAATATGTTGCATGTGAGGTGTCTGCACATAGATGCATAGTCACATACTAATGCTGATACTATTATATACATATGGTTTACATAAAGGGCCATCTGGACTTTGAGGTAATTCAAGATTCAAGAGATCAAAGGGCCATTTGTTGGGGTCATAGACGTATATACATAGACATATATACATAGACATATATACATAGACATATATACATAGACATATATACATAGACGCCGCATTGAGCGGATTGGTCGTTGGTCGCGATACGTCAACGGAGCTTTAAACACTCAGCATTAGAAAAATACATACGTTGGTTTGGTGCTTACATAAGGAGTAAACATTGATAATCATCACTTTAAAAGTTACATACGTTGTTTTTGGTGCCTGTTTGTTTCCCAGATATATTAGTGTGTGTGTGAATGGGTGTATAACAGACTTTAACTTAAAGAACTTTGTAGAAAGGCGCTTTATGAAGTTCAGTCCATTTCCTTGTATTAGTTTACGGGCAGATCTGCCACATCCAATATGGCGGCGACGTCGACGTACGATTCAGCGCTCAATGCTGCGTCTATGTATATATGTCTATGGTTGGGGTATCGTGGGAGAGGAGTGTCTCTCTCTTTCCCTGTCCCTTTATGACACAAGAGTTATAAACATTGTTTACTTGGAACGCATGTTCTGGAAGTTCCACCATGGTATATAAGGGCTTGTCCGGGGTCACTATTTTCGGGCCGCGTTGCTTTTACGGCGTTATTCCGTAAAGAAAAAGAGTTTAATTAATTAACAAATATGTTGCATGTTTTATAATGTTGTTGCTGCCCCACCCCCTCCCATTGCATATACATATCGTAGCGGACATACAACTAGTTAATGAATATCTATTTTAGTCATACACACTTCCATTGTCCCCATTACAGTGGTATTATTTCAAACTGCTCCACTTGCCTATATGGGGCGTAAAAAAGAATGTCTAAGCCAATTTTCCGTGGAAGAGGAGCCTCAAGAACATGTCTTTGTTAGATAAGTTAATTACCTCATATCCTACGGCTACACACCAGCTTCCTCCTCTCTCTCTCTCTCTCTCTCTCTCTCTCTCTCTCTCTCTCCACCACCATACAGGAGGAATGAAAACAACACTCCTCCATGATCAAGATGTACTATAAGCTAATGCTAATTAACTCAGCACGATTATCTTCATCGTGTAACGGCGCACCTGGTAGGCTAATCACGGAGCCATCAACAATGTGCGTTTCACCTCGGCAACATACATCACGGGCCTAATTTATTTCACGGGAGAGGGGGGGGTTTAAGGATGCAGAGGGTGTGTGTGTGCATGTGTGTGTGTGAGCGTAGGGAAGGGTTGTCAGCATTGTGTCTTCTGCTGGTTCAAAAATAGATTTCCAGTATTATAGTTTTTCTTCTTCTTTGGTGACTTATGAGCTCAGCTTGGCAGAAGTACAATAGCAAAGTGGAACAATTAACGGTGATTGCATGAATAATTGTCATTTTCCAAAATAACAACACGCCTATCCCTCACGCTGCTTAATGAATCGACGGGCTGCCGCGTCACGTCGCATGTTAAGCGCTGTTTGTTGTCGCCGCGTGCCTATTGAAAACATTTACATGGCAACAATTGCACATGCAGGAATGGAAATAGACTGAGCCTACACGTTTAGTGTCTGCTCCTCTCCCACAATGAAGGTGAATTTACATGCATTGCACCGTGTATGTTATGCAGAATGATCCACTGTGCAGAGAATAGCTGCTGTGACTGGCTGCCTCTTGTATGTATAGTGCCACTTATGCAGATCTCTCACATTGCCACGAGTAGTAGATGCGCTCTCAGCAGAAATACATGCTTTTTGTCCACGTATTTCCACATGAGCGCTCGGAGTCCGAGTCCCTTTCATGTCCTGCGTATCAGTGTAATGGAAAATGAATTGTATGTTTTGTTTTCTTCTGCACAGTAGCTACGTTTTGCATTTTTCCAAGAAGCGTTCCGGGCAGGCTGAGCTATGATTCAAAAAGCTGCAGAGGTTGACAAATAAAGAGGCTCATTAGTTTTTATTGTATTCATTGTTGGCAGGATATTAAAAAGAATATTTTTAGGTTTCATCCCCTTCACCTGTGAATGAAGTGTGTCCTCCCCGAGGGCCGAAAAAGACACAAAAGGAAGTTTTTATATTGAAGTTTTTACCTTTATTTTTTTATTAGATGAAAAAGGATTTTCTAGGATAATCCTCGCAATATTCAAAATCATACAATCATACAATACTTCATAAGCAGCTGTGGTTTATATATTATCTCTCACTAGAGCTCCAAATCTGTATTCATCCACAGCTAAAAATAGCCCCCAAACAAAGAGACTATTTACTCCTGTTTGAGTAATGTTTGCTACAGTCGCCAGCTGCCTTTGTTTTTATTAGAAATGTTGTTTAATGAAACTATATTTGTCACCTGTTTTCATATGTGATAGGAACACGATGGGGTCGATGCTCAGTGTCACGGGCGCGGTAGGAAAATGGGAAATTCTTGGACTTTAGTGCCTGAGTGTCGGACATAAGTACTTTGTGCGGAGTGGCCTCTGGTTGTTATGGAAACAACATTTTTTTCTAGTGTTTCTTCAATAAAGGGAAGAAAAAAAAAAGGGGGAAGTTGAAGAACATGGACGAGCGTTAGACATGAAAAAGTTTGGCAAGGCCTCGTGAAGGCTCCGAGGGGCACAGAGAGTTCAGAGATGTCTGTCTGCCTCGATACACTTACTGATAAAAACATAATTTCATATATCGATAAGTGAGCAACACAGAAAAGCACGTTTGGATTGCTGCTAATGTTGATCTGTTTATGGAGGCAGCGTGAGCTCAAGCAGCACATAATCCTCCGTGTCAGCGTCTCGCACGCTGTCTGTGCAAACTCTGCAAACACACTAAGACACACAAACACACTGCATGCATCAAAAGTCAGCGCGAGGGGTTCGACTGCGTAGCCCCTGCGCGAGGCGTGTTTTTTAGTGGATTATCCCCGACTCCACCTCGCCCCTGAAAAGCGTTAAGATGTGGTTAGAGGAGGGGGGAGAAGAACGCCGCTCCTTCCCTTGGAAATCTTGCTGGCTTAATGACTAATAAAACCCCTCCTTGTTGGTGCTCAAAGTCAAACAAACAAGTCTAATAAACAGCGCTAAACGCAACCTTAAAAGTCACAAGTGCAAAAAGTTTGAAGATCATAAAAGGGTGCGTGTTTATTTTTCACTTCGTTTCCAAAAAAAAAAGCTTTTCCATGAGGTCTGTGAAAGCTGTAGAGCTGCAGCCCCTGCTCTCTTCAGTGTATCATTACCCCCCTCTGCTGGCGCACGGAGGAAACCCACCCTGTGAGAGCCTATATTTAAAACATCTTCACCACCTCATTGTTATGACCCAACACATTCTGCCTTGGTGTTAAACAAGGAGAAACAGTATAACACTTGCTGTAGATTTTATTAGCCGAGCAGAGCACTGTGACTCATTTCCAAGTCAGCGGCTGGAGGAGTTGCTTCGGTATGCGATGTGCTCTTCTCTCTCTCTCCCTCTCTCTCTCTCTCTCTCTCCTTTCCTCGCTGCCTCTCACTCTTTCATTCACGGCTGAATTCATTAGCACCGCTGCCATGTTGCCAATGCGGTGAGGAATGTAAATTAAGGCGACAGAGTAGATATTAACAGACGTCCGCCAATAACGCCAACTGATGTTATCGGAGCGCAGTGCGACGCTCTGAAACTCTCTCTCTCTCTCTCTCTCTCGCCTTGTCTCCCTTCTTGAGTTATAGCTACTCTCTCCATCCGCCATCTTCCCTCCATCGCCCCTTCCCTGTGGCTTCTCTATACCCCTGTCACACATGGCCTCCTCTAGCCCATTACGCTTTGTTTTGTGTCACGCCTGTGGATGCCGGGGCGAGCGGCGTGCGGATGATTTCGATCCATCTCAGGAACCCCTTTTCCTCCTCAGCCCATCCTTCGTTTTTTTTTTTTCCATTTTCTGTCAGACAGACACATTCTCTGTTTCTCTCTATCTCCCCTCAGCCTTCAGTGCTCCACCTGCGCCTGTACGCCAGTGCTGATGGATGTAAAGTAAAGTCACTGACTAACTTTCTGCCACACAGAGCTGCATGAAAACCTCATTTACACCTGGTGTTAAGAGCTGATTTGTGTCTGAATAACAAAGAGAAAAAAACTGTTATATCTAGAAATAGTCTGGCTGGCAATGTGATCCAGGCACGAATCGCAGCAGAGCTTATCGCGGACGTTTGAGTCAGTGTTCCAACCGAACCAATCCTACCGCAATCCAGTTCGGAAGCATCCCAGGAGCTGGTCTACGCTCGGCTCCATGGAAAATACGCAATTCTTAATGGACGCTGAAAGCAGTCCGAGTCAACCGATTTTCTGCTGATTGTTAAAAAATGGGAAACAAATGAACTATGTAGCATATTTACACATTTAGGAGCACACAGACAAGGAAAAAGAGTAAAGTGGTGGGGTTTGAGGTCGTGTGGGACCAAAACAGCGACTTCCGAGATGTACCCGGTGGGGTCTTGGTGGTTACATTTGGTATTAACGTGTCTGGATAATCTGATTCACAAGTCCTTGCGTTTACAGTTATTGGCAATGAGGGATATCATTACCTCAAAACGCAAATTAGAGTTAGATAGAAGATTTGCCAATAGCTCTTGTGGGGCACTTGAGGGATCATGATGTGCAGATTGCGTTTACATCTGGCTTAGCGACCCGACCATCTCCAGATGTGGTCTAGACATCGTGATCGCATTGTGTTTTCGAGGGTCATTTACATGCGTTTATCCAGATACAGAGCGCAGGGTGATGTCTGCTTTTTAACCTTTTCCTGCCATCGCAAGCGAGTACGACAAACAGTCCCATCTTTGGTGAAGACAGATCTGTTCTGTAAATCGAGACGTGATCGCAATGTGGGTTGATTCGCCCGTGATCTCGCATCTGGGGGGTGTAAATTCAGAACCTCGTTTCTTAATCTGTCTCGTGTAACTGATGTGACATGTTGAAAGGTCATGACGTGGATAAAGGAGCCCAGCATAGGAACTCGCTCACCTGGAGTCTCTGGGGAACGGTGTTAAATAATGAACAAGCCTCTTGACTAATGAGTGACTCATGAATCTTCGCTTTGTGGAGGAACCTCACAAGCGTTCGTCAGCACGATTCACGCATGCGCACACCTCCACCCTCGTTTCTCTGTATCTTTCTGCAGCTTTTGTCGCCGTACACCGGTTGCTTTCAGCTGCATGTGTTCGCCATTTCCCAGAGGGCTTTAACTTTACTCCTCTTCTATCAGCACCCTGCCTCCTCCCCTACCTGTCTGAGGGAATCAGACACAGGTTTGCCACTGCTGAGGAAGCAACCGTGGTAATCCTCGGGCTCAACTTCAAAAAGAGCCTCTAAAGACTACACTCTCTACGGTTCTGGCAACTCAGCCTGCTACCAATGCTGGAGGAAGGGAAAAAACACACACACACACACACACCTTCCCTCCTACCTGCCTGTTTCTCCTCTTCCCAGATACTTCACTTCACTCAACTTGCTTCTTCTTTATCAGCACTAAATGTTCCTCAGCTCAACTCTTCAACTCCCACCCCTCTCCTCTTATCATCAGACATCTCTGTAAAGCCGGGGAGAGAAATGGAACCTGAAATAACAGGACAGAGGACGGAGAGCTGGACGGACAACGTGCGGGAAAAAGCAACTGGTGGAGTGGAAGAAAGAGGAAGAGATTGAGAGAGAGAGAGGCATGCAGAGGAGAGGATGGTCGCTTACAGCTGGAGTGGTGGAAACCACTCAACCCGTCCTGATTCCAGATTTGCTGAGGTGGTTGTGAATGTTTCCATGAGCTCATAAAGAATCGGGCATTAGGCAGCATCAGCAATGGAACATAAAACAACTGATGTAATTCAACGCATCGACGCACCACATCGTTCGGCGCTGGCCCTAAATCTCCACGGCAATTGTTCTCAACTCCTCTTTGAAGGCTGAATTGTGAGCAACACTGATACCCACTTATATAACATTATCGGATTGCTTTATTTGAATACTTTAGAACGCCTGTAAAAAGGGCGAATTGTTGTAAAGATAAAGTGAACTCAATTGCGGAGCGAGTAAATCTGTGAAAATCTTTTGTCTTCAGTTCATCTTAAGTGAACTCTAAAAGGCCTGGGGGGAAGCGAGAAAGTCTGAGTCCGAAGGCGACGGTAATGTGATTACAGTTGTGCCGATAAAAGATCGCTTTGATTTGTCTTTGAATTTTGAGGCCTGGGGTTAAAAGACACAGCTTTTCACTAAATTGCAACGATTGCAGGAACGTCATCATCTTGCAATGAAGCCAATGCGGAAGTGCAAAAAACTGCAGTTCCTCAAATGTCCACTTGGGGGTGGCTACAGAACGAGTCAGTCTCCGTAAGTCCCCATGTTCAAATGACTTCACAGCAGAAATAAACATGTTTACAGCCCGGTACAAAAAACAGTTTTTGTCTCTATAGATAATTTTCCCATTCATGGAAACTGTACTGAGTCTGAATTTATATATAACTCACCTGTTCACATTATATTAAGGCTTAAAGTTATGTGTAATTAACAGTGTGGCTGCTTTGATTGACAGGAAGGTGCCATTGCAGGTGGCTTGTTTAAGCAACCATATTCTGAGCTTCAACGTGGCTCTTTAAAAACCTATGGGACCATACATGCACTATACTAATATATATATATATATATGTACATACTCTGCACTTCTGGTTAGATGCTCCCGACATTCACCGCTTATATTAAATACCGTATAACAGCACTATGAACCGAGCTGAAGGTATAGCTCAAATCAATGATCCCTGCTGAGTTTCCTACATGCACAGTTCATATGTGGGAACCAATAATCTCCCCGATCCCTGACAGATGATGCGATTTGTTCTATATTCTTCTAATAACCTTGTTGTTTTCATCGATTGCTATTTCTCATTCTATCTGCTGTGGATTTTACCCAGAGGTGCCGTACAGGCTGCTACTACCGACTGCTAACCCAGCCCCCCACCTCGCAATCACCCACTACCCACCCACGTGACTCGATGCGTCCCCGTAGACGGTACACTCCATCTACAGACAATATGAATTATGAATTATTTATGTCATCACAACAGTCTTGCCTGACTTTATGAATAAAATAAAATAAAAAAAGGCCACAAATGAAGTTTTTATTCCGCCGAGCAGCTCAGCTAGGTGTTTCTGCTCTCATTCAGAGGCGGCGGCGCCTTTGGAGGCGGAAGGACTCAGACAGGCGCTACTTAAACATTTAAAAAGGAGGAGGCCCGCTTCAAAGGAATGGCCTCGCACAATCAGTGTAGCCCTTTCCTTTTCAATTAGCACACAGTCTGCCAGGCTGGCACGCTCACCTAGGGGCCTCGGCCACCGCCGTGAAATATTGATGGCCTCTTCTCTGGAGTGAGCGGAGCGCTTTGTGCTTCGTTCCCCTGGGTAAGTTTATGTGTTTAAGTTTTTTTCTTTTTTGGTTTGACGGGATTTGTTTGTGTGATCCGAGTGGGCGCGCAGTGACGCACTGGTAGCGGATCGCGACTAAATTCAATCAGAAACGTTTTAGAAAAGACTCCTCTGTTCTAACCCGGCAGCGCATTAATCTTTTACGAGCGCAACACAACAAATCGTTCTTTGTTAGATCAGATGAATCCCACGTCTCTCTGCCTTTCTTCCGCGAGCCTGAGAGTGATGCTTACTTATTATCCGCGGTGTTTTACAAATCCGTCTACAAGCATTTCACCTTTTGGCTGCGTCAGGAAAACTCAGAGAGGGCGACTTCTTGCAGGAATCAAAGCCTTTCGCCTGGAACCACGGGTAAACGAGACCTCATTATTTTCAACTGTGTGATCCGGCAATCATCGGGGATGTGGAGCAGACATCTGCATAGGTAATTGCACCAGCTCGTGCGTTAAGACAAATGAACAACGCCATTTTACAAAACTTTTAGCCTTTATCTTGATTTTTTTTGGTGAGCAGGACAAAGTGCCTGGTGGCTTTAGGGTTATGTTTCGGGGCTTTGTGATTAATTTCAAGATGAAGTTCCCTGTGATTTATTTGCTCTTTCACTTACAAATGAGCAAAGCGGGGTGTTTATTCATCCGGAAGACAACCCACGGAGCGTTCCCTGACTTGAAAAGCATTAAAGAGGAGAGGTAGGTATGTACATTAATTTCTTGGAAAGGATCTCGTGTACTCCTTCAGATCACTTTGAGTGAAAAATGTTGGAGCAAATCTAACTCTAACATCTCGCTCCCTTATGAAAAATACATACCTCGGCACATCTAGAGTTTTAAAAAAAAAAGTTCTCAAATAGACAAAGTGTTTGACGAAGACATCCTGAAGAGCGAGGGGCGCAGATTGGATCTGATGTTAGATAGGGCTCAGGCGAGTGGAGGGGTTATATACTTAGTCATACGATGTCACAGCCTCTAATGGGGCAGGGAAGCGATGCACTGATATCCTTAATTGATGGATTAGAAGCATATAATTCCCTGCAGAGAGGCGTGATCAAGAGAACGGCGGAGAGGGACAGGAGCTGGAGTAAGCAGAGGGAGTGAGAGCTTGAACATGACCCGAACGATTAATTGAATAGGGAAATTCCCAGGATGTTTTATTCAAATGAGGTCGGAGGAACAAATGAAGAAGTGGAGAAGAGCAAGGTAAGAGACTGTGTCAACAAACGGCGTCGATATTAAAGTTAATAGCGCCGCTAATGAGTGCGAAAGCAAACATGCAGCTCAGGAGAGGCGGCTTTTTGTGACTGTACGGCCCCGTTGATGGGTGATGGATGGGGTAAAGCGATGAAGAGAGGGGCCCGGGAGTGGATAAATACCAGCACACCATTTATACATCAAGAGTGAAAGGTAGATCCACAGCAGAGACGTGGATGGATGGGTGGACGAGAGAGGAGAGACCTCTAGAGGAAAGCAGCAGATCCCTGTCTAAAACTCCCCTTTCATCTGGCCCACACAGTGCCAGATCAATCCAAACGCCCGCCCATCATTAGGCATCAAAGGGGTTGTAGGAGGGGGGGGATCCTGTCTGCACACAGCTAATCCCCTTTAAATGTGCCTTCTCAAGGAACAAAGACGCCATTACATCCACAATGCATTTCTGGATGATCCGCGCTTTCCCCCCGCTGATCATCAAAGCAAGCGAGGTGGCAGAAAAGTTACAAAAGGGAAGACTTTGATATTCAGACGCGGTTTCTATGGCGACCACCCGGCAACTTAGCATAAATAGCGGCGTCAGTTTATCCTAATGACAGTATAGAGAATGGACTGAGTGACGTCAAGTGTAGGTTTCCGAAGCCGGAAATATGTTTAATGTGCTGCTTCTTCCGAAATATCGGAGAAGACGTGGATCATCGGTGGACCCGAAGCAGGCCGAATGACGCCTGGGTGCTCAAATAAGCACCTACCTGTCAATCAAGCTGTCGATTATGCAGAACTTTGAGCCTTGATATCATCTGAACAGGTGAGTTTAGAAATATTTACCCCCGCCACAGTTGTCATGGACGTGGAAATTAGCTAAAGAGACCAAACCAGGTGTCTGAACCGGGCTGTAAACGTGTTTATTTCTGCTGTGGAGTTGGACACTTCACTTCTGTAACCAGCCTCAAGTGGCCGCTCAAGGAATTACAGTTTTTAGCACTTCATCACGCCCCAGGAAGTCGCCTCTTGGTTTATTCTAAACGCTCACAAATGTTTCCAGAGGAAGAAGTTCTATGTTTTTTTTTGTTTATTTGTTTTTTTTAAACGTCTCCATTTTTTTAGCCCCGGGTCACATTGACAAATGTACTGACACCGACTTCGGGGACATGTAAAACAAAGGTCAGCTGCGTTCACGGCGAGTGAAATCATTTCCATCGCAACAGATGACAAATGGAGTCGGTTTCTTGCGTTATTGTCAAGAGAGTCTCTCTTCCCCTTCAGTCCTCTCACTCTCTTTTCTGCGCTCTGTGTGTGTGTGTGTCTTACTGTTCCTCCCTGAAATCCATGAATAAATAATTCAAGCCACAGATTTTTCATTTTATGACTGAATATGATATTTATCCCCGTCCCCGATCTTGCCACCCACCCACCTCTCTGAAGGAGCACATAAAACGCTCTATGTCTCTTCACCTGAGACTCAAACAAGACTTTGTAAAAAACATTTCTTTTCTTTCACCTCTCCAGGATCATCTCTTGAGCCCTAAAATGTTGTCTCAGCACCACTTGAGTTGCTTTGTTTTCTCGTAAGCATCCTCCCTCGTCTTCCCTTCTTAACCCACGCTCTCATCCCCTCCCTCGCGTTGCCCTCGACTCGACATCGTGCCGTGAATCTGAGACAGTGACAGACTCCCAACAAGAAAGCCAGCGATCTTGATACCTCTCCGCATCTCAATAATGGAGCAACTTGATATGAGAGCCTTGTTATCGGGGCCCTGTTGGCTCACTGCGTGTTGCATCCCATCCGTCAACGTGGGAAAGAGGGGAAGAAGTAGTGAGACAGGGAGGGGAGAAAGAAGTGAGGAAGGGGGCTATGGTTCAGTTATCACAGCAATGGGATTAATGGATGTGTGGGGTTTAAATTGGCTTCCAATGACAGCAGAGGCCTCACCGTGTTTCTATCAGTTATCGGCAGGTTTCCCTCCATTACTCAGTCTCTGTCTCTCCTCCCTACCCTCCTTTACTCTTTCTGCCTCACCCCTGTAGCTGCAATTTATTCCGAAACCTTTAACCATTTCTGCCCGATCCCCCCACACATCAGTCTTCCCTCCTTCTTCACTCTTTGAATCCAGTACTCCAGAGAGCATGATGTCCAAATTAAAAGAATGTGATGGAAGCCAATGAAAGTACAAAGCCCCATGCAGTAAGTCAACTGCGTAAATGGACTGAATGAGCATGTTCAATATTTGATAACCGAATTTGCTGTTGGAGGAAAATATACGAGGGCAGGGGTTCAACAAACTGGTTTGTCTGACGTTGATCCACGCACACCCGTCACGTTTCAAACGTGTCCATTTCAATTGATTTCGAAGTGGATGTTAAGCAACACAACAGATACTTTGTTACAATGCAGTGTCGGCATTTATCTATGTATGCATTCCTCTTACCTCTACTATTCGGACTGTATTTCCAACAGTGACTGGACGTCCCAACTGGCGCGTCTCAAATCCCGACAAACGTCTGCAAAATAAATTTTAACCATTCACTCCCCAGTTTTGCCACAAATAAAATGATAATCATAACCTGTTTTCAGCGCTCATGTTCTGTCCCACTCCTTATTATCTTACTGAATATGTGTCTGTGAGTCATAAGCCATGACGCTGACAGCTCTCTCTGACAGAACCTCAGTCAGTATGATGGTATAATGGTTAATATAATGGTTAGCTGTCATGTCAAAGGTGAAATGAGTGTTTTCTTACGAGCTCCAGGAGGTTTACTTCTTTGTAAAGTAGCCGGGAACAAAAACGCTGGGTTCATGGGGCACCTATGTGGCTTAATAGGTGCGCTTAGCGTTAAAAATACCCGGTCTCCATGAAAACCTGTGGGTTTGAAAACATGGTCACAGTTAGCTAATGCTTCAGTTATTTATCCATAACTTTTATCATCTATTTGGACCCTACTTACATTACTTTTAGCTAACCATTTCAACTGTTTATCGATTACTTTTCACCAACTATCTAACACGTTTGTCATTATTTATATGTTAGCCATACCTGCTTTCTGACATAGGTCTATTTTTATTAACTGTTTAACCACAAGACAACAGGTTTTGGCTAATTACTTCAAAAGTTTGAACTTTCAGGGGCGGTCGGTTGCGTAGTGGGTTAAGCGGCCGCCCCGTGTGTGGAGGCTATAGTCCTCGCTGCAGCTGGCCCCAGTTCGAATCCCGCATCGGACGGTCATTTACTGCGTGTCACTGCCCCTCTCTCTGCTTCCTGTTTATCTTCATCTATACTATCAATAAAGGCATTAAAAAAAAGTTTTAACTACTCTGCTCATTTGTGAAGTAGTTCTCATGTATTCCCCTTCCCAATACATAATACGATTCTACCATGAATCAAAAGACCTATCATAACACATATACCATGTATTAGGTCAGTGCCCGTTGGCATCTTATTGGGCAGTTTCCTGTGTTAACAACTGCAAATGAAATATAGACGATGTGAGGGGTAATTACTCAATAACATGAGGTCTTAATTGGTAATACTTGCATGCTGTGCAAACACAGCTTTAGTAGTCAACCTAGGTTTTTCTAGATCATCATTACATCACACCACTAAATCAAATATATGGGTATGTTTTAATTAAATCATAAGTTATATATAGTTAGTTTCCATGTATCCTCCAGCAACCGCAGAAGTAGGTCACCCCCTGGGGTCCAGATGGGTTACCCCAAATTGGGAATCACTTTACTCGGGCATGCACGGCTTCCTCGAGAACTGAATAGACACCATCAGGTGCATCAGCACCAGATAACTCCATTTTAGGCTTCTAACACTTCGACGAACGCTTGCTTCTATTTGTGTTTTAGTAAGAAGGACTTTGTCAGAGATGTTTATTCATTACTTACTCTGCTTCAAAAGGCGTATTCGTGTGAATGTATCTTTATGGCAGCAGATGGGCCCGGAAGGAAGAAACTATGAAACCACTATCAGAAAACTTCCCCCAGTAGTCTAATTACTCCTCGGTCTTGTCACTCTTGGTGTTTTACATTGAGAGAAACGGAGGAAGACGGTTCAACGCGATAAAACCAAACTCCATTTGGGGTGAAAAGAAAGACCCAAATACAGCCATTTTGCTGCTATCGACTTGGCTCACAGTCACAGTCACTGAGACATCCTCAGTCTTCATGGCGAGGACTGCGTCGATCAGCTCAGTCCTCCTTTTTTGTGTGCCTGTTTCTTTATGTCCCACATCCTCTCTCACAAAAGTCCCCTGTTGGTCTCTATTTTCTCTTACAAATCCTATCAGTTCCAAAACACACACGGGGTATTACGATGATATTTGGAAGTAGTTGATTCAATTCATTGTTGTTTTTTTTCTGTGCGAGCAGGGCACGGCATTCACACATCTATGTGGATTCACAAACATCTGCTGCTGATGGAAAAGATAAACCCAAAAAGCTTGACGGAATATGAAGAAAAACGTGTGTGAGCAATTTACTGTTGTCAGTTTCTATGTCAGCTTCCAGAAAATGGCTTTATTCTAAGAAACTAAAACCATACTTTTAAAACTATATATATACATATTTATGTATATATATATATATACACAGGTGTTTAGGGAAGCATTTCACAGTAGAATGATACTGTAGAGTCCCTCAGGATATAATCTCAAGTAAAAACACAATCAGAGTCACCTGACAACAGCGAATATACTCGAAACAATACATATCATGTCTTCATTGAACAGTGTTTAAAGGCCTCTGTGATGGCATGGTTTGACATGTAATAGAGTTGAGTGTATGGAAGTGGAAGCCAGTGTTTGCTCTCTTTGTGTTGTTGTGTCTTGTTGTGGGAATGGAGGGGGGGGGCTGCATCTTTACACATGGCTTCCCCTCAGTGAAGGCGAAATGAAGGGGAGCCCTCGGGGCAAACACAAAGACAGGAGGATCTAGAGGAGTCTCAGATGAGCATAAACACACAAACACACACACAAACACACACATAAACAACGAGCGGTTGAGGAAATCAGACACACAACGGGGAACATTTTTCAGTCATGGGTAACAGTTCTGGCCTTTTCAACATACTGTATATGTAATCATAATGTAACCTTCAGGCGTCAGTTTAATTTACTACCCTCTTAGGTCATTAAAGTCTATGTAAAGTAAGAATAAATATGTGTTCTGAGTTTGTCAGACCAAAGAAAAAAGTGTTATTAACCACCCAGGTGAATTTGAATGATTAAAAATATCGACAAGTTTATGAAATTAGGTGTGAAAATCAGATAAAAATGAATTCTCAGCTACAGGACTGTGGGGGCGTGTCCTCTGAATGTGCTGAAGCCACGCCCACTTGTAGGAGCAGCCAAGCAGCCGTTATGAAGCAACTGAAACGTGTCAGATGAGTTCAGAAAATGACATGACTAACTTTGAAACACTCTGAGCGAGATGAATTCATCTCTATCTCTCTGTTAGGGGTGCAGGGGTGTGGTCAGGGTGGCCTCAGCGTGTCATCGAGCCACCCTTTAAGGACCGCCCACAAAATCCTGGACTGAAAACTAGTGAAAAACAGTTTAAACCTTTAAATCCACATTTCAGTAATATATCATTCTTTTCACAAGTTTTCAGCAACTATTTTCCAACATATTTAATGTATTTTGAAAAAAAAAAATCAAAAAAACAAACAATGTTTTTTTCCATTTTTTTTATCAATAATACGAAGTAAGTTGTAACAAATCAACTTTGTTACAAAAACTCTTACAATAACATGGCATGAGGGTTAAAATTGTTTTTTTCTCTGCTCACCTTCACTTGAACCTCTTCCAACTACAGTTTTTAAATAATATCACAAAACATAATTAAGATCTTTTGTGTGTGTTTGTTGTTTATCCGAGGCTGCATCTCGAATTAATAAAGCAAAAAAAAAAAAGTATGATTAAATAAATGTGCTTTTCACCGAAATGGCCTAATTAAAGAATAAATTAGCAATAGTTAAAGCACCGTGAGTTTTAATGAGTTACATTTGCTCAGTGTTTGAGGCACCTTTGTGAGTAAATGTTGTAGTATTTGTAGTTGGGTGGAAAATCTATACTGTTGTTTGATTGCATTCGACCTAATATTATTTATAGAGCACCCAATCATAACAAATGATCTCATGACCCAACAATTCCCACCATGAGCAAGCACTTGGCGACGGTGGCAGAAACCTCGAGCAGGACCTGGCGACCATCTGCTGCAGCCATTTCTCCTAAGACATCTCATTATTCATGACTCATCACACTGATGCGAACTGATACTTATGAGAATTTTCGAGACCACAATTAATAGATAAGGACTATAAATACAGACACTCGTTAGTTTTTACTCATGTATCGACTCGCTGCTCGTCTTGTTTTCCAGCCCGTACTTCACAACTTTTATTCAGATAATTATTTTCACGACAACTTCTACTCCTTGCTTTTACGCACACATCAATCAACATCAATCCAGCAACAACAACAACAACAACAAAAAAAGACCCTGCTGTACTTATACTGCAGCTGCAGGGCACATAAACTTAACAAACAAAGAGAAACAGACAAAACTCGTAAAAGGTAGATGATTATTCTTTGATAACATCCATCATGCATCAGACTGTGGAGGCCTTAAACATCTCCTTCAGCAAAGCAGACCTCCACCATGTGAGAAGTAGCGCCGCTACAGGTCCTTCATTCCAGCAGCTGTCAGGCCCTTTAACACCAGCATGACTTCATGACTTCCACTATATATATATTTCTTATTTACTTTAAGTACGAGCCGCTGTGACAAGTGAATTTCCCCAGTGTGGGATCATTAAAGTCGATCTTCTCTTTATTTACTATATACTGTAAAAGAAAGGTGTCTGGAACTCATCTTTCTTTCCTGCTACCAAAAATATTTATTCATCCGATAAAGAAAACGGTGACAAGAAAGACGGCCGAATGATTAGCGAGATTAAATTCAGATTTACTTTAAAATCTAATAGCGGACGAGTTCAGTTATGACATGTTACGGATACAGACAACACACCGAATCTGTCCACATGCCGACACCTTCGGTTATCTATTATCCTCGAAGCAAAGAGCTGAATTATCCGAACTTTCTCCCTCAGCAGACAGCAGAAACTGTTCTTTATCGCCTCCATCATTATTTCTGTTTGTGTATTTATTTCTCTCTGTCACCCCTTCATCCCCCGTCTGCTGATGATTTGTTGCGATTTCAAGAGACAAAACATGGAAATTGCACAGAGGGGATCAGGAATTTACCTCTCAATAACATCTGTTACTAACTATTCCGCCCAGCATGCAGAATCAGTCGCCCCCGTAGACCCGTTTCCCCCCCTTTATCTTATTTATTTGGAGAAAGGGTTATATTGTCTCATACACCACGAGGTGCACCTAGGAACCTCTGTGCATGGCTAAACGGGAACTTTTATAGCCGTCCCTACCCAGAATGGCAATTAGCTGCGGTAGACTGGGGAAAAACACAGAGCGGAGTTGGTATGCAGAGAGCTCTGCAAAGTTAATGGACTTTTAAATCGACACTGTGCGCCAAATTCCCTTATTAATGCCATCCCTGGTCCCTGCCTACGCGACCGTTTGATTTCAAAAGGTCAACTCTCAAATGTCAACATAGGACTGGTAAATAGAGTACACTTTTATGATGCATGCACTGTGTGTTGAAAGTATGTGAGGTAAAAGGAGTCGCGAGGTGAAGAGGGGGCCTCTTTACACATTGCTATTTACCATTTCACCTTTATTTATCTGACTATATACAGGGCACAGACACCATATGGAGGGCCCACACACAAACACACACAGTTAGAATGTATTATACCAGTTACTGAACTGCTACACTGCAGAAGTAAGAAGCTAAGTGCCTTGGCTTAGTCACCTGATGGTGTTACTTGTTCACTTTCAGCCAATGTTATTAAGTAGCACCACCTATAGTGCAGTATGTCGAGTCTACAGACTAAAGTAGAGTCAAAATAGTCAGTATGCTTATAAAATAACCTTTAAGAGTGTGCTGGGATTTAAAGGAACAGCTGGTAAAAATGAAAATGAATCGTGAATGGATGAAATCACTCCGGTTAGATCTCAAAATACAAACAACAACAACAACACAAAGCAACAACAACAAATATGTAGGACTTATTAGCTCTTTGGGTTAATGATAAAGATGAGAGTATATACTTATAGTACTCTAATATATACTTATACTATACATAATATAGTATAGAGTATGTAGTTAAGTTTGTAAGTAAAGTCTGTGGAGGTGCCAAAAACTGCAGTTCCTCAAACGTCCACTTGGGGCTGGCTACAGAACGAGTCCGTCTCCATAAGTCCCCATGTTAAAATGACTTCACAGCAGAAATAAACATGTTTACAGCCTGGTAC
Organism: Collichthys lucidus; assembly: GCA_004119915.2. Classification (NCBI taxonomy): domain Eukaryota; kingdom Metazoa; phylum Chordata; class Actinopteri; family Sciaenidae; genus Collichthys; species Collichthys lucidus. The sequence goes on along the minus strand of CM014101.1, from coordinate 14,230,236 downwards.
TAAAAACAGTTTTGGTCTCTATAGCTAATTTCCGCATTCATGACAACTGGACTGAGTTTAGATTAGCCGGGAGGTGGAAGGGGCCAACATAGCGGTGACCAGAAGCCTCCACACATCTGTGGGTGACGTCACGCATACAATGTCCGTTCTTTATTCTGTCAGTGGTTTATCCAAATCTGAATTAAATTCTATGGGCAGTTGCTCAACTTGCTCAAGTTGTCGGACCACTGTCAATCGAACCACACCAACATAGTCAAGATGAAGCCACTTCACATTTCTGAGGGTTTTAAATTCATGATAAGCGATGACTGGGGATATTTTTCTGTCTAGAAGTTTGAATGTTGCTATTTTTGGTCGTTCATATTTAATGGCCTGGGAGAAACACTTCAGCATAATTTAAATCTAGCATGTCACTAGACTTGTTTATCTGCGATAACTGTGTTTAAAAGTGTATTTTACATCTTTATATAAATACAGATAACCATGAAAGTCTCATTCATCTGCCAGTTTATGAGCCCGGAGACTAAAAAATGGTGTTTCCAAGCATAGTTGAAAAAACTAGTCTATATGTGTGAATACACAGTTCAGGGATGATGCACTTACGAACAAAGACGGAGTAATTGGTGTGCGGTATAACAGAAGCATCATCAGCGAGAGAGATGCTGAAAATAGATTTATTTCGATATGGCTGCATCAGAAAGAGAAGAAGAAAACACTCCTGTGGGACTGATGTTGGAGACCAAACCAGACACAGAGATTTCATGAATGATGTTGGACAATAACAGCAAAGATGATGGACATCTCACGATGAAGACTGAAACAGCTCCCTGGGTCTGCTCCACTGAGTTCGGAGCCCTGAAGGGAGACTATTCCATACTGCAAACCCTAACGTCCAGCCCGAGGCTACGAACTGTGAGTTTTGACCCTGTGACTTTGATGGACCACGGAGCAAATAATGCCACGGGCCATACAGTAGCTGAAACGGAAACGGTGTATGGAAAGACCACATCTTTTTTTTTTGGCTTCTACACCCAAAAAAACAAAAAAATCCACATGGACACAGATCCATTAATCTGTCAAAGAGGAGATGTGCTGTGAAAACGTACCTCGGTATTGATTGCGCTGATGTAGCTGGAGATGCAGAGGGACACGAGAACAGAGTTTTAAAAAAAAAGAAGAAACGGAGGAAGAAGAGAGGAAAAGGGCAGAATTTAAACATGGCCTCCAGCGAGCAGACTGTATCTGTCTATTTTAATTTGCTTTCCTAATTATCTGATTACAGCCTGCGCCCATGGATTCATTCCCTCCTCTAAATATAGGCAGATTGCTCCAAAGCTCTGCTCACAAATTCTCTTTGAATGTTGTGTTGGTGAAACCCCCCCCACTCCCGTCCGCCCTCGCTCAATAAAAAATGAGTTTTCTCTGAGATGTTTTTAAAGCGTTTGTTAATATGCCCAGAAGGCAGAGGAGCATCCTGTCCTACTTGAAAGGCACCTCATCAGACTTTCCAGATGTTTTCCTCTGTCCTTTTATTCACTTCGCTTTGTTGTCAACAAAACAGCAAAAGTTTTGTCCCATTAATTATTGCTCGGCCCCCCCCCCACGTGCTTTCGTGTTTCAAAAATGCTATGCTTGGTGTCCGTAATGCAAGATACAGAGGAAAGGAAGGAAGGAAGGAGCGAGGGAAGTGTCAGGATGTTTCGAGAGGAGCAAAATAAGGAGAGACAGAGGTAGAAAAAGAGAGGTTTTGAGAATGCAACCTGCTGGTTATCAGGTTGAAGGTGACAGGTGAGTGTGTAAGTGGCAGCTGCGAACGCTTGTCAGAGTAAATTTGGGTCAACATGTAGCCATCTCCCTGGGACATCATTGTGAAAAAGCAAACGCCGCTCAGATTATACATATGTGTCAGATTCTTCTAAATGTCTGCCCCGCTCTCATCGATTTCCTGTTGCACCCGCTTGATTGATAAGCCGGGCACATTCATCTATTAGTTTTGGTCCTCCGAAGCAACTACTCAAGATGAAAGGGACAGAAAGCCTTTGCGGTGGGAGTCTATATATATATATGTGTGTGTGTGTGTGTTTGTGTGCGCTCGGAGGCAGCTGCCTGTCTTACCATTGTCTAGACAGAATCATGTGGCTGCATACTGAGAGAGGAGGTGGCACGCCGAAAGCTGCCCGCGTTGATAATTCCCGGCGACACTCATTTGCTGTGACAGAGACCTAAAAGTTAGTTGCAGCGAGAACTTTGAAGAAAAAAAGAAAAAGAAAAAGGAAGGAAGGATTTGAAAAGTGAAGATCAGCTTTTCAGCATAAAACACTCAACAAACATAACAGCGACGAGTTAAAGGGATTACCATTACAAGGCTTGCAAGGCATTCAGTACAATACTATCGACTGCATGCATGCTCCACCGTGTCTTCTTTGGGGGTTTTTTTCCACCACGCGACACACAACCGATGCCATAAACTGCTCATTATTCACTCTATAGTAGAGACGCTTTGAATGTTTCTGCAGGAAAAAAAAAGTTTGAGATACTTTACATCACGTTATCAAATACATATGGCAGACAGAGACAGCACCCCCCCTCCCCGGGGCGAACATTTTCTCTTTTTTCAGCCACATGGTGAACGCAAGTGCAATATCAACTCTTCTTTTAGCTCCGTTTTTGTCTCCACCACCGGGAGAACATTTTAAAAGCTGCTCCACGAAGATCACCAGCTAGTCGCTGACTTGGATATTTGTGGTTTGATCTACAGCTGCCTGGCGGCTGTAAATAATAGGAAGAAGATATATTTTATTTATCCCACGACTCTATTTTTTTAAAACTTTACATGCATTTTAAGCCAGACACACAAACACATGCAGTACAAGGGCTCATAGATGGTGGAGTGATGGGCAGCCCCCCTGAGGAGCGCAAGCAGCAAGCAGTTGGGGGGGATTGGTGCCTTGCTTAGGGGGACCTCGGCAGTGCCCAGGAGGTGGCACCTCTCCAGCTACCAGTCCATGCGGGACTTGAGCCGGCTACCCTCCAGTCCCTATGGACTGAGCTACTGCCGCCCCCGGCACCCTCAGATTAGGTTGATGAGAGTGCCAAAAAACCTAAGTCTAAATCTTAGAGTCAGTTATATAGAAATTCAGACTCAGTACAGTTGTCATGACGTGTAAACATGTTTATTTATGCTGCTAGTTTAATATAGGGGCTTGTGGAGATTGGCTTGTTCTGTAGCCGGCCTCAAGTGGCTGTTAGAGGAACTGCAGCTTTTAGTGTTTTCCACCACACAACACACAGCTGACGTCATAACCGGCTCATTATTCATTCTATAGTAGAAATCCTTTCAATGTTTCTACATGAAAAGTCAGAAATCCCATTACAACTTCTCAATCCTCCATCTTTAATGGAATCACCGCGCACACCATCCCCAATCAGCCCCCATAATGCCTTGCTCTCTGTATGCCCCCTGGTTATGGCTGTGCCATGCTATAATGGTCCCTCCTCCTTATCTGACACACAGTTATGCAAATATTAGGTTCCACCCGAATATCTGGTGACAGGAGTTTCTCTCGCTCTCTTCCCTCCTGATTATGCGGCGATAGGCTCGCTCGGCCTGGAATAGACTGCCCGCGTATAATCGTGATTAGTCATATCTCGTGTTCGCAGAGATGTAAAACCCATCAGCGCCTGGTCTTTATTGTCGACGGGCGTGTTTCTGTTTGTGTGCGAGACATACTAATGGATAGCCAGAGACAGATGGAAAATCCTTTTCATGCCGCTGCTTCAGATATTGCATGTAATACGCTATGCACACTGTTTGCTAATGATGACTTGTTAATGCTAAAAATGCGCAACAAGCAGCCAGACGTTTCTTTACACTCCAGCTGATCAACTTCTCAGCCAGAAAGCTGAGATCACAATCAGGTAAAGTGGTAATTAATTAGCCTGATAAGTCAACACGGAGCTGTGCAGATGTTGTGCTTCTCTTCCCTGGTGAATGCCACAATGCACAAGTGTAAACTTAAACACACTGACCCCCCGAGCAGGGCACAAACTCACACAGTCAGGGCTTTAAATATAGATTTTCATGGTTGTGAAAACTTCACTATTAGCCTTAACCCATTGCTCAGCAGACTTTTAAATCGCCTGACAGCAGTCAGCAGTCAGATTGTAAAGCGCAGTGACAAGCCATGTCATGCAGACTGACAGAGATCCAAATGAAAATTAAAGACAAATGCCCCCCCCCGAAAAAAAAAAATCACTCATGATGCTGAAGCCTTCGAAATCATTGAGGCTAACTGACAGAAAGTCTCCATATGCTAACTGTAAATCATGTATACTTTTGGTTTGAGAGCAGAAACTCAACATCATATACAGTTGGTTCACCTTTTGCAGCCTCGCTGTTTCGGATTTTTTTTCGTGTTTTTTTTTAGTTACATGCTTTTTTTTTTTTTTTTACAGCGTACTGTACAGTATGAACGCGCATTGTGTTCTGCGTCCTGATTGGCTAAGGGAGTACTGTACAAAATGCGTTGTATGTTCTGCACTCGGAAAAAAACACTTGCACCAAGGCCTTCAGAGGAAAAAGCCGTTACAGCGGAGCGGCGCCTCTTTGTCCAGAAGAACTGTGAAATACAGTTTCATTTACTAATACAGTATCGTACTTATTTTTGTTTAATCTGCGAAAGTTTGAACTTTAAGAGTGTTTAAATAAATGTGAGAAAATGTTAATGCCTGTCTGAGAAAAGTGTATAAAAGTGTGTGGTTAGGGGTTTTACGGCCTTAAAACATGTATAATATTGTAAAAAATAAAGCTGATTACTTCGCGGATTTCGTCTATTGCGGGTTATTTTTAGAACGTATCCCCCGCGATAAACGAGGGACCATTGTACAGCATGTTTATACTTCAAGAGCGCATATTTTAGTTTGGCTTTCCTCGTGGGATTAAATTGGGAATTGTTTGATTTTTAACATTAACATTTATTTGGAGTTACTTTTCCAGCCACACGATGAACGCAAGTCCAATATTAACTCTTCATTTAGCTCCGTTTTGGTCCCCACCAACCGTTATTACGCATAGCTTTGAGCCTTTATAGAACTTTAACAGGTGAGCTATAGAGAAATTTACCCTCAGTACAGTTGTCGTGAACAGGGAAATTAGCAACAGAGACCAAAACTGTAAACATGTTATTAATATGGGGGCTTGTGGAGATTGACTTCGTTTCGTAACCAGCGTCAAGTGGCTGTTGGAGGAACTGCAGTTTTTGGCACGTCCCCGTTGGCTTCACTTCACGGCGACAGAGGTTGCCACTCGGCCAGTTCTAGCAGCAATTTTCACATCAATGTTTACGTAAAGATATCGAAGAGCAGTTTGACACACCCTCACTAGTTGTAGTAGCATCAGCAGGAAATTATTGTTGTAGAAAAATGGCAGGCGGGCTCCATGGAAGAGGACCCGCTCTCACTGTAAAATAAAAAGCTCATTATAAGACAATGAAAACAAGGCGCTTTTTATTTTCAGGTGATTATACACGACTGGAAACATACTAATTATTTTATTCCATTGCTGCCAATAATTACTCCTAAGTCCTTTAAATGAGAATATTTGTGGAGCTCCACAATGCATCGCGAAGTGCTCACGTGACTTCAGTTGATCAGGTGAGGCACTTGCGGCTTGAGTTGGTCAGGTAATGGTGGCAAGCGAGTCTGTTGACAGCGAGACTGAAAGAGGTTGGTGAGAAGTACGTGAGAAGTAAAATAACCAGTTTCTAACACAACACACACACACACACTGCTCTCTCTCTCTCTCTCTCTCTGACACACATACACACAAACTCCATCTCCCTGAGGGGTAGTGATCTGTGACTCCTCAATGTTCTGTGCACATCTGAGATGACAGCACACACAACATGGCCAGCGCTCCAGTCTGGGTTCCACATGATCACCCACAGCAGTACTGTACAGCAAACAAGATACAACCAACACAGTGTACAGACAAGGAAACAGGCCAGCACTCTCGCTGAATCTTACGGTGTCACATTCAGACACATAATAACATACAAATGCATTTTGTTCTCTGGCCTGGCTTGGAGTCAGATACATGCACTTTGCCTTGTCATGCAATAAAACACTTGTTAATAACTCACAGGTTTGTTCGCTTCTTTGCAGACGATGCTCTGTTATTCGCCAAGATCCTTCTGACCTAAATTTGACCCTGTTAGCATTAGAAATGAAAATAGGAGAGAAATTCCTTTACTTATTCTTAGAAATAAACAGGCTATGTCTACCGCGATGATCAAGGGGATTCGCCTCTACCATAACATCTTTTTAAAGATTGCAGTAAATGAAAATATAAATGTGGTATCTTGGATGAAAATTGGAATTCATGTCAGGTTCTTTTATTTATCAGAGAAAATAATCTTAACCAAAGGATTCAGGCGCTCAGATCAATTTTTCACAGATCATAACTTTGACTCAGAGTTTGAGGGTAAGCATAAATTTGTGTCAGAATGCTTTTTATAAATGAGTCCCCACGATGCTCATTACAATGTAAGAGAAACGCCTCGATGCCGAATGTTAAGAGGAGGTGTGAATTCACACTCCATTCCAGCTGATTATATACGGAGGCAGTGGGAGTTATCCTCCATAGATATGATCAAGTGTTTTATGAAACATGTGTTTCGTCTGCAATTCCAATATGCGTTCCCAGATGTAAATGTGTACGTTTTCATCTCTATAATTTAAAACCTGAGACATTTCCACCCCCGTGTTATCAGCAGAGGAAGGAAGGAAGGAAGGAGCAGACCAGATTCAATTTGAGGAGAGAGGTAGTGGATCATGAAAGCGTTTCACAATTTGGGAACAGATTTGATATCCGTCTGAAAGTCAGGACCCAGAACGGTAGTGTTGTCAGAAAAAAGTCAAATGTTGCTTTATTTGCCATTCCAACTCCAATTTCACATCGTTACTCAAACTTTTCTTGATCCTATCACTTTTTCTGACTTTTTCTTATATATATATATATATATATATATATATATATATATATATATATATATATATATATATATATATATATATATTTTTTTTGGCTTCTACCTCTTTTCACTTTCCCATAAATCTTTATGGATGTACTTCAATTTCATCTCATGAAACTCAAACCAATTACACTTACAGAATGTTTTACAGTAACAGTTGGGCGCTGAGGAAGACTAAAGAAAACTCTGATCTTGTTTCATTTTCCACCTATTATGAGATCAAATTTTTGGTCACGCCAATACCGTCCTGTTTATATTTCCTTACTCTTTTTCCACTGAAGTTTGCTGCAAACACTGCATGGATGAAACTGAATAATATTGACAGGGTTCCATTTCATCTTGGTCATCAATAACGGAATTGTGTTATTGGATGTCCGGCTTGCATGCTGATAATAATTGCTGCCAATGCATACTGCTGGCTGCAATAAAGACACTATTAAATTTCCCCACAACTTTTTTTTTCCAAATTGATTTTTTTTTTCCTCTTCCATATCCAGAAGTGAGGAGGATGAAACAAAATCTCCCATTCGTTCAGCGTGAGTCCGCTCATTTTCTTTGTTTAATCTGTTTTCCCCCAGCTTTAGCTTGCACAGTTGACTTTCCTCTTTCTTATCCAGGCTTTTACCCTCTTCACTCATTCCCTTCCATTTATCAGCTATTACACAGCGGCTTTATAATTGCCGGTCGCTCTCAGCCATGCCAGCTTTTGCCAAAGTTCTTTTGCTAAAAAAAATAAATAAATAAAAAGAAATAGCCAAGAATTAATAAATAAAAAAAGCTACCTTTGACCCAAATATTGTCGAAACAATGTGAGCTGCTTGCAAGGGGTAATTTTTTTGATTTAACAGTGTAATTACAGACTTGAATGAAAAGAAACAAGGGCACAGTTTTGCTCTTAAAGACTTAAAGAGATGCCTGGGTTCTTTCTTTTGTTATCCCATAATGAACAAGTTACCTCCTTGTTGTAGTCTAGGGGTCTCCAAACTACGGCCCGTGGGCCACATCCGGCCCGCCTAAACAATTGTAGTGGCCCACTTAACGATCCTAAACAATCCCTCTAAACATGGCCTATTTTTCAAAATTGCATTTTCCTATTATAAAATATCTACACTTAATGATTAGGCTTGGCATTCTAATTAAAATCTACCTTATTTACGAACTATTTAGAGTACTAGCTAATTTTCATCCCCTCACACAATGGTATTTTCCGACGTAACTTTGCTCATGATCAACTTCCGCGCAGTCTGCCCGGGGGATTCAACTCGGCGGGTCAGGGACGGCCGCACGGTGCGGGAGGATCCCCTTGCGAGACCTCTCCCCGGCGCTGGCTGGCATTCGCCGGGTGCATTTCCTCCGTGGCGGTGCGCCGCGAACCAGCTCTGGGTCAGCTTGGAAAGGCTCGGGGACGAAGGTGCCTCACAGCTCCGGCCCCGAGCTTTACAGCGCCCTCTTGCCTGGACCTCGCCGCTTCCCGGGGTCGTGGACTTAGTGCTCACTGCGCCTTCTCCGTGACTGTCAAATCGCAACGTAACGCAACTTTTATTTCCTCCTGCAACAAAATTGCAACAAAAATGTAAAAAGCACCGCAACTTTAACCGCAATTTTTTTGAAAACCTAATGCAACATCAGGGATTTTTAAGGCCGCAACTATTTTAAAAGGGCCCACGAAATCCAGGTGGGACTTATAGCATTTTTCGGCCCTCCACCGAAAAAAGTTTGGGGACCCCTGTTGTAGACCCTCGAGTTGTGTTCGCCTGTATAACTTTTTCTTACATCATAACAAGCACACCACCTAAAGTGTGAACTATGACACTGCTATCATGCAGTTTGTATGATGTGTCATATCTGTCAAGTCTAGTCTACATGACAACATGGAGAGCTGCACACTGGGACAGGACATAAATTATGTGTGGCTTTACTTACTGTGTAATAACAACGTCAGTCCACGTACCTGCCTGTGCTTTGGAGGGTCACGGGCTGCAGAAGATGATCCCGACTGACACTGGACGAGAGCAGGGAACACCCGGACAGGTAGCCGGTCAATCACACGAGGGGGGGGGGCAGCTCTGTGATTGACCGGTGACCTGTCCAGAGACGGACAACCATCGACACTCATTAAGAGTTGTTAAATGAATGTTTATGGCCTGTAGGAGGACGCCGGAGCACCTGGAGAAAACCCATAATTCTTCTTATTGCGGACAGTAATATAAAATCTTTAAACGCTTGTTTACTTGCTCACACTTGCTCTATTTTCAACCAATATTTGTCTTCTTACCTGTCTGTCTGCATTTCTTCCTTCTGTCAGAAAGCAAAAGACGGCAAGAGTCGGGAGTGAACCGTCAGATTTGGCACGATGCCTGGGAAACAGCGAGAGGCGAGAAAAGAAGGAGTGAGGAGAAGAAGAAGAAGGGGAGGACAAGTGAAAGATGTGACAGCGGCGAAGGTGCCGAGGGAGTCCGATAATGCAAAATGAAAGCGGAACAACGGGACAGAGAAAGCGAGGAGAAAGAAAGACGTAAGATGTGTTTAACTGCGGGGAGTTTGTGTAGGAGCGATGGGAGACCCTGCGGGGCCTACGAGGTAATCTGCAGGTTTGTGTGCTACCTCTCCAGGACTTTGCAGGTGCTGGAGATGTCACAATTGTTGTTTTTTCGACACACACACACACACACATATGCATAAAAAATGTATAAGCACACACAGAGCATCAACATGTGGGCATAAAACCTCGCCGCCGACTGTAACCCTGCGGTCAGCCCGTCACCTTGTCATCTCAAAATTTACCTATTTCAATAAAAACCAAGCAATAACCACTTCCCTTTGTCCGCCTCTTCTCTTCTGCTCCCTTTGTCTCTGGCTGTGTTGGCGAGCAATATTAATGAAATATCTTTCTTGCGGTGTCTGTATGCAGAGACCTGTAAACATCATCTCTCATTAAGACAAAGAGTACTGTACAGGCAGCAGGTGGCAGCCAAATGTCCTTGGCTGTCTGTCTTCGCGCAGTTTAGTGGATTTCATCAGATGCTACTGCTGTGTGAACTGTCTGTCTGTCGGAGTTTTTGTTTACCCCGCAGTCACACACACACTTCACTTTGCAATCTCTGACAACCTTAGAAGGAAAAAACTTTTTCTTTTTTTTATATATATATATAGATTCCCACACTGTGATGGGTCCTCGTTCCCTCTTTGTCTCGTCTCTTTCCATTGCTCCGAGAGAAATTAGATTTAATCATCTCATTCTCCTTTTGCAAACAATTAGATTACGGCTTTGTTGTGTGCTTTCAATTTGACGAGGGGATCCGACACCATGCTCGCCCCGCAATCCGCAGTCATACATTATGGAGATGGCGGAGCGTGCTTCCGTTAATAAGAATCGACGGAAGCTACTGCAGAAATAACAAAAACAGACTTCTCTAGAGTCTCCGAACCCCACCCCCAAAAAAAACCCACTGCGCTTCCCACAGACACATGCCACCACCGTCAACGCGCGACAGCAGTGGGACATCCACAAGACATCCTCATCTATTATGAAGGAGCTCTGAGTACCATCCATTACAGCCAATCAGCTGGAGAAATCACTGTTTTACCACCATTAGCATTCCGCTATTCATTAAGAAAACCAGATGCACACACACACAGACATACACACATAAATCCGCACACGGATGCAGACAATGCGCCCCGATAAGCCAGGATGAATATGGAGCTAACGGAACAGTTCTCCGAATGCAAGAGGACCTTTAGTTTATTCATGACCTGAATAGCATGCCTGCGCAAACAAGCCCCCGACTAATGTTAATTAAGCAGAAAAGAGCCTCGTTAGAAGAGGGAAAATGGATTAATCCAAGGGCGGCTGGAAGGAAACGTTCGATTAGAGTTGGAACTTGGAAGAAAAAAACATTGGCGAACTTTCATGCTTCAAAGAAAAGGGGAGAGTTTTGAAGAAACAAAGGGATGGAAAATCAGATGACGGGGGAGGATTTAGTTTCAATAAACCCGCAGTAAGGAAAGCCGGAGGAGCATCACTAAGCAGTTCCTCTGGATGTTTCGAGTAGTCTAAAGTAGCGGATCCCAAATGGGGGGTCATGGGAAGATTCAGAGAATGGGAGTGAAGCATTTATCCCGATCTGCTAATCGTGTATTTTTACTTAATATCCAAGCATCCTTCACGAATAACAGACTTTACACTGTTGATAATGGCTTAGTGGTGCATTAAAGCAGCCTTTGATTTCCCAAGACTCACTTGCGTCAGTGGCTTTAAAGACACAATCATGCTTCCCTGTGACATGCTAGAACAGGAGTGGGCAAACTTTTGGACTTGCGGGCCACATTGGGGTCTAAAATTTGAAAGAGGGGCCGGGCCAAGACCTCACAACCCCCAAACCCATAAACCCAAATGTGGTATAACGCACCAAGAGGTCTCACTTCACTGTCAAAGCCTCTTTGTCTTTATGGAAACCACCAGGAGCTTTGTGATTGATTCAAACTAAAGCAGAGACAGAGCAGGAGACATTAGTCGCGTTTTTTGCTACTTTTTGGGGCTAGCTCGCCGAGTTTTCATCGCACAGTGATGAGACACATATCTTTGTCAGATTTATTTTTATTTTTTGGATGTGGATAAGTTTGGCGGGCCGTATTGAAAAGCCTAGTGGGCCGTAGTTTGCCCATGTCTGTGCTAGAATGAGGAACCTTTGAGTGTATTGATTTGCTCATGAATTCAGTTCTTCCATCCAACGATTTTATGTAACTGCTCATAGATATCAGAGTCAACTGACATTGGGTGAGAGGCAGGGTACACGATGGTCAAGTCATCCAAACTCCTTGTTTTCTTGCCACCAAGCCGCCTCTGAATTTTTCTTGTAACACGGTCTAGCTTTAAGGTTGGGAACAATCACACTAAAGCCTAACAGCAAGAACTGGATCCATTTGAAGGTCTGATCACATGAACGGACGTTTGATGATGGATCCGTCTTAAACCATTTCCTCCCGTCTAATCCAATCTCTCCGTGATATCTCCATCGGATAGTTGTTTTGAGCTCGGTTTGGAAAATGGAAGATCAATTAAAGAGGTGGAATCGAGCGGACGACAGCGGGAGCAGCAGAGATGAAAAGCTACATCGGCCGGGAGGGGGGTCCATTCTGTAGCTGCTGTCGGGAGAAGAATTGAAGGTCCGTCTACAGGTTCGGAAAAGCTGTCGGGCTGCATTCTTGATGCGGCCGCATCGCGCTTCATTATGCATGCCATATTGAACCAAACCGATAGGTAATCAAACTGAATCAAATATTCATTGGGACACATTTCGCCGGAGGCCACAGACCGACCCCATTCAGAGCAACGGGGACACATCAAAGCCGGGAGAATGGGAAGCGGCACAAAGATTTAGTTTAGCCTGGAAAACATGAATCCAGAGAGCAACGCGTTCCCAGTCGTGCTATACTAATGTTGCTGAAAAGTCTGAAGGTAGTTATGTTCACCATTGCTACCTTTTCATCTGAGGAAGTCGTTCCCCTTTTAGCAACTCTCCGCATCTCCTAGCAACAGTGACTTTTATAACTGTGTTTTCTGACAATGGAGCCGCTGTGAAGTCCAGCATGCTTTGTTTCTCACGTTTGCCCGGAGATCTGTGATACAGATGTACAGACCAGTCAAGGAAGGTGTCCTCCCCAAGCAAAATGAGTCTGCGGTGGGTTGAAAACAAGACAAACAGTTGACGTCTATGAGCTGGAACAACTCTATCATCGCCGCCTTTCCTTTCATCAGTCCCTTCTGTGTCTTTGCCTCTCTAACTATGTCTCGCTAGAGCACTTGCCTCTCACCCTTGGTCTATCTCGAGCTCTTTTATATCCTCTAGTGGGAAATCAAACATGTGCACGTAAACAAAGCCCCCCACACACACACACACACACACACATTCACCATTCGGCAGCTGAAAGAAGCTTGTATCAGTGCAGCTCAGTCTTTCAGGTGGTAATTAGCAGTCATTGTTGTTCTTCTGCTAATCAGAAATCTCACAAACCAATGAGGGTCATTATCTCGCCATCAGGAAAAAGAGACCAGCCGAGCTCGGGGAAAGATGCAGAGAGATGTGTGTTATGTGATATGTATTATGATAGAGTTCACAGCCTTATCAAATAAAAAAGGCGAGATTGGATCTTTTTCAATCATTTGCATATAGAAGAGCTTAATATCAATTATGAGATGAAACTGTGCGATTGTTTCTTCCTCTGGCTAATTGCACCTTCAGACTTCCAGACGCATTACTCTGAAAAAAAAAAAAAACAGAAAGAAAACAAAAGCTTTGAGGCGAGCTGCGGTGTGAACAAAGAAGTGCTGAAAACGGTGAAGTTCAGCGGGTTAAACACGGCTGAATAGTTAGAAATAATAAAAAAAAGAAAAAGAAATAAAAAGGTGTATAAAAGCCTCCGACAGCCAAAACAAGACAAGCTTTCATTGAATGAAATATAAATTCAATCATTCAGGCTATAATTTTCAAAAGAATAATAACTAAAGCTGTGGCAATATCTGTACATGTCTATGTAATACATCTGTTCTTGGATGCTTTTATTTTGGGTTTAATTTTAATGTGGATTGTGTCTTTTTTCTCTGGAAAACAAAAACCTACTGTATGCCTCAGACATTTTAAAGGGCATGATTGCATCTAAAACACCATCTGTCCACGGCGGCTTTCAAGCTACATTATTATTTAACTTCTTTTTGCTCAACAGTGGCCATCGGAGCCATATTGACATTTATGGGAAAAGACTAAAATGGCTAAATGTTAACATCATGGCAGATGAATCATAAAGTCAGAGAGCTATTCTCTTTAATTTCAGTTAAACAGCAATATCTATCTACATTGTACAGAAAAACGGTAAAAAAATGGGTGCCAGAATTTTACCGTAATAAATCCGAGTAACTTTTTCTAATATTACGGTAAAATGATATTAGTTCTGTTGATTTCATATGTAAGCTTGGTGCTTTATTCTACAAATTTTTTTTCCGTCAAAGAAAACACTGTTTTGCCGTATAAGTGACATAAAAAAATGTACATGATACAAAAAGACTTTGCTATTATATATTTGCTATGTTAACAATCTGTCATTTAAAACACTATTTTATCCTTTATTCTGTTTTTAAAAGCTACATGGTGTTGCTCTGTAAAGACGGTGCTAAAAAGTGGCTACTATTGTAATTTAAGTCAATGCGAATGCTAAAAATGTAACAGTGGCACCAGTAGAGGAGAATCTAAAAGTATGTGAACCTTCTCATTAATGTCACCAGGTAAGAACGCAGCAACAAAACTGCTGAATATACTGAGTCAGACAACAGCTTGTTTTATTTCTTATGAATTCATATTATTTGAAAGAAGAAAAAAAAGTTTTCTTTATTCTCTGAAAAGGTACATAGTCAAAATCTGAACTGTCAAACTCTGTGTACTTGGAATATACTTGAACAAAACTAAACTTATGGGTTTTGGACTTCGACAAACCAGGATGGCTATTACATGTTAGAAGAGTATGCATGGGTAAACTATCATTGAGGATGTGTTTAAAGGAATCTTTGGAAGTATTGGTCTGGAAAAACTAAATTACATTGCTATGGGCAAGCGGAAAGATTTTGTCTCTGGGAGCAATACAGGAATATGATTAAAGATAGAAATATAGACTTTAACTGAAAACTGCCAAAAACAGCTTTTTGACAGCTATCGAAATAAACTGGGGTGGTGTTTATGTTGACTCAATAATACCACCAAATTAGCCTTATGCAATAATAATAAGATACTGAACTCTTTAAATTGGTGGCTTGGAGAGTGTACATAGACACAAAGTACACCAAACATCTTCCAAGGACATCTAAACTTCAGACGACTCCTCTATAGAAATGCATCTCTAACAAGCAAATGTTTAAATCCCTTCCAGTTTACCATTTGTGTATTCCCACCCTGATGTTGATAACACGGCCTCGACCAAACAATCTCGAGATGAAGGTTACTGTGGATGAACCGGCATCCTAGATCAGAAGGGGATAAATAAATAATGGACTCAGAATGAGCCAACAAATTATGCTCGTGTCTCCAATTCAAATCAATGGCGTCCAATCTATACCGGTGTCCTTGGGATGGTGGAGCTGGGGGGTATGATGGTGCACAACAAATTGCTGACTGTCATATGTGGTGGGATGCTGGTCACTCCAGGGAGCCGGCCGCCTGCTTTAATAGGGTGGTCAAGGTCCTTCACATGAATAGAAAGCCAATACAGGGACTCTGGGTAGAGAGGTCGGGAGATCGTTAAGCTTCTCTCGCTAATGCACTTTCTTTCTTGCTATGTTAAACGCTCAGGTATGCAATCTTGCCATTTCCATTAGTCACATTTTTCCTCACTCATTTCCTTCCCACTTTGTTCTTCCTCTTGCTTACGTCTGCCCATTCCTCAACCCGTTTACTCGCTAGTGGAATAAGGCAGCCCATTGGACAGTGGTACGCAGAGGTCGGCTCGGCCTCGCTTCTCATTCCACCTCTGGAGTGGATTACTGAATGGAAATGACCGCAGGGCTCACAGGTCCACCCTGATCAGCTCACAGCTCCTTCCCTCTCTCTCTTTTTCTCTGGCTGTCTCAAACCCCGCTCTCTTACAGAGGGTGATGAACCCTCACCACGTCCCAGAGACCTTCATATACAGCTTGCCAGCCTCTGGTTGTTTGAATCCACCGGCTGTGGTTGTATCAATATTAGAATCAGTCTCCACTGCGGTACACAATGTTCACAGCATTACTCTGTGCTCTATTTTTCATCTTAAAGAGGTACTCCAGAGATTTATTTATTGCAAGTCCGTAAAGTTGGGGGACTTGCAAGAGATTTAAAAAAGAATGGTCGAAAGTGATGCAGGCCCAGATATTCTTAGTTTTAAGTTACTATACTGAGCTCCAACTCCAAAATTCCCCATGATCCAAACACAGCATCTTTCAAACTCCAAAGCCAAAAAGTTTGTAAGACGGTCTTTATGTTCGAAAGTTGAAGTCTCCAAACCCAAGCCGAGATAAACCTGATGACGTCACAAGAGCCGCAGGAGATATACAAATGTTTACACAGGCTGAGTTGTACGATTGGTAAACTGGCTCCGGGCACTTTTAACATATGCGATTTTTCGAGAGATTCAAATAGATCTGGTGTTTAGAAAAAGCCAACCCAGCCAATCAGAGCTTAGGCAGGATTAGGAGTGGGGACGTCATGTTCTTGTATGTCAGAGCCAGAAAAGCAGTGACGGCACGAACGCCACAAAAAGTTCTGAAAGGGAAAAAAGTCAACTTAAAGAAATTATTTCACATTAACACACTGAAGTCTGTTTATTCGGCGGCTAGCTATAGGTTATATATCATATGAAGCCTTTTGTGTCTTCAGAGGGAGCTGCACGAAATATCAAGTCATGTTACTAGATTCAGGGTCAACTGGTAAATGGCTCAAGGCTACATGAGGATGCTCTTCAACTTCTGAATATACATAGACACAATTTTCCTGCGGGGGGATTCTCAACATTTGCTGGATGCAACCACATTGTGGGGCCCACATACTTGAGCCGCTAGCTTTCTGTTTAGCTCTCCACTAATTTAAACGGGGGGACCAAATACCAAATGGATCAAAGTCGGGTTCTTGACCACTTTATTTATGCCGTTTAACATAGGGGCTCAGGGCCACCCTCAAGTGGCCGTTCGAGGAACTGCAGTTTTTCGCACTTTTCCCGGTCTGTCGCTTTGTTTTAACAAGGAAGAAGTGGAATAAAATAAGTGTGTGTTTTTAGTTCAGGGTGACTGAATCAGTCGAAACTATGCCTGCAGAACGATTCAGATACAGCAACGTGCTTCAGTTACAGAATACCATCCAAACCATTACTGCGGTGACCTCCTCCATCTGGCAAGATTCCTATAATCCAAATAATGTAAAAAATATGAAAATGATCTACAGTCTTATTCTTCCACGACGTTTAATTGGAATGTTTTACATTCCCTACTTTATTAGCTCTGTGGCTACTCGCTCCCTCCCTCGACCGGGGGGAAAAGAGAGGGGGACTGATTGAGGTTTTAAGGACTCAATCCCAGTTGAATTGCAATTGCAGAGGCTTTTAATTAGATAAAGCTTGGCTGGTTTGAACATATACTTTACAGCCGTGTCAGGCTAAAAGGGTCCACGTGTCGTAAATATCACCCAAGACATTAATAGAATTGAGATTAGAGGGCAGAATGTGTGGATCAGCGTAAAACGGCAGCCAGCGGTGGGACAACTTCATGCAGTGTGCTATTTATAGCTGCTAAAATGGACGGCTCCATTAATATAAGGCTTTACCCTTTCTGGAAATGTAAATCACCGGGGCCATGGCTCGACGTGCATGTTATACAGCTGCAGTATGTCAGAGCTAACACTACGCTGTCTGTGATTTACAGCGGCCTGGGTAAAGCAAAGGTGGTTACTTCTCCTCACGGACATCTGATCGTTTTAAGTCAACATGCAATCTTTGAAATGTTTCTCTGTATCCGAAAAATGACTAATCATCTGAGATGAGCAAAGGATATTTATTTTAATTGCACGCTTGTTTCACAAAGACTCGAATAAAAGCATGTAAAGTGGTATTAGTGGCACGTTGAGTCACTCATCTGCTTTCTTTCATTCCTGCCCTTGATGTTTATATTATTCACAGACGGAGACAAAGCGAGGCAACACCAAAGATGGAGTTAGACCAGAAGGGAGGGTGAGATCAGATCGCAGCCTCGGTGGACACTTCCTACAGGGCCAAGGTCTGATCAATAACCTCCACATTTCAAAACTGCATCGGATTAAGTCCAACACGTCTTGTTTTTAAAAAACCACAGGCTTTAATTGAGAAGCATCTCACGTCAAATGAGTGGGCTTGTGTCTGTTCTTTTTGAAATGACTTGTCATTTTCTCTCTCTTACTCCTTTTCTCTCCGATCCCCCGCTCCCCCATCTCTCTTTCTTTCTTCTCTCAGCTCTGCGTACAGCTCAGGTACTCTGCTACTGTACACCCCTGCATGCATGTAACCGTATGACTCAGAGGCAGGAACCTTCAGATTTGTACATTAATATTATCATCGAACTGTACCTGTGTGTTTTCAGGGTTTAGCTCCGTGAAGCCTTTGTAGTTTTGTTTGAAGTATCTGCTGCACAGTTTGTTTCTTTTTGTATGATCACAGTCAGCTCAGCTGCCTCTTAACAACCGAGTCCACTGCAGCAAACACACCTGCACTGCTGCTTGTAATTCCTCGAGCGGCCACTTGAGGACAGGCTGCAGAAGTGAGTCAGTCTCCATAAGTCCCCTATGTTAAAATGTCCAACTTCACAGCAGAAATAAACATGTTTACATCCTGGTACAAAAAACATGTTTTGGTCTCTATAGATAATTTTCCCAGTTCATGACAACTGTGAGGGGGTAGAATTCTGCTTTAACTCACCACTTCAAATTATATTAAAGCTTAAAGTTATGCATAATTAACAACTGACTGCTTGATTGACAGGTAGGTACTGTTGCAGATTTTCTTGTATTATCCAGGAGGTGGAACAAGAAGTAAGAATCCAACAACTGCAGCAGCCACGCTCTGGTTAGTGGCATCACGGATACTGATGTCCATTCTTTGTACTGTCAGTGTTGATGACCGCTCAGGTTTCATTTATGAACCCCCTTAGGTTGGGATACATACTGAATACCGTATGAAGTACTCAAAGCCAGTTTCACTTTGTCCAACTACAACAGTAGTACTAATATTGAAACAGATCTGTCAACATACATTTAAAGAGTAATCATAAACAATAATTAAAAAATCATATATGTGACATATACTGGCTTCTGTTGGTATTTCCTGTGTGGGGTGTGAGATCTGAGTACTTGCTGCACTCATTGGCCACTTTCATTACGCACACCTGCGCAATCCCAACACAACAGCTCTGCAGTACAGTAAATTTCAAAAGGCTCGAGACATTACAACCTTCATAAAAGGTGGATTTCATGGCAGAGCTGTTGTTTTGAGTCACAGTGGATTGTACTGTACAGGTGTACGTACTTAATGTGGCCACCGAGGATACGACAGGCGAATCAGATATGATGCATTGTTAAAGATTAAACTAACCAAGTGGTGTATAAAGTGGCAGCTGCAACAGTAGATACTTCCATCTCTTAGTAATCAGCCAATAATATAGGTAATGATCATATAAGTTAAAAGTTTTTACCACAGACTGTATAAAACATGGATGTATGTGAAGTTCAGACTGTGGTGGCTCTGGCCACCGCCATGTTTGTAGTCCTGCTTCTTCTTCTAAACGTTTGCAAAGACGTGGATCATCAGTGGACTGACTGGATTTGTTTTGTAGCCAGCCTCAAGTGGACGTTTGAGGAACTGCAGTTTTTTTTAGCACTTCTGCATTGGCTTCACTTTTTGGCCACAGTTGCCAGGTTGCTGCCGGATCAATATTCAATAGTGTAGGAATAATTTGACCATTTTTGGGCACTCAAATATTTATTATAATTAAATTATTTAACTCTAGAACTGCTGACACATCATGGACATCTGATGGGCAGATACAACTAGACTTTTCTGTAGGATTGTGCTTTAATCTTAATAATAATAATAAAATATATTTGTTAAATGTATGATGTGAATCTGAACAGAAACTAGTGACTCTACCTGTTAAATTAAGGTAAAAGTACATCATTTATGTGTAGTGGAGTAGATGAATAATTGCAAACAATTAAAATAATTAAGTAGTATTAAAGTATTAAATAAAGTACTTTAATTTTTGCTTTATGTGCAGTACTTGAGTAAATGAACTTTCCACCTGGTATTTTCCACACTCAAGCTGTTACATAAACAGAGTGATGCGGACGACTTTGCAGCGCTCCGCACACTGAACTCTCTCCCGCCATATGGTGACCTTCGGTACACTGTGGGCCTCAGTGGGATGACAACAATGCAGATTCATACATAAACAGAGGACGAATGTACAGATGACAGTCCAGGCAATGACGCAGAGGATCTCGACGGAGAGAGAGAGAGTTTGTTTGTGCTGAATTCTAAAGGGAATATTACCGTCACGACTCTCACGTGAGCGATAATGTGCTTTTAAAAGGAAACGCGCATTCAATGCTGAACAATATACAAACATAGTATATAATCTCACACCAGAACAAAGAGGTTACACCACACAGAAAAGGCTGAAAATGACTCTCAACAGGCCAATTAGGAAGGAACGTATCCATTTCCACAAGTGCAATGAACATAGTGATATAACTAATATAGAGGAAGGAAGAAAACACATAATTTGCACAGTGGAAATAAAGCCTTAATAAGAAATGCTCGGACCAGGAGTGCACTATGATTAGAATATAAGGACAGGAAACTAAACACGAGCAGCCGGTGTACGAGGCGTAATGAAAATAAAATGTTAATATGAATTTTTCATGGAGGAACCTGTGTGACAATTGCCTACGTGTGCATTTTGCGGACTGCTATACATTATTCAGCAAAAGCGTGCGACTTAAGACGGGGAGTTTATTACTTACATTTCACTCGAGAAAAGGCAGAATTTGATTAGATCTATGAATAAAAACGACGATATAATTGTATATAAAATAAGCCAAATATGGAAGAGCTCCACATTTGAAATGCACAAGCGGGGCCTTAAGTTGCTCTTTGTGCTCTCCAGGAATCGATCTCCTAAATCTCACGGATACGTTCACGGAACACGACAGAGTGAAAATCAGAGCAGGTTTACCAAATGACTGCATCATATAAACCTGCAGGGAGCAGCTGCAATATTAAAATAGAAATAAAACACAGATAAAGAGCTCTTAGCGGTCGAACAGGGAGGAAAAAAACCCGAGAGCGATGACAGTAATTATTAAACACGCACATTTTGGTTTGCCACATTTCTGTCACCACACAGCGTTTGGTACGCTAATGTCTCGTCGTCATGCTGCATTTTATTTTTACCTAACTAATTACCTGCTAGTTTCACTGTGATGAAAAGTATAAATATGAATTTCTGTGAAAAACTCATTAAAAGTAATTCTTTTAATTAGAGAAGTTTGTAAATTTACACTTCTCGAGAAATGCACCGATGATTTCTCTCCTAATTTATATATTTTTTAGTCAATGATAAATGAAAGGAAATAAACGAAACATGACCACCACCATGCTTTTAATTAAAATGTTGTTGTTTTTTTAAAATACAATTTAAAAATATGTTGTTCTAAACTTCTAATTTTACACCTGAAGTCTAACTAAAAGTTTCTTCCTGTTCAGGTTGGAACTATTTAATTCACCTCGGACTGTGATATTTACAACAATTTGTTGGTGTTTTTTTAAGAAACCGAGTCTGAATTTCATTAAGTCTTCAACCTAACTGGTCGCAGTGTTTCCTCGACACTGTCGCCAAGTGTTTGCTCATGGTGGGACTTGTTGGGTCTGTAAATATTATATAAGGAGTACAGTCATCGCAGGGGATTACATTCCGGTCACGGACCTGTGAAGGACCAGTCACGGCCCCGTCACGGAAACACAGGAACTTTTAAGTTGCTACATCTGTAAATAAAACTGAATTAAACTGGAGTAAATTAAACAGAGTTGCGCTGCTATTTTGATATTGTATGCTGACGATCATTTATTAAAATGGAGCATGAACCAGAAAAACTCTCCTGGAACTTTTGTAAGTCATATTTTATATTTTGTTGTGTGTTTTTACCAATGACGCATAAACACTTAATATAAAGGTGAAACTTGCAGTAAAATGCCATTTACTTCTGTAACATAGCATATGAAAGCATGTTTTAATGTTTATAAAACATATAATGTCTATACATTAAATTATTACATTTGGCAGCCAGTGCAAAGTTTAAAGTGGCGCACCACAGAATGACATGATTAAAAAAAACAGTGCTTGTTAGCTGTGCAGTTACAGTGGGTTACAGTGGATAAGTAAAAAAAAAACGTATAAAAACTCTATAAATAATTAATTACATGAGATTCCCCACCACCTGCAGCTCATATTGCATTTGGTGTCTATGAATCTATTAGTGACACTTGCTGGTTAAACGGCTCTTTTGTTTTGCATTTGCAGAAACGGCGGACCCCGACGCTAATAATTCAAGATATATGACACGTTAAACGATAAAAAGTTCACTGTATAACGAGTAAGATGATCACAATATTGTCCAAACAGTCTTTTTGAAAGTAAGTGGAAACTTAAAAAAGCGCAAAGCAAGCTTTTTTTTTCCCCTTTAAAGTACCAAAGTTCGACAGCTGAACGTGTTTTTTGCAACGTTCTCTCTCTCGGTTCAGAACAGCCGCAGATAAATCACGTTTTGTAGTGCTTGGATCAGCGCCACGTCCAGCTGAGGTCCGCGTGACCTCCGGTGTCTCCTGCACCTGTCTTCCACATCCCCCCTGTGCAACGGCATCCCTTTATATATATCGGAGTTCAAAAGCAGTCTTCAGGCTATGACTCTCCTCTTTCCCCATGAAAGCAACCTACTCTGGCTGCTTCTGCATTGTGTGGTCGTCCTGTCAGTCTTTCTCTACTCTGCCCTGTAATGTAAACTGACCGCTGAAGCTACCTCCCTTCCTGTCAGTCATTGCTCTTGGCACTGCGGCCAGTCTTGCTCAGCACCGAGTTAAGTTCGCTCAGCAGATTAGGCGGCATTATACCCTCCCGGCCCAGAACGGGCCTCTTGCCGATGGTCTTACAGCCGCTCTGAGGAGGGAGGGGCAAAGGCATGGGCTTCATGTGTCTGGACGGCAGCGTGGAAGTAAAGCGCTGAGGCTGGCAAGCGTCCACGGAGCGTCTTCTGTGTGGGATTTCTGGGGCCTTGAACATGTCGATTTGCTTCGGGCTGTTGGCCGTGGTGCTCGTCTTGTGGTGGAGAGCGGCGTCCTTGGTGGACCTCGCGTTGACATCATCCAGAGATATTCTCCTGTCTGTCGGCTGTGGGCAAATATGGCAGATTAAGATGAATTGCAAAGGACTGAATTCAAGTCAGGTCGTTTTTCATGTCAGGAGAGTGAGATTAAAACATTTATACTAACACTTTACTGAGTAACAGGAAGTTATGTGATGAGTACTGATAAAACAAGATGAGGAGTCTTACTGCTGTGATTTGGGCTAAATGTTAACAGGAAGTCAGACACAGTTGATTTTCAAAATAAAAGCGTAAAAAAACAGCCAAAAAGAAATCAAATTAACTCTGTGGTGTTCAAATTTACATATTTAGAAGCACGTAAACTAATTTTTCAATTAAATCGTAAGCATTGTTATGCCAAGATGCCACCTGCTCATCATTTTTAGGAGCTCACCAATCATAAACATTCACACACTGACGGCGAGGCCTTCAGGAGCATTTTGGTGTTTAGTATCTTTGCCCTGTATTCATAAAACTTCTTGAGATTGTTTTGGCACCTGTTTGCTGAAATTGTTGTTGAGTGTTGAATTCTTCTGTCCGTCGGTCACAGCTGCAGCAGCTCTGGACGTTTTCTGATCCCCGACTTCTTTTGAGTTAACGCTCTTTGGACAGAGGTCGGAGCCGTACTGCACACACAACAGCAGAAATCAGTGGATATGAAGTAAAGGGGGCAATGCACATATAGATACAGATGCAGTATGTGGTTTCTGAACAATGTCCCGTCGTTTTACTTCATCATCTCACCTGCTACGAAGTAAAGAAGCCACGGGACATGATGTATGTCCAACGCTAACAACGAGCGCCTCTTGGAGTCAGAGGGTGACGATGCTCCGTCCGACTGTGTTCTGATCTCCGGCTAAACTTTCTCTTTAACGACGTCTCCTTTTATATCGCTGTGACCCCTCGACACCTCTACAACCGTCTGTCTTTAACAAATCCTTATTTCATCGCTGCTAGGGCCTGTCCTTGGACCTTTACACCCACCCCACCCCCTTTAACCCTCCAACCATCCACCCCACCTCGCTTCAAAATTAGGTCCTCCATCGGGTAGTTGCTATGGAAACTGTCGGGAGTACAACGCTCGCTAACAGGTAAAGAGAAAGGAAATCAAGACCGCTGAAGCGCTCTCTGTCTACACTTCCTCTCTGCCCTTCCCACAAAGTCCTGTGTCCTTCCAACGAGCCCTCGGCGTTTGGAAGCTGACAATCCTGATATTTAGCGGCTTTGGACGGGGAATCCTAATATTTTTATCCGGCTCCAGTCTGCTATGGATTTAGTTGTTGCAGAGCTGAGAGCTTCTGCGAGAAAGTCACTGAAATAAACACCTTGAAACAACAACAACAACAGACAAAAATTGGCTTTTCAGATCAATCTCTTGACAGCGTTGCCCTTTTTTTTTTTTTTTTTTTTTACCCGCCAACCCGAACTAAAGCACTAAAAGGCTTTTACACTAAGCACCTGTGATAAACAACAAAGGCGGCTGAGTGGAGGGCTAATACTGACGGAGCCCATGAAATCTTCACTCGCGTTTTATATATTTAGTATTTTCTTTCTTGATGTTCGAGTTGATGTCGTTTACTTGGAAACGAGCAGAAAATAGACACGTGTATTTAGACTAATGAGGAATCCAGATGGGTTATTTCACTAAGCAGTTGCGGGAGTGGAAAAATAATGCAAAAAAAAAAAAAAGTGACACATCCGGAGCTGTGCTCTCCCAGTGTTTGCTTTGCCTTGCATTATTTATGTCATATGTGCTGTGTCAGCGACTGACAGCGACAACACTTAGCTGTATCTTGGGGCTAAGTACCACAATGTGATTGTTATGGTCGCCTTGACCTTATTCTCACAGCTTTTCCACATAAAATGATTTATGTTATTGCTGAGTGACCTCGAAAACTTTACAGTTCTTTGCCTGTTCGTGTATTTCATCTGCCTAACAGCACAATGGAAACGGATGATTGGAGGAAAATATGATTTATCATATCTCCTCGTTGTGAGAATGTGGATTGTAAAAGATGATTTATTCCGGCTCCGTAATCGAGTGTATTTTTCATCTGAATAATAAAGGGAAGGGGGGGTAAAAAAATGCGTCTGCAGTGTGTGTATGTCACATTCGCTGATATTTTTGGGTTGCTAGACGAACAGTAAAAAAAAAAAAAGGGTAAGAGAGAGGATACACTGCACTCCTACACTCACCTCGTCGCTCATTAAACCGCTTCATCAAGCTTCTGCATGAGCGCCACTGTCGCCTTACCTTCATCCTGATGATGTCCGTCACCCAGCTGACCTGCGCCTCCCTCCGCTCGCAGCAGAAATGCCTGAGGAGGAGACACACACACCGGTCACGGACTTCCGCCTCGTTGCTTTCACACCAATCTTTAACCAGTTGACTGGATTTGGTGAGTCACAGCGACTGGACACGGTTTATTGATCACTCTGAATAGACTTGACAATATGTGCGCTAACTGCCATCACCTGTGATGACATGGATCTGCACAGGTGAAGCCTTCGCAGCAGTGACTAACAACCTACTGTATTCTGATTTTCAGCTATTTCTGTCTCTGCCGTGTGCTCGTGTACATCCACAGTGTATGTATGCTATTACTCGAAGCTCTCCGAGGCAGATTTATGATCTGCGAATTTGGGATCTATAAATAAGAATTGACGGTGTAGCAAGGTCTTTATCTGTTGAGCACACACTGTAGCACCGAAGGTACAGAGTAAACAAAACATATTACATTTTTAATTAGATTTTTTGCTCGTCTTTACATCCAAATTAAATTTTAAACCGCAAGAAAATATAACCGCTCTCTAGCAGTTCTTTATGTTCCTGTTCCTTATCTTAGTTTAGCATGTTAATATTTGATAATTGGCACTAAATATATTGTTGAATGACAAAAAACGACCGAGCCACGACAGCAACTCTGTGAGGCTTGTTATGTGTGGCCAGGTAGTGGGAGTGTTTTCTTCTTGTTCTTTCCTCCACAGGTGGAAGTCGGTTTGCAAATCACTCTCACTCACTCTTGTTTTTTACCCTGTCTGGGATGGCAGAGTTTTCTTATTTTAGTTTTAAGTTGGAGATCTCCGGTAGTCCAGTTTTTCGGCTTGTGTTAAGTTAGGCCTGTTTTTTCCTCAGTTTGCGGGGAAGTGCGTGGCTGGCCCTGTGTTTCCCTCTTTTGTTCCTCCATCTCTTTTTGGTTTATTACTTTACTGTTTTCCCTTTTTTTTTTCCTTTCCTTAGTGGCAAATTATTAATAAAGAATTTCTTTTGCAAACCTTGAAACGTTTGTGTGGCGTCCTTCATATGTCACGGTCTCATTTGAGCCAGCTTCAATTTAAATTTTAATTTAATGTTATGAGGCCGTAACATGTTTGGGGGCTCGTCCATTTCTAATGCACGCTATTGCTGATTATTTGCTACGCTACTGATGTTTTTTTTTTGTGTTGTACTGCGGTTTTGTGGATCTAGAGGCCGTAACAAGCTGTACGATCATCCACAGCGGGGCTTTAGGCTAAATGCACGCTAACATGATCACCGTGACTAATGCTAATAAGTTAATAATGTTCTCTATCTTAGTTTAGCATTTTAGCATGCTAATATTTGCTAATTAACACTAAACACACATGCTGAATGATCGACCGCATGGCTAGGCTATGGTAAACAAGAAAACATATGTAAGAAATGGCTACAACAACACTTAAAGGGGCCACGTATAGAGTCAGTAT
The DNA here is from genome assembly GCA_004119915.2 of Collichthys lucidus. Taxonomy (NCBI): domain Eukaryota; kingdom Metazoa; phylum Chordata; class Actinopteri; family Sciaenidae; genus Collichthys; species Collichthys lucidus. Next base: position 14,203,523 of record CM014101.1, on the reverse strand, counting down.
TTAGTTTGTCTGTTCTGGGCTACTGTAGAAACACAGTGTTTCAATATGGTGGCCTCAGTGAAAGCGGACCCGCCCCCACTGTAGATATAAAAGGAGAATTTTTAAGTAACAAAAACTAAAAGATTCTTATTTAAAGGTGATTATACATGCATGAAATCATAGTTATGAATATTCTATCCATGTCTGCCTTAATCTTAAAGTACACACTGCACATATAAATAAACGTACACCATCATTAGAAATGTTATGAGTAGCTAGCTCTTCTCTTTCTTTGTGACAGCGGATGTAACAGTTTAGTTTAAATAGAAAAGAAATAAAAGAGAGCGAGAGCAGCCTTTCATCACCACTAAAATATCTCAACTGTGCTCACGGCCCCTCTGCTAATCCACTTGGATCATCATTACAAAGTGCTTTAACTTCAACTTTTTTTATCTCTGTCCCACTTGACTCTTTCCATTTCAGAGATTTTTTAAGTGGCGAGGCTAAAAGTCACACGCCGGTTGTTGAACTTGAGAACGTCTGCGCGGCACTCACCATTGCTGTTTGTCGGTGTAGACCGTGAAGCCCCAGCTGAGGACAGAATAAGGAGGACACGGGTCAGATTTTGGTTCTGCTTCAAAATTCACAACATCCTGCACACCAGAGGTATTAAACATGTTTTTGTGAAAGGAAGTGGGATTTCTTATTTATTTTTTTAAGCATTCAACACCGAGAACTAATAAAAAACATAGTTAAAGATAGCAGTAGGTCAAAACCTTTCCATTTAAATGCAAAGACAAATGCTCGGTGCTAAACAGTGGAATAATTAGATTCATCAGTGCAGTTCAACATGTTTATGCACGGGCACACCTCAATATGCCCGGAGCTAAAAAGCACATGTAGCTCACGCTGATGATGCTGAATCCTTAAAAATATAGTGCACACGGAGTTAGCACACTCACATGAATATGTGTTAATTGTGAGATGCTGCAAGCTAAATAAAGAGATCTTCCCACACAGTGAGATTTATGTTCGACAGTGTATGTGTGTGTGTTCCAGTGTGAATTAACCTGCACAGAGGCAGTACAGGGGTGGAGAATGCACCTTCACAGTCGTGGCTGAACAGGAGCAGAGTAGTGAGGGAAGAACAAAGTGAGAGAGAGGGTAGAGATGGAGAGCCCGCAGCCTGGAGCACCACTCCTGTGAGTTAAGGCAGCCTATCCAACCCCGCAGTAGGCCGCTCACAGATAGACCTCTGCCTAATGAGGTACTGGAGCGCTGCCTCTCCTAACCCTCTCACTATGACTCTCTCCGCTCTCCTCGGCACTCTGTCTTTATTTCTTTATTCACCGTATCACTTCTCCAACTGCCCACTCGACAGTATATCTATGATACGGCGCTGTATCATTCGTTCCTTCTGTCTGTCTTCCCCCCTCTCTCTCTTTCTGTCTTTTATCCAGTTTTCTCTCCCCTGAAGGACGCCGTGATGCAGACCATCATTCGCCTGACTCATTTTTTACGCTTCCTTACACTCGAAATTCCGACACGGGGGGAAAATTATGAGGAATTATAATCGGCTAATGTGAAATATAGAGTTTTTACTTCTTTGTGTGACCAACAGGAAACTTGCTGAGGGTTTGGCATGTGTCATAAATTATAATAACGGGAAGATCATTAAAATAAAAAAGTGGCAGCAATGTTTTCTGTCCGCTTGATAATTTGTATTTGTTAAAACGCAATTACATTTAATCAATTTCATTACAGTGAAAAATAAGATGAGGTCAGGAGTGGCTCGGGTATATATCTAGTTATGTAAAACTCTTAAGGATGATTAGCTTAGGCCTAAATTGCACATGCACACGATTACTGGGAGAAGAAGGTGTTAAAATGTGTTGCATTGTTGCAGAAAGAGAGAGAGATGCTTGACAGCTTATCATCCACATTTCTGTGATATCTATATCACAATGACAACAACCTCGCAGATGGAAACAGCCACAGATAAATAAATGCACTTTGCAGGAGCCCAAACTTTAAAACCACGAGCTGTAAGACTGGATTTATTGTTCCGGGTTTTTAATCGGAAACATATACAACATTTGATAGCTCAATACTCACCATGGAAACAAATTAACTTTTAAATCATCGCTCTAAAGTGTCACTACAAGAAAGTATAACTCACAAAATAGCTGCAATCAACACTTCTGTGAGGTTGTACTTAGCCACAGCTAACATGCGGATGTTTAGCGTCATTAAATACACACCAAGTGCAACATTTACCATGTTATTTATCTTAGTTTAGCATGCTAACATGCTAATAATTGGCATTTAGCACTAGACACAAATGCTAAATGACCAACCAACGTAGCCATGTGTGCTCTGTGAGGCTTTATAACTAGCCACAGTGACAATGACAATGCTAATATGCAGATAATTGAAATTTACTATGTTGTTTATCTTAGTTTAGCATGTTAGCGTGCTAATATTAGCGTGCTAATGTTAACATGCTAATGTTAACATGCTAATGTTAGCATGCTAATATTAGCTACGAAACAACCATTTTTATTTGAATCATCAAATAAATTTGATATTTCACTCAAAGAATATTGAATTTATTGCTCCTGGTTTTTATTGTACACTTATATCATGTTGTTTTTTATCCATATGCAGCATTTGAATGTTCAAATTCAATTCTGACCTTGGAAACTTTAAAATAAAATATAAAAACATCGTCCACGCACACAACCACATATCATGGTCTTACTCGTTGGAAGACGGAATAACGTGACAACAAAATCTAATCGGGATCTACGGTTATAATTGCTTCTGTCAACATATTGCTTCGATCTTACACGTTACATGTCAAGAAAGAGTTGTTCAGTACTTTAAAAGTTAAATTTAGTCTCAAACCTTCATGTTCAGGCGACAGCAAACATTATTATTTGCAATCTTTTTTTTTCTTGCTTAGCCTCCTTTTTTAGGATAAGGTAAGATCGTGACGTGAGTCTAGGTGGCAGTTCAGGACAGAGCTGGCCCCTCTTGAACAGTTTGAGTCTCTTTACTTATTGCTTCACATTAAATGTAAAGAACCGACAGAAATCTACCTGATGGATTCATTTTTTTAGTATTTAAGAAATTAAATATGTTCGCACACCATCATGTTCATGTTGCTTAGCCTCCTTTCTTGTGGGATGATCATTTAAAGGCAACAAAAACACAGTGATACTTATTTCCAGGTGATTATATGCTAATAAATATTATATTCAGGCTCTGAAATCTTACACACCGGACCTTTAAATCTTCTCTCATTCACATGCATTCAGATATTGTATATGTGGAAGGAGTTTACCTGGGTGGAGGTTTCAGCTTTCTCTTCAGGCCCAGGTAACATTTCACAGACTTGAGTTGGATCGCTTTCTCTGCTTTGGTGCCCTGCAAACAAAAGAAATCTGAATATTTAAAACGAATAAAAGGAAGTAAAAACAACCAAAAACACACATGACCACATGAAAATAAAACGAGACAAACTATCTGTGCAAGCGACACGACAATCAATCTGAATCATTACCAGCAAACCTTCTTTTTTCTTTTTTTTTTCAGGCAACAAAGGAAGAAGAGAACAAAGCGAGCCAAATCAAAGTTATAGCTCGCATCTGACACCCACACATCACAACCCACCACCCACTCGCAGTTTCATCCAACATAATTTGTGCTAAATGCAGACCTGGAAATAATTGCAGTGGCCAGAGAATATCAATTAAATTTCAGTAACACTTCTAATTTTCCTTTGCGTTTACGCAGTAATTAGCCTGCATTCTTGTGCAACCTGATATTTAGAGAAGCTTTCGGTGAAAGAAACCCCTACACGCAACACCACCCCTCACCATTTTCCCTCTTCTCTACACTTCTGCCCCTGCTGCCAGAGTTACTGCACCTCCATCAATTATTAACACTTCCTCACACTCCTTTACGAATCCCATGTTTCAAACTGCAGAAATGTGCTGAGAAGAAAAGCCCTCCAGGGATCTCGGGCCTGCTGGTCCTCTCTGAAACACACACTGTATTCTTCCTTTCTCGAAAGAGAGAGAAAGCGAGCGAGTGGGAAGTCCACGCAACCGTCGGTATGTTTGATTTTCCTCCTTAATTCAAAGATTTGGATCTCGGAGACGGACACGTCGCCAGGGAGATGAAGCAGAGAGTGTTTAGGTGGAGTTGGGTTGCAGTTATGTAGGCGCCATCCTAACACATTTTGGTAATCATCAGTTCTATCACCCTTTAAAATTCCCCCGTGATGCCGAGGCGCTCTCTCCGCTCGCCCGTTACTTTGTGTTTGCAGGCGGAAAGCTGGCGGTGGCAAGTGTTTATAGGAGATGCGGCAGTAGATTAAGTTGAAAATAAAAGTGTGCTTACTTTGATATCTCTGTAGAGCAGCAGCTTCTCTGCACGTAGCACAACATATTTGTCCTGGAATTTGTGCCCCGACAGCAGTTTGGAGGATCCGTCGCTGAACTTCAGGCAGTCGCTTTTCGTGAACTGCTTTTGGTCTGCTGTGAAAACACAACGAAACGTGTTAGAGAGACACGTTTTCTAGCATTTAGTCAGTGGAATCAACATTTTTATCAACATCCTTGATTAATAGTAGAAGTCATATTAGTCCGGCTTTTTTTATCAGTTTTATTTCATTGCTAATTGGACAAACCTTTAGACTCAAGTTTGAATACAACAAGGTCGAGGTGTCTGGAAACTCCACTTTCATCAGACAGTCTACAAATTAATTCAAGCTTCCCTTCAATGAAATCGCTAGTCATGTTCAAAATGTGTTTATCTGAACTGATTATATTAGTTAGTTATGTAACATTCAATGTTTAACACAGCTGAACTGAGCTGAACGGTTGGGTCGAGTTGACTGTTATACCACTACTTAACCTAGTAGAAGCTGTGTGCTGTTATTTTAAGTTAGTCGTTTCAATCTTTTATCCATTAATTTTAGCAATAAGCCATTTATCCTCAATAACTTCAACTTTCAGCCATCAGAACCAGATAACACGCCCATACTGCTAACCATTCGTTCATTTGAGCTGACTGTTTATTCATGACTATCGTTAAATTTGAGCTACTTTCAGCTATTTCAACAGTTTAGCCATTACTTTAAGCCAATGAGTTTGTTAGCTACCGTCAGCTAAATAAATATTTAAACAGTTAATCCGTTAGTTTCAGCTGTGTATCTGGCTGTAACTGAAATCAATCTGTTTCAACCATTACCTCTAATTAACTATTTCAACTGTTTCCATTAAATACTCTTTTACTGATGCTCAGGGTTTTTTTTAAATAACTACATCAAATTTTTTTCCTTTTTTAAAATTACCTACTTTAATTAATTACTTACACTTTCTCTATTTTCCCCTAGTATACATGTAATCAACAGATAAACATACAATGGAAATAAGGCGTTGCAGTCCTTCGATGAGTGATCACATGAAACCAATGCAAAGAATACATACGGTTGAACTTTTATTTAAAATTCTGTACCGTTGATTGCTGTACCTTTCCCATCAGTCGCTCTTTTTACCCCTGAAAACTTCTTTATAACAAGAAAGGCAGAGCTCGGATAGTCCAAGTTACTCCACTCCAGCACCTGCTCGAGAATCTTCTCGCTGTGGTGCAACGGCCGCTCTGTTGAAAAATAAAAGACGCCGGATCAGAGGGATGAGCGTGACTGACAGGTAGATCTCAAGAGGAAAACGGTCTTACACGAGTTAAAAATGCATGAGACAAAAACCACAATCTCGTTTTAAAAAATCCATGACTAATTCCAGTTAACCGAATAACAAAATTATGTTGTTGTTCTCGCCCATTTTCATCACGGAGCAGTTTAAATTATCTCCAGCATATCAGGACCTGATTATAAAAACACACTCAAGTGCAAAATAGACCTATTATCTCTTACTAATTGGTGAACAGGGTACATGCTATCAGCCAACAACAACAACAACAACAAAAAAAGAGATAATTTTTGTACCACCACCCCTGCTCTGATGCCTCCATCTCCACACCCCCTTGTTTTTCATAAGCGAAGGAGGTAAAAGGAGCCACAATGGCATAACTTATTCATAGCGGTGGGCTTATCTTCTCTCTGGAATCTCTGCAGACCCAGGCCATGGAATTAGTTCCTCATTTCCCAACAAATATTAGCTCCCCTTTTTCCGCCTATTGTCCTCGATAACAGTGTTTATCTGTAGCTATCCTCCAAAACGCCTAATTAACGCACTTTCCCTCCCGTCTTTATGGTTTTATGAGCAGAACCTGTCACGCTACCGCCTTCAAAATAGCTTGACTGTTTACTTCTCCAGACATATTGTCTTGCCATGGAAAATATGCTGAACCGTCAGCAAATATATTCAGTATTCAACACACCTTCGTTTTTTTTGTTTTTTTGGTATTTTTTAAAGAAGAGGACGTCGTGTCCTCTGTAACTTTGCATAGAGGCAAAACAAACATAAGAGCGCGGCGGCGTAAACTCTCAGTGAACTGATGAAAAGTGAACGAGGGACCGCCAGCTAAGCAACTTCACGACAAAAGCTCAACTTTGACTTCCCCTCTCGCTTCCTGCGGTATGATCAAATGCCGGCGTGCGAGGCGCGGGGGTGCCATCAGCGCATATTAATTGCGAGATGAGGTGGGTCAGCTCCCCGGGTTGATGGCGCAACGAAGACGAAGGTAATTTATGACATACGATGGCGAAGATGATTAATTAATGTGCATATCATCCGATTGACGACACTTGGCTAATTTCTCAGTGTTAGAGAGGGAGAGAGTGCAATGTTCTCATCACAACGAGGTGTGATCTTCAGATATGCCCTGGACGAGAATAGCCATTTAAATGGTGATGTGAAGCATCAATCCCTAATTGGATATAGTGTAGATAAGAGTTTAAAGCCAAGGCTTTTACGACTGGGAGATGTAGGAGTTCATATTTTATGCCAAAATCCTTTAAACTTATAGAAAACAGCTTCATTTAGGTATAACCAGACAACAGGTGGCTGCTATTATACTATCCAATGATAAGAAATCAAATCTCTTGGTTAGAATTAAGAAAAAGCGCACACGTAGCTGAATAGAGACTGCATTTGGAGTTCATTTAAAAAAAGGGAGACATATGATAATAAATACTGATATTAAGACAAAACTGAGGCAATCATTTTCAGAGAGATCAGCGTACGGAAACATAATCGCATCTGTCAGGTCTGTTTGTTGAGTGCAGCGCTCCAATTAAAGACGAAATGATTTCTTGACCCGCCCGTGACTGAAGACGCTCTTCTAAGTTGCCTAAAATGAAATGCTTGTTTAATTTCTTTAAATGAATTGAAGTGGTAATTAGATGAAGAGGAGGCGTGAGGTACAGAACCACGGTGCAGGGGGAGTGTTCCCGTTCGTAAAGTTCATCGACTGAACCCCAACCAAAAAATGAATACTCTCCCTCTCAAACATGTAGGAAACACTGTACCTGCCAAATAATTGACATTAAAAACAAAAGTCCATATCTAGATCAGTCTTTAGTTTGTCTGCTTACAATTTTTATACAATCTTATACGATAAATTCAATATTTTGGGTGTTTTACACCAAGTAATTTGATGCCTACAGGCTCCAGAAACTGGCATAATATAAGAAAAGGTTGTCAAACAAGTCAGAAATAGGATTAAATACACCATACAATGGATAAATAATACCCTTAATACATTATTTAAAACAAAATTTTAAAAATAAACCTATGGTTTATGTGAAAAAGCAAAACTTTGTTTAATTTATTCAACCCTGTGGCTCACGTTAAACCCTGGACACCATCATGTGTCCCCTGTGTTGCTTGCATTACATAATACTATAGAAACTGGAGTAACAACTGCTCTGCTGTACACTGCTGTAGGACTCGGGACTTGTACTGGTGGTGATAATCATCCATCACTGTTTGAAATGCAGTGTTTTCAGGGCGCTCTGTGATTTGAATAAATATCACGAGGTGACTGGAGGGGCACTCCGATCCCGCGTACCTAGCTCCCCGTTCTCGATGACTTCAAAGGTGGTCCAGAAATCGTCGGCGGTGAAGGCGATGTTCCTCATGCTCAGTGCGGTTTCCACCAGCTCCGTGGACCGCATGCTGGGCGAGACCTACCAAGCAGAACAACATAACAATGAGATAAAATACAAAACCGAAGCAGAACAAACACATTCTGCATATGAAAGGTCACATCGTAGGTTCTCTGGATCGATATCACCGCCTTCAACCATCTCTCCACATGAAAAGAAATTCAATACTTAACATGTAACACTAACCGCTCCGATGTTTGACTCACAGTCACGTACAAGGCGCGCTGATTAAATACTTTTATCGAGTTATTAAGGTGTACCCGAACAAAGCCGGTGTGTTGCTTTACTCCACAGAGGGAGAAAGCGGAGTATTAAACTCGAGTCGCTCGTCTTTAACCCCATCCCTATTCTACCGCCGCCGTCGCCGCCGACCTGTGAGAGGAGTCTGTAACCTACAGCGGCCTGCTCGCCTTGTAAAATGCAATTACTCACACAATTAAATCAGACGTTTCTTTGATTGGTTCGCTTTTGATTTATTTCAGTGGCGGTAATCCCATCAGGTTAAACCACAAACGTCTCACCCCTATTCTATCAGCCTCTCCAGTCCTCATTCCTTCCACCGCTCCACCTGCCTTCATCCGGAGAGAGTCTATCCCCACTCTCTCTCTCTTTTCCTATTTCACCTTACCACCAGGGACTCCTATGGGAAAGCAGGCACACACTAACACACACGCATTATACCTTGATTAAACAGCAGTTCTCTGGCTGTTTCTTTTCCAGGTACACCTCGAAGATCAAGTCCCCAGCTGGAGAGAACTGTGAAGGGAAAAGGGAGAAAGAAAGTGGGTAAAAATGTGGTGAGATAGAGCGGTCAGTCGAATTACAAAAAAAACAATGCAGCCGGATTAATTGGCTTTTCTTGGAAAATTGGTACTCCAGTGTGGCATGAGTCTAAATGGATGCAGCGAGAAAGAGAGAGAGAGAAGCGGTTAGTGGATTTGTAGAAACCAGAGGTTGTTTTCTGAGCTGGAGGCAAAGTAAATCCTGCTAGTGTTAAAACTCGACTAAATAAAGAGAACGTGTGTGAGAAAAACTTGTAAGAGGTGCATATTTCACCCGACGCTGAAACTGAAAAGCTCTCCTCAGGTGTTAACTTTAAGTGCGCTGTCAGTTTAATAATGTTTTGAAGAGGCGCGTAGGAAAATATTCAGGGGTTATTATCGGCATGCAAGACTTGCCAGAATGAACAGTCTTCTGTCAATGTTTTATTAATAAAAAAAAGAAATGTCACATTGCTTAAAATGGAACGCCATATCCGATGTTAAAACTTTCACTGTTGAACCGTTGCTTCACTGCAAATTCATTCTGACTTCGCTCTATTCAGACATTTCTGAAGGCTGCAGTAAACAAGCTCATCAAAGTTCCTCTTTAAGGTTTCCAACTCTTAAAATTAAACTGTCAGCACACCAATTTGGTTTTTTGCTGAAATTTTAGATGAATTTTTTTTTTTGAAAAGTCAAGCTAGAACCTACGCTAAAGACTAGCGTGTGTATCTCCCCCCCTAAAATAAGATTAAAAAATAATAATATTACACCACACACTAACTACACACTTACGACACGGCACCTTTATATTTCTAAGAGGCTATAAAGTGTTTGTTTTGTTTTTTTAGACGTACATCTACACAAAAATTAATTTTGGGAGTTAGCTCGGGACGCTAACTTAGCTCGCTAACACTCAAACTTGATGAATATCTGCATTTAGACACAATTTAAATTAAATGTGTGAATTGCTAGTTTTAAGCTTGAGAGTTTTTAAGCAAAACTTAAAGAGAATATATTGTTAAACTTTAAACTTGCGTCCCGTTTTTTATGTCACGGTGAGCTAAAGCAAACAAATCTTAAGCTAATCCCTGAAGCCTCTTATGGTTTAGCCATTAAATTTAAACTGTCAGCACACCAATTTAGTTTCTTACTAAATTTTTTTAATAAAAAACCTTGGAGCTTAGCTAGTAAGCTAAAGGCTAGCTTGTGTATCTCCCCCCCAAAATAAGATTAAAAAATAGTAATAATACACTACACACTAACTAGACACTTAGCACAAAGCACCATTATATTTCTAAGAGGCTATAAAGTGTTTGTTTTGTTTTTTTAGACGTACATGTACACAAAAATTAATTTTGGGAGTTAGCTCGGGACGCTAACTTAGCTCGCTAACACTCAAACTTGATGAATATCTGCATTTAGACACAATTTAGATTAAATGTGTGAATTGTTAGTTTTAAGCTTGAGAGTTTTTAAGCTAAACTTAAAGAGAATATATTGTTAAACTTTAAACTTGCTTCCCGTTTTTTATGTTACGGTGAGCTACAGTAAAGCAAGCAAAACTTAAGCTAATCCCTGAAGTCTCTTATGGTTTAGCCATTAAAATTAAACTGTCAGCACACAAATTTGCTTTCTTGTTGAGATTTTAGATGAGAAAACAAAGGTGAACTCAAGCTAATCACGTCCTTCCCCTTTTGCATTAAAGCAAAAAAAAGCTTGGACTCGCAAAAAGTTGTGGTGTTGGAAAACAAATTAAAATAATCCCAGTGCATGCTGCTGTTTGATTTTTTTTTTACCTTTTCATTTTCCAGATCAATGGTTTGAAGGTTAAAAGAGAAAAAGAGTTTTAACTAAATGAAATCTCTGTCAAATAAAAAAAGGTGATTTTTCTGCTTGACATTCAGGAGGTCATATTCCCAATATTATTACTCTTGTCAGTACAAATCATAGCACCTTTCTTCATGTGTCGGAGATGAAATCATCTCTGCATCCAATTAAAAAGAAAAGCTGTTTTTTTGGTGGTAAAAAAAAAGTTTTTTAAATAGACAAACTCATAGTGGAGTGGTAATACATCTCCAGATGTCACTAAGTGAGCAGGCAAAAGGTGTGTTTTTCCTCTGCCGTCTTGAAATTACAGTTACTTTCTCTTAGTCATTTTAATGCACGGGTGAACAGGGGTCCATTATTGGCTTGAGCTGGGAGAACTCTCGCATGCCGAGAGGGAGGAACCCACTTCCAACTCCCGTGGCTCTAAAATGACAGAAATTACAGTCATTCAAGCCAAAGGAGCGAAATCTTTAGCGCTAATTGGGTAAATGTCACACACAGATAGGGCACATTTTCGTTTGCTTAGTACACTTTCCCTCCTTCCTGCTTGCATTGTTATGTAATGGGGGGGGGAGAGGCAGGCACACTCTCCAGACGAGACGTGGAAAGAAAGACAGGAAATAAAAGATGTTGACAACTTGCTTGGGAGAAGCGAATAAAGTGCAACAAAAATAAGTGTTAAATGGTTTTCGCAGCAGATGGGAAAACTTGTCAGCAATAAGTAAGAAAAACAATGTTCCATCCCAAATGAAGGCATTTCTAATCTTTACCAAAGTCAGACTCTCTCTCTCTGCACTCGCCCTGGCTGTAAATGCAGGTATTGATTTTAAAGTGCCACTTCTAACTTACAAGGCATGACATTGCCTTACACCTCATTATATCTCTGATTTACTCACTGCCTCTGTCGAGCCGTACTATCTGCTTGCAGGGTGCGGGCCTCCTTGTCATTCTCTGACTTTAAAATGGAAACAGATGAGGTCAAAACCCTCCACCTGCAGGGCCCCGAGCCCTCTGAGACAAGCTTCCTGCAAAATGTCAAAAGCGCAGACTAGCTTGGTATTCAAGTGTGGGCCCAAAGAGTCATTTGTTCAGCAACATCCTATACCTTTGAATCCGACCTGTGCTGTGTTCATATCGTAAGATGAAGAGTTTAATCTGAAATCTCATCCTAAATAGTCTGTGTGTGTTTTTAGGGGATTGTTATCTTCATGTTTGATTGTTGTGATGAATGAATTCTAAAGTATTTTTTAAACAACATATTAAGTATAAACCCCAACACTATAAATCACATGCATACATAACCACCACTCTTTTTCCTCATATGTCTTTAGGTTGATAGCTACGGTTCTAGAAATCACCTCTGCATTGGACGGATGAATAAAATGTCAACATTTCAAGCCTCGACTTTCACTTTTCACCATTGAATTGGACTGGGTTTAATTGTTTTACGTCCTCTGCGGACATCACAATAAAGGCACGTCTAAAGCCCGGATACCACCGGGAACGTCTGCACCCCTAGCAGAGAGATAGAGATGAATTCATCTTGCTCAGAGTGTTTTTCAAAGTTAGTCAAGTCATTTTCTGAACTCATCTAACAAGTTTGAGTCACACGCCTCCACAGTCCTGCAGCTGAGAATTCATTTTTACCTGAATTTCACACCTAATTTCATAAACTTGTTAATATTTTTCATTATTAAAATGTTTCTTCTTTGGTCCGACAATCTCAGAATACATATTTATTCAGACTTTACACAGACTTTAAAGTTTCCCTTTTGGCTGATGTTTGCAGAAGGTGTTTTATTTTGAAAATCAACTAGATTCTCTGTTTGCGGGTCTGACTTTCGGCCGTGGCATCCATCAAAAACAGAAGAGCCATGTATTCTCAGCAGAGCAGTGTGAAGAGCCGTTTTTTGGGACGCTCCTGGTGGGGTTACAAACATTGTTCGACAACGGTCGCCATTAGCTCCGGTGGACTTGGTGCACCCCGGGCTGCATCGCAGCTGTTCCCCCGGTGCTATTTCACAGTAACAATGAAGCCAGTGAGTGAAATCTCACCATAACTGCTACAAATGATGTCCCAAACTATGAAAATAAGATGAGGCAAGTAAGTCCAATGTGAAAGGAGATGATTAATGTAGCATTTTAATGACTCTCAGCAAACTTTCCTAAAATGTTAAATCACCCCTAAAATAAGCGCGCCCATTATCTCAACAGACATTTTCACCATGCTGACTTGCAATTATACACTTAATGTTTGAAGAAACTGGTAACTTTTTCTATTTCTCTGCCCGTTAAAACCCTCAAATTTTGTGTCCACGACCAAAACGCTGTCCCACTTTTCCACCTCAGACAGCTTTATAATAGCACCGGCTTTCCACTGAGTAACCCTCCTGCCTCACAGCAGCAGACTTGTTCTGAAAGCCTAAGGACAAGGTGGAGAGGAGGGAGGGGGAGGGTGGAGCAGGAGGGAGCGGGGCATAAACAACTTATTTCAGTTTCAACAACAGAGGCGGCATGTGATTTAATAAAAAAAAAAAAAATTCAAGTTATCTGAACCAAATGTTTTCCTCGGCGGAGGCATCCAGGCATAAAGTACCTGCCGTAAAGGTTAACAGGAACAAAGCCCTTTTTCCCCCCTCACGCTCCTCCACCACCCCCGCCAACTTTATTTTTTGCCAGAAAAACAGGAAACTTGTTCAAATAAATCTCTGATTTGAGAGACCCTGACGCATGCAGGCAAATCAATACACACACACACACACAAACGCAAACAAATAAACAGCCGTCGGTGATTTCCATTTGGGTTCGGCAGGGTCGACTCACTGTGGTGTCCTTCTTGTCGTTCCAGCGTGTGATGAAACTATTCTCTCTCTCCATCTGTTGCTCCCGGTCTTCATTGACCTGTTGGAAACACAAAAACACACACCTCGGTTTAAAAACCAGCCAATGAGAGCGTTCCTGATGAGTCGTACGACCATTTTTAAAGGCGACGAACGAATGAATGTCGGCACTTAACCCTCATCTGTCACTGTGGACGTCTTTTTTTATCCATTTTGGCAGATGTTCCATCTTCATCTAGCCGTCACTTTGGCTGTGTTAGTGCAAATGGCAATGACTAACTTTGAAACACTGTGAGCGAGATGAATTCATCTCTATCTCTCTGCTAGGGGTGCAGGGGTGGGGTCAGGATGGCCTCAGCGTGTCATCGAGCCACCCTTTAAGGACCGCCCACAAAATCCTGAAAACTGTTTGAACCTCTAACTCCACATTTCAGTAATATATAAGTCTTTTCAGCAACTATTTTCCAACATATTAAATGTACTTTGAAAGAAAGTGTCTTTACACAGACTTCAAACCAGAGAAAAAGGTATCCCGCGTTAACTGCGTATAACTGAATTTGGTTGCACACTTCTAAAACTAATTTTGAGGAAGAAGTTGGCGGTTAGTGTTTGACACAGCTCAGCGCCAAGTGATACTCCTCTTTCACAGTGCTCTGTGTATTCTTTATTCCAACTCTTTTTTTGAACATCATTATCATTTTCAGAGAACAATTTTCTTTGTCAAGAGTTATACGAATGGAGGAGAAGATTGAGGGAAGAAGAAAAACAGGCAACTTACAAACTCATCGCGTGTGTGTGTGTTTAGGCCTGATAATGGACGACGACATCAACAGAACTGCTGCTTTAATTAGCGAGGTGTCTCACTCTTTCTTTTTGTGTTGTTTTTTTTTATGTCACAGCGTGTGTATTCGACTGCTATTGGGCTCACGATTGGTCGAGCTTAATGGCTATTTGTCATGCGAATGACGGCGTCCCGAACCGATTTGGAGTGAGCGCTCCTCCTTTTTACCTTCAGAATAAGAGCGATTCCAGGCGTTCTGCTGGGAATTGGCCGTCGCTCTCTGTGCTCGCGTATCCCCGTAAGCCAGGCAGCTCTCCAAGGGTAACACTGATCGCACACCCCCGCCCATCCGCACATCAGCAAAGTAAAGCCTATTGTGGAGATTTGGCAACAACAGTTCTGCTCCCCAGATGGTTGAAGTAAGAGAGCGTAAATAAAGTCATGCTTGCAGGTTGGTTTAGATATGCAATATGGTAATATATGAACGCCTTTTGAATGTTTTTCATCTTTCATTGAACTCCAGCAGCCAGACTACATTAAACTGAAGGTACGACACCTTTCCTACAGTTTCAGGGGTGATTTGGCCAACAGATTGTGGCCAACAATCGCTGTTCATAGCACAATATGTTCATTTTTCGATTGGTAATGGTACAGCGTGCATCCTGTCACTTACATTTATTTTATTACTAAGCTCTTTTAAAGGGGCACTCTACCAACTTAGGCACAATTAAAAGTATTATTCAGCCTTTGGAAACAGTCGTACAGTTGAATGTTCTTTGTGGATCTGTAAGGTGCGTTTTAAACTTTGAGAAAATGATCCGTTATGATGATAATCAGACTGAGCTCTGAGACTTTTTGAAGAGTTTTCTAACAAAAATCCTGCGTCAAACATCAGGGACTGGACGGGTGGGCGTTTACCAGACAGTGCAACGCTATCCAGTTGCATTATGGGAATCGTAGGAGTCTACATTGTTGGTGCTGAACTAGTACTTGTCTCTTTTTAAAACAGCAAGCCGATTATTGAATTCACCTGTTCAAATTATATTAAAGCTTATATATATTATATATATTATATTATGCTTTGGCTGACTGGTAGGTCAGGTAGGTAGGTATGGCTTTGTTTGGCCGTTCTTTACACTAAAAAAAATGAAAATCTTCCGGACTTGATGTGATGCAACGTGTTGCAAAACTATCTTATATCGATGTTCTGTCTGGAGATACCTCACGTGAGGTTTACAAAAAAAAATTGGGCAACATTCTGCAACACCCACCTCAGGTCTGGATACAAGGATACACTGGACCGTCGGCAAACAGAGCTGTGATAAATATAACATTGTTAAGGCCACAAGCTGTTGCTTTGAGTTGTTGTTGAGTCCTTTCTTATTGAAAATGACTGTATATTGGGATAAATGTAGTTTGAGCGACTTTAAGCACAGCTAAAATTAGTTCAACAGCAGCAAAAAAAAGAAAACCACATAGTCCTAGTCAAAGGTTTTCTCTTTTTATCAGTACGTTATATATTTTTTGCTATTGAAATGACTCCTCACAAAAAGAACAAACTTGCCCCCGAGCGAAAGATGTCCCGAACAACGTTCCTTTGGTATTTTTTGTTCTAGGTGACCTGTTTTTTTCATGCGCTTCCTGTCGATGGCAAAGACAGGTGTCCACATCTGACTGTGGACTGTAACAGCTGAGCAGAGTGAGATCAGACTGAGCGATTGGTTTATCGTGACTCTTTTAACTGCATCATATTTTTAGAGACGTGTTTATGCGGTAAAACGCGGATGTTATCTGACACGCAGAGCTCAGCCCCTCCGTCGCCCCCCCTGCTATCAACTCACGTTGAAGAGCGTGATGTAGTTGCTGATGAGGTCACAGACGACGCTGGTTTCCTGTGGCGTTTGTCCTCGAGTCTGGAACAGGCAGGAGGAGAAGACGGAGGCCAGTTTTTCGCTCGGCATGTGGTTGAGGTGGGAACACTTCTGAATCCTGAATGACAGAAAGAAAACACACACACACACACACACACAGCATTTAGTGAAATGTTAGGCCTCAGTCCAAATCCAGCAAAGGGACATTAAGTCTCCTCCAAACAATCTACATCATTAACATAATGTGGAGAAATCACAAGCATCCGCTGCAGGTTTCTGAGGGAACAATGTGTAATGTGAGCCTCAGTGAATGAGACATTGAGGCAGCAGACTTTTTTTTCTATCTAAATGCAATGCCAGCTTTCGTCTCTCCGGCTCCGGCGCCTTGTTTTTGTTTGTGGACGTGAAACTAAATGATATTGTCTCATTCCACGCCAGTTTAGTCGGTTAAGGGTGCTAGAAGGATCTACACATAACGCCGAGTGTGGTATTTTCCTCTATGCACAAAATAGCACCATTTACGCCGCGCACTTCAACCGCTAATTGGCAGAGTTTTGAATAACGAGCCACTCGATCGGTCTTCGCTTACAAAGAAAAGAGTGTAGCTCTAACTGATTCATCGTTTACAACCTGAGGACAGGAAAACAGACTTTTCCTTTTCAGGAACACATTCACTCCACATACCTGCAATCTCACTAGAAAGCATCCCTACCTGACAGGTCAGAGAAAATAAAGAAACCACATGCACGACAAAGGGCACAGCGGGTCGTTAGCAGAGCAGAACGAACAACGGGCTAATCAGCGGGTGACGAATGGCAACCCGAGGGCTACTCCGGGCCCGGGACCTTCGAGTCTCTGTACTTGTTAGGCCTGTGATGCAGTGTGGCAGCTGTGGAGCTACGCCCGTCCTACCAGATGAAGACTGGAGCTATTTAGCAACGGTGGCGCATTATTAAAGTGTTCTGCTGCATCGTCCTGTCCGCTTAAGTGCTGTCAAGTTTCTAAAGAAGTGTCCAGTGGCCTCGCTGAGCAGACTGTATAGCTCACCACTATATCACATTCATCCAACAAGCAGACGGGGAGACAGGATTAGTCATATAATGTTGGAATAAGTACTACAACGGCATAAAAATGCTGTCTGCGAATGGTGCTTAAATGATCACAGTTGAAGTTCTGCAGAATTTTACTGTTGTAGCTGCTCAACATGGAGCTAGTTTGAACTAGTTTTTGCAGTCACACAATAAATCTGAGGGATTATCAGGATTACTGGATACGTTTCTTTTTGGTAGGAAAAGACTCCACCGGTTTAAACTTGAACAGTGTGTCATACGGCTACTGTACAGTGTGCAGTACTCAAACCAGCTGCATTTTCCGCTCTGTGATCTGTGACACTGGGGAGACCAAAAGCCCATTACTGTAAGCGCAAACGAAAGGTTGAGCAACGAGAATGCTAATTGGGTGTGTAAGCTACGTCATCACCAGGTAGAACAACTGTAAAGAACTCTGTGAGAGAAGCGCCATCTCCTGGTCATACCCTGTAATCACACGAATGGGTGGAGTTACAGTAAAAAATAGACACGCCCAGGAGGAGGAGGGGGGTCTCTCCTTTCACGGTACTTGGCAGACAGCTGGCTGAAAGTCAGCTGGAAGATGGCTGCCATTCAGCTGGCGTTCAGCTTGAACGGGAACTTTTAGGTTGCTACTACTGTACCGACTTGTATGATTTTTATAAGACCTTAGGTTAAATTCAGGCAGGATCACGTGCTGTGGCAAATCAGAGGAGGGCTGCTGGGGGTGTGTCTGTCTGTGCTGTGAAACAATCAGGAAATAACGTATTATATCTCTGACTAACTGGCTTTATCGATGCGGTGCTCCCTCACTCTCATTCACAGCCTGTGTCTCTAAACCGCTGCTCTCTCTCTCAAACCAACGGACGCAAACGAAATTAAACTTCTTGTGTCAGCTTAAAATTGTGAGTCAGACTCATATTTAGAAGCTGGGTACTTGAAATAAAGCCAGAACACAACAGGTAGAGGTATCAAGAGTTTAGTCCATGAATCCACCTAGTCAGTTTCAGACATATTTCAGGCTGACTGTGGAGGTTTTGATTGACAGCTGCAGCGTGATGTCTGGATGTGTTTTTCCAAAAGTTAGATTCGGCTTCACTCATGTGGAGTTTGGCTGCGGTCAAAAACGCACTTCCCCGACTCATGTCAATGAGAAAAACCACTTTCACTGCAGTGCCGGATCCTGTTGTAAGAGAACATTTTGTAGGAAATTTAAGGCAGGTGAGCTGTTCAGTGTTTTCGAAGCTTTAAACTTGACCACATGCATTTCTCCTTCAGGGTGATAAACTTTATACTGACAGCAACTTTGACCTTGAGATAGCCTTGCGGGTACAAATGTGTCTGCAGTGTGTGTGTGTGTGTACCTGTACAGATGTTGGAGCAGGGCATCAAGAGTTGACCTGTTTATCTTTGGCAAGCTCTCTATGAAAGTGGAGTACTTCTTTACCCTCTGCCTCACGTCCTTCTCATCTACAAAACCCACACAGACGAGAACTGCTGTAAAAATGCCAAATATGACAAAGTACAAACTGAGACACGGCCAAGAAATCGAGGGTCGTACTTTATTACATTATTTGTGACGCAGATTTGATCATTTTATATCGATTCAGAG
The DNA here is from genome assembly GCA_004119915.2 of Collichthys lucidus. NCBI lineage: Eukaryota > Metazoa > Chordata > Actinopteri > Sciaenidae > Collichthys > Collichthys lucidus. Next base: position 14,184,642 of record CM014101.1, on the reverse strand, counting down.
TCTCTACTGTGCAAATATCTTGATCGTTACAATTCTACGAACGCCTCACATACCCAGAGCTGACACCCAGTATGGATACAGCTCCTTGGTCAGCAGCGCATCCTCTGCTTGGGATAAGAAGCTCTTCAGGGTGTCCGTCACATCCTCCAGCTGGTGCTCCTTCTCCCTTAGCTTCACGTTACGGGCGTCCCGCGTGAACTCCTCCAGGAGCTGGGCCACCCGACCAGCATCCCCCGGCCTCTGGTAGACCCCCTCCTGGCAAAGACCTGGTCAGGAAAAAAAGGAGGAGCAGTTCATTCACCTAAAACTCTGCTGTGGCTCATTTTATTTCACTGTACAGCCGCCGCCTGATGATGAACACACTCACTGTGTTTGCAACAGCAAATGGCAGTTCACAGATTTCTATATAACTAAACACAATTACAGGGCAACAGCCAACCTTATGGGTGCCAAGCTGTGGGACTTAACAATGTTACATAAGCACATTTGAATGTAAATTGCAGGTAGTATAAAATTGTCTCTGCAAGGTATATTAACCTTTTGTACCACTTTGCAGTTTCAGTCAGAGTTAACTTTATGCCAGTCTGTCATTATATATCGCACAGCACTAATAGTGGTACTTTATCGTGCATTGATACAGCAACACACACCGTGTGATATAGATTTGTGTGTTTAAATTTGGACTACGTTTTTCTGCATTTCTAAAAATGATGGGATAATGTCACAGCCGGCGTCGGGAAGCGTGAAACTCTCATCACGACGCGGCGTACCGGATGAGTCAGCTTTTTCACGGTCGTAGAAAAACACTTCAACACTTTAAATGTAAAGTAACTCACCGTACTGAGTGACAAAAGCAATGCAACTGTCGAGTATAATCGGGATGCCGTTTTTAGTGAGCTGCTGGTCGCTGAGCGCCTTGCCATCTGTGCCGGCAGCCAGCGTGATGGCGGAGAGCCACAGGTCAAAGTCCGTCTTGTTGAAACCGTGGACGTAAACCGTTCTATTAAAGACAGAGAGGTAAATATTGAGCACACAACTGATACAACTCACAGTAACAATATGGCGTTTCATAAACCTTGCTATCGAGTCATTAAATAAACAACCGACAAGATTAAAGGAATGCAGGAGCGAAGAGAGAACGCACAGCGGTGAGTTTCCCACGAGGTTTGATCAAAAACGCCAAGCAAAGAGCAATTAACGGAGTAAACACAAAGTCTTGTTGCATTACTCTAAAAAGGAGAACCGTTGGCTCGTGCTACTCGCCACCTCACCTCGTCTCTGTAACTGACACGGGCAGTCCAGCGAGGCTTTAATTACCTCGGATGGTTACAGTAGGTAACATTCGGACTAACAAGACAAATGCAAAAATCAAAGCTAGCGGCGTTGCATAATGCATGGTGTTGTCGGATCACAAACACCTTGCCAATTAGCGCCACCTTTTTTTCTTTTTTTTTTCAAAGACCGACATACCTTCTGCCTTCCACCATCAGCAGGACTTGGATCTTGTCGTCACCCTCGGTATGCGTGGAGACAGCTGTGGAGGAGGGGGGGGAGAAGAAACGAGTTATGGGAAATGCAGCCTCCAAAACCGGGTACATTCGATGAACAGTTGAGGTTTGACATTTGCAGCTGTTCAACCTTTTGCCGAAGCAAGCGAGCACTTAGAGGACTTAGCCGTGAAACCTGAACATTTCAATGCATCCATTACTTGTCATCTAAAGGTCCCTGTTCCTGGAAGTGTTCATTTACTGTTTAGGTCAATCATGGCAAATAACGCACTGCGTGATATGTCTAGACATTTCTGACTGCTCTTTTTACACGTCGAGAGAAAAAAGTGCAGTACGACTGCATCCGATTGGAGTTAACAGCATTTCCATGTTGCGACGGCGAACATGGGTACAGTAAGTTGCTTTAAACAAGAGGGGGAAGCTGGGCATACACACTTGTGTCAATGGTCACAGATAGTACGACTTAACATCCTTCACCTGTGCAATCAATGTTGAAATAACAGTGTAAGGATCCAGAAAAACTGGGGCAAGAGCCTGGAAAAGGTCTTGAATAATCTCTTCTGCGGGTTCAAGGATCAAGGCAACAATCAGAGAAGGAGAAAAAATACAAAAACGACGAGAGGCTCTGCAGCTGAGGCAGAAATCTCCTAGCAACAACATCTGGCACTTTTTTTGTTGTTGTGCTCAAATAATGCATACATACATACACACATACATAAATATGTATAGAAAAAGGAAAACCAGCAAAAAGAAAAGAATCTGGATCATAAAATAAATTAACATGTTGACATAGATTGGACCCAAAAATCTACTACTGCAATAAATAACTAGTAAATCATGCGATATTAAAAATAAATAAGTGTTAAAACGAGTCTTTGTATTGAACCTTATCTAACCATGCTTCATATTTAACATACAAACTCAAACTCTATGAATTTATGAACATAGCACCTTTTATGCAGACATGAAAAAGTATTTCAATCCATCACGATTTAAGAAACATAATCCGTGGACGGTGTTTTTCTCTGTACTGTTTATCTTAAACGGAAAGCTTTGCAGTCACCGCGTCACCAAAATGAACAAAAAAAATGATTTATTAGTCATTTCCCTTTCCTCTACCAAACACAATGATTTCTGCTCCTTCAGTAAACACGACGATTATCAGCAGCGGCAGGAAATTTAATTTAATTGTTGGCACAGGACTGGTTAAAATATTACAGTCTTATTTTGGCTAACAAGTCCTTTGTATGTTGAGCTAAACAACAAAAAACAATCAATCCCCAAAAGTCTCTCTTAACAATAATTTGCTTTTTTTAAATTTTCTTTGGCAGATTTTCAAGGGCACAGTATTTCATTCTGATCCAAACAACAAGAGAAGAAAGGAGGAAACTTCAGAGATTGATGTCGACTTCCGAGGGGTTTATTAAGAATGTTATCAGGTAAATGCAAAACACTTGTCATCGCTGCTTGAACAAACACACAGCGGCCCTCTTTTATCCATCTTACAGCTCAGTGGGAAACATTTTATTACTTAATATGTTTGTGTGATAAGGAACTAAAGTCTGCGGCCTTTGTTCTCTCCATTAATTCAAACTGGCCGCCCTTTAAAGAGATTTCCATGACATTTTTACCCTCTAAAACTCCGGCTGATTTAGTGTGTCGATGCACATTTTCAGTGGAACCATCAGGGGCTGTTTATTCTGACAGATATTATACAATAACCTCGTGATATTACAAGCCCTGTTGCACGCATCTGCAGTGACCTGAAACTGACTTTCAGCCCTGGCTTAAAGAAAGTCTCCGATGAACGCAACCGTTCATGGGTGGGAAGCGGTTGAGGGATCCTGCAGTGTTTGCTACGATAGCGACTCCTAACTGAGGAGAAACTTTTCTTCCAGGTTGCATCGATCATTTATTAAACACGCAAAATCCAAACACTTTACCGTATCAATACTTTCCTTGCAATCTAAATCCAACTGACTGACTCCGATAATCTCCAACTCTCGACAAATGACAACTCAACTACCCAATCCCCAATGCAGCAAACGTCTATATACTCGATAAAAAGTACTCCACACTAAATATTCCATAACGTTGCTTTTCTGTAAAGTATGAGAACTTTCTCCACGACTAAAGCAAAATTTAAAAGGGCACCCTGTGGAGTTTTCTTGTAAACAAACACAAACAAAACTTCTCAGTGTTTCAGTGTTTTTCGGTCTTACTCACATGTGTGTATCCTTGAGCTCTAAGAAACGGGCCATAAGCATTTCCCTTCTCATAAAACATTTGTAAAGTTTGAATTGCGTGCGTCCAAGTTTACCGGCCAACAGTCTTCCTCCCCGTCTATGTCTCTGGCACGATGCAGCATTCAGACACGTTATTGTTTGGAAAGTCTAAACTACACTTGAATGTTACAATAGTTCAGAATTGGGTATTTAGGGTCCAAATGACCATGAACTGTTCTTGCTCTTTCTGAGCTGTTATTGTGATATATCTTAACAGTTAAATAAACCTCAGTGAAATGTGCTGGACTGCAGTCTTGTGTTGACGACTATCTTCATTTTTAGATGATTGTGCAAAGCACTGGGATTATCTTTTTCTTTTCTTTTTTGCCTCAAGAGAAATCCACTGAGAAAATTGCACAGAATGAGTTCAGAGTTAATGTGCTTGTCTTGTTTGAAAACTGCTCATTTCAGAGAGTTCTGGCTGATTCGTGCACGGTGACAGGTTAATAATTATCCAACTGGATCTGTCATTTTCCACTTTTTTCTTTTTCACTTTGGTCCGAGTTATTTGGCAGACATCTTCACACAAGACATCACAAAAAGATCAATCTTCTCAGCTGAGCCCCCAGGAAGCCATTTTCAGAGGTAATGCACTTTTGTTCTTTGGGGATCTTTTTTTGTTTTTGTCTTTTTGTGTTGTTTTTTTTTACAGCTGAACTCATTTTTCTCAAAATTTGAACAAAAAAGCCAATAACAGAAAAAATAGTTCCAGTCATCGGGTCGAGGCAAACAGAGAATAAATGATTGACACCGCAATTAAAGATAAACTAAAACAAATATACTCTTTAGTAGATTTTCTAAAAAGATTTAGATGACGATCACTCTGAAGTTCGAGGAGCAGACTGCGTCAAACTTGCGATGAACTCCCCGGTGCAGTTTGAAGTGCTGCATGCTGGAGACGTGGTGATTTTAATTGAAAAGTGTGTTTATCAAATCCCCTCGCTGCTACACGGGGGCACCTTTCATGTGGCGGTGTCACTTCGGAGAAAATAACAGTTAATCCCATGTCACAGACTGTGATTCCTAAAGGGATCCCTTTCAGTGCTCCAGAAACCTACTATCCCCCTGACAAAACACTGGTCCCCACCCCCCTTCTGGCGTTAGCGGCTCTCCAACTGTGACAAATATGGTTTGAGAAAGCCTGAAATAAAATAGGAGCGCCACGAAGGTTCTTCTCCGCCCCCCTGCCCAAGGTGAGAAGTGTAAATGGATTGAAAAGAGATCCATCGATTCTCCTCCTTCTTCTGTTCGCAGATCACACTGCCACAATTGATCAATCTGCCAAAGTATGAACTTCCGCCGTGAACGGCAGCTTCCCTCCTTTAAATAAGTGTTGTTCGCCACTAAGATTCACGTTAGAGGGCAGTGGAAAGAAGCCTGACGCCGCCGTACGCCGTTTTCATGCCACATTTTGTGAGAACAGCACAAGGAAATGGACCCACTTTAGCTGATGCTCTTTTGACGCTACATTACATAATAATTACTTTCCCTGACCTCGTATTAACACCGTTTCATAAACAGGTCCGGAGCATCTTCCCACTCTACTCCAGTCGACCTCCCCAAAGGATGACTTTTATTATGGAAGACTAAGCTGGCCAATTAGAGCAGAGATCTGTGTAATGGTGTGAGAAGGCGAAATGTCTTCTGACACTAGCTGTCTGCGTGCATCCTGTGACACCCTTAAGTAGATTTAAATGCAAGGAGTGGGAGGTTGTCATGGATTGGTAGCTTTTTGTAAATTATTCAGTATATCAAAATGGTGAGAGTGAATTTTAAAAAGACAGAAATCTCTGGAAAGTCATCACTGACTTACTGCACTTGACCACTGACACCCTCAACCATAAACACACATGGTCACTTTAAGCTCTGAGATTTTAAAAAACAGATTTAAAACCTCAGCGAAGAGACTGTTTGCTTATGTAAACTGTGTGAAATGAACTGAGATAAATGTACTGAAGCTTTTTTCGACCACACCTCAACCGTGTCACCTCCGACATTCCTATAAACACCCTCCTAATACTTTTCGCTCTCGTATTCCGTCCAGCCCCGAAATCACACAACACCGAAACGAGCTACTAATTCATCCGTCCACTAACCTCATCTTGATCGACTTCCTATGTCACTTTTCCCATTGGACGATTAATTATTCGGATGAAATCAGGACGACCGCGTTCAAAGTTTCCATCGACCCACGCCAATAGACCCAACGACAGAAGATGAGAACTCCTCTGTGGCTTGAAGCCCCGCTTCCCATGATCCAAGCCAAGAGTTTGGGCTTCACTCACAATCTTTCATTTTGTTCATATGTTTTAAATTAATCGACAAAATTAACGCATTAATTTTGTCGATTAATTTTCAACAATTAACGCGTTAAATTTTTTTTACCCAATTAACGCGGTTTTGTTTACTTCCGGTGGCGGCTGACCCATAACCCTTTTGAGCGCTGAATCGTACGTCGACGTTGCCGCTATTTTGGATGTGGCAAAGTAGAGCTTTGTTTCCCAGATATATTAGTGTGTAACTTAAAGCCCTCATGGAGACTGCGTCCTGGGCGGTCGCCCACATTGCCCATAGCTAAAACCGGCCCTGCTTGTATTAGTTTACGGGCAGATCTGCCACATCCAATATGGCGGACGCGTTAATGTATCACAGCAACGGACCAACCTGCTCAATGAGGCGTCTATGTATATGTGTCTATGATCTATCCTAACTAATTTATTGATACATTTATTGATAAATTAATCGTAATTAATTGCGATTTATTACAGAAATTTTTGCGATTAATTAGTTGTTTTTTTTTTAAATCGAATGACAGCCCTAGTTTTAACGTACCCAGTTGATAGTTTCGTCCTTGCAGGTCAACTGAAGCTTGAAGCAGAGTTTCAGGAGCAGGATCGCACCTCAACCGTGTCACTTCTGACATTTCTATCAATACTCTCCGAACCCTCTCGTCTCTCTTTCACTCTCGTGTTCTGCGTCACAACACCACCTTGAACACACTCAGTTAAATGAGCTACTAATTCATCCGTCCACTCACCTCATCTTGAACATGGATCTTCATCTCACTTTTCCCCACTGGATGATCAACCCACGCCAATAGACCCAACAACAGAAGACGAAAGCTTCTCCGTGGCCTTGTGCACGAGGCGTTGCTCCCGTCTTTTAAGAGTTGACACTCACAATCTCTCACTTTGCTTATAAATCATTTAAATGTATCTTTATTGATGGTGTAGTTCTCGAAATTGAAACTTTAACCTTTACTTTATACCTTTCTAACCATCTTGTCTTCTTTCGCACAACACCGCCTTGATCGCACACACAAGAGTTCATCTGTCGACTGAAAAACTGAAACTGTACTACACAGACTCAAGGACAAGAGATTTAAGTCTTCATAACAACAGAGTGTTGGTTTAATGTTGCTAGGCTAAGCTTCTTCATATCTTTTTATAGTGTTTCTTGTAGAGTTAGTTAGCCCTGAAAGCTTGCAGGAAGTCTTTTCTGATGGCTCATGTAATCTGTGTTGTGAGCCAAAAAAAAAAAACATTCTCTTGATGTCTTGTAACAGAATCACATGTCAAAGCGGCCAAGAATTACCTCAGTCACGCATTGTCGTGATGAAGAGAAAAGACACAAACAAGCTAGAGGAAATCATTTTTGTCCGCTTCCAAAAAGCTTGACAGGAGAGTCACGTTGCACAAAAGTGGGAATTTATGTCATGTTTTAATGGAAGTGTTTCATGTTTCACTCTTACGGAGAGGAAACAGCTTCGAGGACGAGGACTGTGTTATCGTTGGATGAAAAGTATCTTGGGGAAACAGGTTTAGTCTTTCTAAAAGGAAACAGATTATCCCAAAAACGTGCTGAAAGACGAGACTGTCTTATAAGACGGTAAGTTTGCTTTTTACACAGAGGTTAACTTTCTTGGCGAGAAATGGGAAAAATAATTATTCTTACTGAGCTCCTGCAGCTGTTTGAGTTGAAGGACTTCCTCCTCTCCCTCCTCTTCTCCCGAGCTGAAGTGCAGGGAAGAGCCTTCCAGCATAAACCAGCCCATCCTCCAGTGGTACAGGTCATGGCCTTCTTTGTAGTGCAGTCTGCCAATCAGCTCGCAGTCTCTCTGCACCAGTCCCTCCACTTTAGGCGGAACGAAGCACTGCGAGTCACGTGGAAAAACAAAAGAACGAGGAACTTTCACATTTAAAAAAACTTTCCTTTCGCCGTGGCGTGTCACCTCGAAAAAAACGAAACAAAAAAACAAAAACAGGTGCAGGCAACTTCTTGTAGGGATAAACCTTTGCTCGGTTCTCTGTTCCCCTCTCGCTCGCATGGCTTTCTTTGGCCATTGTTCTATGAGTCAAACTGAAATATGGAGGTGTGGAAGGCTGGTGGTACAGATGGAGGGACATATGGACCGATGCAGCTATACCTCCCACTATCTATGACCGGGTTGGCCTGGGATTAAAGGGATACAAATGACAATAGGGGACATATTTATATTTATGTAGGGTGTTATTACAAGGTCGACGCGTGATGACTTCTCTCACTGATTGAGGACAATGTGTGGAAGTGTCGCAGGGCGAGTGGAAAAAGTGCCGCATGGTCGTGCTGTAGTTCCGTGACATTCGTGCAGCTTCTTCTTCATAACTCGAAGTGGAAAAACAAACTTATAAAGGAGTTTTTTATTTTGCGCGTATGTGCTGTATGCAAAGTGTGTCACCTTTGTTAGCGCCTGGATCCAGTCATGCTGTGTTTCCTGTGTTTCGGCTCCAACAATCAGTACTCGCTCCGTCTGCAGGTACAGCTCCACGGTAAACACAGCCCTGCCAGGGACACACAAAAAAATATACTCGCAAAGATACGGGCACAGAAACACCCAGAATCTGTGTTCATTTGCATTTTTCACTTAAAAACAAGACGAAAAACTTTCACTGTGGCTGTCATACCAAAGATCAACTCGCAAAAATAAATGGAATGTGACATATGCTGCGTATATACTGCGTACACCGGGGGTGGAATGTACATTTACTCAAGTACTAAACCTTTTAAATACACAAGATTTAAAACAACATCATAGGAACAAACAAGTGTTTGCTATATAAAGACACATCGGTGTAATGACGTCCCTCCGACTTTAGGGACGTTTTCTTGTCAACACTGTTACATTAAGGATTTATGTTGACCAAAGCAGCGTTGGCGATTGTTGGAAAACAGGGAAAGAGTTCTGTTCTGTTACATTTGATTGAAGTTACAATGATTAATTATACAATAATGGAGTCTGGTGGCGAGATCGATATAACTGTTTTCTGGTTAAGCAAAAGGGGCTCTTACTTCTAACAAGAGTCCTATCTATATAGGAAGATCTATAATGGTGTCGGAGAATTTAAATAACAATCCAGTCGGTCAGTGGCAAAAACAAAAACATACTTTAAAGAGCACACGCTTACGTGGCCGCCATCGCAGCTCATTTTGTATTTATTTTCACACGTAACCCGGAGAATTAAGGCTGTCTAGTTTGAAGTGTGTTTCATTATTATCCGCGAGTTGAAATGACTGATTTTGTCAAAGGAGCCTGGTGGCTTTTTCGTATATATATCTAAAATATATCTATCTCTCTATATATATCTATAACCTTTGAATACACAACGCTCCTTCTCCTTAAACTATTTAAAATCCTCTTGGATTAGTTGGAAAATGCCACAAAGCTGGAAACACAAACATACGATTATCTTAAAGAATCTGATGCATCGCTGTCCATTAAGTCACAGTATTTAATGTAGTTAGAATTACCTTTAAACATCCACAGCAGTAAAATGCAACACACACATGAATGTGGCAGCAATTCCAATTTCATTTCTTAACTTTAGACACACTGCAGATACAGTACATATTACACATCACTGTTCCAACCTTCAGATATTGTCTGTGGTAAGTCGTATTTACTTGTTTGACTCATCTCGCTTTCATCGAGTTTCCGCTTAATAAATGAAACCAAATGATAAAGACACGCTTGTTGACCATGATCACTTTAGCTTTGCTGGCCATGATATAAATTAAGTTTTTGCTTCAGACAATCACAATGGATAAAAGTCTAACCCCTCTGTCTGAACTGTGCCTGACATTTCTAATATAGACTATTATAATTCATACTGGAGAAGCTTTGCTTATAGCATGTTATAATGTATTGCAGTTCAGATATTCAAATTTAACCTTGGAGCTTTTTACGAATGTGTTTCTGTGTCAGTCAATAAAGAGCGTTCGCTCTCATGTATGCATCTGAACAAAAACGGCAGAATATATAAACCTTCACACATGCACTCGCTGTCTGAAGCAAAAAGGCAGCTATTAATCTTTGTTGGTCTCTCTCCTCTCATCCGGTCTCTCCGTCTGTCTCGCTCTCTCAGTGGAGCTGCAGAGGTTAGAGTATCACTATCTTAATGGTTTGGACACGCACTGCCAAGTGGTAGCTCCTTCTTCCGTCGGAGGCTCTAAACGCCGGAGCGATGGGTGTTTGGGGTGGTGTGTCGTGCTGGGGGGTCAAGGCGGCGCTGACTCGCTCTCTTCTCTCGTGTGTCGGGGGAACAGGCGAGACATGGGTGTTTGTGTGACCCCGCGTGACCTCGCCGCCGCCGCCTCGCCGCTTACTCCTCCTCTTCGCCGGCAGGTGTGCAGGCGCTTGTTAGAGGGGGTCCCAGAGGGAGCGAGAGGGGTACGGCGATGCGCTGGGTGAATGCTATCATAAGGATGGAAGAGATGAACGCTTGCATTATGAGGGTCCCAGAGGGAGGAGGCGGCTGGGGAGGGGAGACGTTCCTGCACCGTATGTGTTGGCAATTTTAAACGGTTTGTGTCTCTCTTGTATGAGATGCTTTATGTATTTTATCCAAGTTTACACTCCTGCTCTCTCTTTTTATGTTTTTATACGAGACACCAGGTTGTTGCATGCAAGTGGCAGAGAACAGATTTTTACTACAACACCGAACCGAGCTAATTAATGTGATAAATATCTTTTCTCAGCAGCCATGAAGCACGTTATCGGACGCACGTGTTGTTTTGAACAAACCTTGAACTTCAGATCTGATAACTTCATTAATCTCCGCTGTGATCGCTCATACAACGTGACAAACCACTAAAGAGACGCAGATCAAGACGACATGTGAGAGACGAACTGCCACGACATCTCAGAAGCAACTCGCTGACGCACATTTTAATGAACGTGCCAAAAGGACGTTAGTGTGGCTAATTAAATATAATGGGCTGGTTATTAAATAAAAAGGCAGATCATTAAGCGATGCACCTTCAAAACAGGACAATAAAACAGACAATGCACATGAAATGAAACATTAAGTCTTGTTTAGTCTTTAGTTTCACTTTTAGTTCAAGTATTTCGGCCACAGCCTGACTGTCTTAAGCACACAAGTAAAGATATAATGAATGTGGATATGTACATACATGGCTGAGACATTTAAATTAATTTAGCAGGGATTTTAGTCTTTACAAGATTTCTTTCCCTCCCTGACTTAATATACGATGACTGCTGCAGAAAGCTGTTATGAAACAGCGTCACAAGTGGACACAGGAAATGCAGTGAACAAAATGCAGGCCTGCCGCGTGTGTACGGCTGAAATGAAGCCAAAAACTGCAGTTCCTCAAATGTCCACTTGAGGCTGGCTCCAGAAGTGAGTCAGTCTCCAAAAGTCCCTATGGTAGACAGTAGAAATAAACATGTTTACAGCCTGGTACAAAAAACAGTTTTGGTCTCTGTAGCTAATTTCCCCGTTCATGAAAACTGTACTGAGGGTGAATTTATATACAACTCACCTGTTCAAATTATATCAAGGCTTTAAGTTATGTGTAATTAATGGCGTGGCCGCTTTGATTGACAGGTAGCAAATCCGATTTTGCTTCTAAAATGACTTTTTCTATTATTAAAATAGTTGCTGCTTAATATTCTGTGAACTGATTAAAGATTTCTGCCTTATGTATGTGTGTATTTGTGTGTTCAAGGAACCTAAAACACTTTGTGCAACATGCTGTTTATTTTATGTTATTATTTAATAAATAAAGCCGTTTAGTCATTTTCTACAGTGCTGTATATATTATCTTTAATTCATCCTAACATTGTGTACATGAGCAAATATATAACCTCAGTAGATCTGATACTGAGACAAATCAGTTAATTATTCTGAGTCTGGAAAATTACAAGATAAAAAAAGCATTACTTTAAATGTTCAATTTAATTAGAGTACAAAAGGTCATGTGCCCTGTTTTGAGTGTGCTCTAGTACTTTCTGTGCTCCAGTCTGACAAAACTGCACTCATACTGTCACCTGCAACGCATTTCTCTACCTCTTTGCTTTTACTCTTTTACGCCTTCGTGCGCTCTGATAAAGTCTTAATTCCCCAGCCCTCATATAAATAACCCGTCTCGCTGACAAAGTTAGCGTCTAAGCTCTCCCAAAAGTCTTTAAAAACTCCCAGACTGAGAAAGAGAGCGACGGCGAGAGAGCGATATGGAAACAGGAAAAGAGCAGAGAGGTTCGTCTCCAAGGTTTTCGGTCGGATTTGAAGGTCAGAATCGACTTTTGTCGAAACAGGCGGATGAGTCAAAAAAAAAAAAGTCCCTAGAAAACTTATCACCAGCCAACACACTCCCTTTGCATTAATTCCTTAGGAGTGGGTTTGTAATATTCATACAAACTTTAGCGTATGCGTCGGGGGCCGCGCTGTAATTCGCGGCGTCCTCTGCCACGGTGAAATTACCCAAATGCTGTGTTTAATGGAAGCGACACCTACGGCCTCCTGTAGCGCGGCGATAGGCTGCTAGTGGGAGTGTGTCATCTGCATACGTTAATATTCATGAGCGCCAGACAGTCAAGAGGTGAGGCGTCCCTCGGCACGCTGAGGGGGGAACGCTGGAAAAAGTTGCAGAAGCGAGAGGGAAGCCGGGCAGAGTTTAATCTAGTGAAACGCACAGCCATTATGAGCGTTAGAGACGGAGGAATAATAGCCTTTCCGGGGGCGAAGCCGTGACCTGTAACTGGGATGTATGCGCGGAGCTAAAAACGGCGCACGTCAAAGTTGCTTTGTGGAGTCTGTGCACACCCGCCGCTCACGCTGTAACCTGTCACGACTGTTTGCATGTGTCCGACTCATTATTAAGGTCATAGTTTTAGCTGTCCAGATGTGTTTCTAATGGCTGTATAAATAACATTTACAAATAAAAAGCATTGTTCCCTCTTCATAACATCTGCTGCTGTCATTAAGGACCTGGCTTGTGCTTTAATCATAAGCCATTATCAGGCTCCACACACACACACACACAAACAGTACGACCCAATGGGAGCGGAGAGGGAGGATGAGAAAGAAAAGATCGAGGCATCTGTTTCCTCTTTTGTGTGTGTGTTTTTTTTTTTTTTGCGACACTTCCAGAAGAAATAAAGAAAAGTTTGCCGCCGGCGCAACTTTTGTTTAACGGAATCATAATCTGAGAGACGCGAGCGAGAGGAAGGGAGGGCAGTTAAAGCCGCGCCGATCGCCCCGCGTCCCCCGCCAAAGTAAACAGTGAAAATATAGCACTTATAAAGCCCTGATGGGTTCTGTTAAATTGAATAATGCTCAAGTTAAGATTATGCTAATGAGCCATATGACAGGGGAGAGAAACTATGCAGAAGTCTGTGTTTACACACGAGCGTGTATGTGTGTGTGTGTGTGTATTTATGTTTAACCAGACTGGAGCTCTGTAAAATATGAATCGCGTGCGCTAAAATAAATCATTAAATAGGTGCTCGAGTGCGTGCGTCCTTAAAGCAGATTGAACAATCACGTATAAATTATGATTTAGCGGAGAGGATGCAAATGAAGCATTTAAAAGTGCTGTTTGCGTACATGTATATGTGTGTGTGAGACAGCTGTAAATGAAAGCCCCATAACCTGAAAAGTTTGAATCATATGTAAATGACCAAATCTAGATTAACACAGGATGTTATATATGAAATATTCATGTTTATTTTTAAGGTTTAGGATCCTTTAAGGCCTGGGTAAAGAAAATTCAACTCCATGAAATCAAACAAACGTCTACAAAGCTACGAGTTTCTCTGATCTTTCTTCAAAAGCGCGCACTAGATTTAGTTTTTTCCACTGGAGATCAGTGTAGTAGATGTAGTGTTAGTGTTTGTGTTCATACCCAGCTCCAGTCATGGTCTCTGTGTTGCTTACAACCAGGCTAACCACCTCGGTGACTGTCCACCCGGCCGATGGCTGACGGGCTTCGCTCGCTCTCGTAGTAACTCAGGAAGCCGCCCTCCAAAGTACACCAACGACGGGACATGTCTGAAATAGAAACATATGATCATTTAGTGTATTAAAACATTCAAAAATGAAGCTTTTTAATCATTTATTAAACTTTAATTGAACAAAAAGAGACCAGAGTAATTCTTTTTTTCCAAGTTTTGGTCTCTAACGTCAGATTTAAACACTTGGACCATTCAAATGTTTTAAAATGTAGAACCTACTCTTTGCTTAAGTTAGCCTCCAAAAGCTAACGGTACAACCAAACCAGGTGCATTCAGACAAGATAAGGCGCCATGGCGATTTGTTGCCAGGCTTCCCGGTGGTGTGTGGATCTGCTGGGGGTCTATTTGTGATGAACTTAATGGTGAAATAATCAAGAAATTACTTTAGCAACGCCACGCTCGCTCACTCTCATTCACTATCTATGTCAGTCAACCACTGCTCGCTCTCTCTTTCTCAAACCATCAGACATAAAGCAAAATAAACGTCTTTGCGGCTTATACTGTGAGCCAGACTCCGATTTAGAAACTGGATACATGAAATAAACAAAGCCAGAACACAACAGGTAGAGTCTAATTGGCGAGGCTGTGTTTTTTTTCCTAAAGTTGGATCTGGTTCAACTTCAAGTTACATAGTCCTGTTTTAAGCAGCATGTAGTTAAGTTACAGCAAGTGTCCAGTCTCTATAAGAAATATGCAATATTGTGGAAACATTTTGTAAACTGATCTGTTGCTAATTTAAGACAATTTATAGCTGCTTTCCGTATGTACCCAGAATCCTCCAATATGTTTGGTGCCTCTATTGGATTACTACAGTAGAGCCATGAATTTGCATACTGATAAAATTGAACAAATTGGCTATTGTTTGTTGAGTCAGAAAAATTAATTAGAGCGTTGCTATGTTAGTGATTGGTTTGTGAACAATTAGCAGCACTCCAACACTGTTTAATACAGCTAATGACTCTCCACAAGCTGAGACAACATGACCAAGTTAGAGATAAGACGTGTGGAGGTGCGACAGGGTCATAGACTCTCGCTTTTCTTCTTCTCAAGGCTCAGAAACTAAGTTGTTTTTTGTCCAAAGCCAAACCAGGTCAGGTCGGGATTTCACACTAACATCTTTCCAGAAATAACATGCAAAAAAAACAAAGATGGAGAGACCAGAACATCCATACTGTAACGAGTAAAAGCACAGTCTAAAGACAGCCAAGCAACAACCTCGCTGCTGAAAACCTGCCGATTTAGTTTGAACTTTAGTATTGCAGTCAGGTGACTCATTTTTCTGTCCACTGGAGGACAACCGAGTCAAGCGTACTGTATATGAGGGCACCCGCACAGAAGTGGAAGAGTTAAGACCCCGAGTGCCGAGCAGATTTCAATCAACAAGCGTGATCTCGGTGGAGAAGCTGGAAAACATACAGCATTGTCTTTCATGATTGTCTGACTGTGCGATTTACATAGCCAATGAGCATGAAGTTCATGAAAACGTACCTAATTTTGGATTTTCAAAGTCGCCGTGCCATCTGCTTTTTTTGTTCCGCAACAAACACACACACACACACACACACACACACGTACACAAACAGCAACCCTCTGCACCCCCTGTCGCTCGCGACTCCAAAGTTTCCACTGTATCCATCTCATGAATATGCTAATTGTGCATTCCTCTGCCAACTGTGTGTGATGTTTCTGAAGGAACAGATATAGTTCCAATAAAAAAAAAAGAAAGGAAGTGTCTACAACTGGCTGTTAAAAGAAAAAGGGATGTGATAAGCATAGGAAAGGAGGATGTCAGTTGTGCTCTATTCACCCCTGCACTGCCTCTCTCTGACTTTTTCCTTTGTCTTTCCGTCTCGAATAAACAAAAAACAATTCGGACGCGATTCCGCACGCAGCTTTAAAAAACTGCAAAACGACTAATATCTTGTTGCCTGCTGTGGCATTTAAAAAATAGGAAAAAAAATGCTGTTCCTCTGACCCCACTTTGCTTCAAGAGGGGCAAAAAAACAGAAAAGAAAACAGTACAAGGAACTGAAGAATCATCATCTCTATCTGAAACCGGCAGCAGTTTTGTATGTGTGGAAGTCTGGCTGACTCTGGTATTTAAAGTCATTACCAATCCAATCTATCCGACAGGACGCACTGTTGTCTTGGTGACAGAAAAGATCGTAATGCACTTCACTTCTGTTGCAAATGTGTCCCTGGATTGCTAAGGTTTTGCAGAAAATGTCATGTCCATCATTTTCCCACCGGAGAGTAGTTAAGGTCTTGTTTTGTGCTATATTTTCCTGTAAATTTGCCTCCTGTCCCTCCTCTAACAGGATAATAACTCAATGGTTTCATTTGTACCAACCTTCAAACAATCTTTTAAGAGGCGCAATTACTTCCTAACAGAAGTCAATTGCCATCATAAAGTGCCAGAAAGCTGCGATGCTGCTGATTATCGAGACATTTTGCTTTCTAATGGGTCCTGGGGTTGCAGGTTATGCATGAACGTATTAAACAAACAGGTCTTGTCCGGGGTTATGGTTTAATCCCTGGCAACACAACATAAAGCAATATTATAATTTTTTTTGCCAATCTAGCAGCTTGGTTGACTGGATGGATCTCAACTATCAGACATTTTGTGCAGACATTCATAATCCCTAGAGGATAGAACCACCTAGCTTTGGTTATCCTTTGACTTTCTCTGCCACCGTCAGATTGACATTTTGTTCTTTTGTGAAATATCTCAACTATTCGACTGGATTGGCCTTGAAATCTAGTACAGCTGTTCAGTACACGGTGACCAGAAGATGAACCCTAATGACTTTGGAGATCTACTTTTTGTTGTAGTGTTCAACATTCAGTGAAATATCTATGAGATGAATGGTCAATAGACACTATCAGCAGGATGGTGTTGGTGGTTTTCAGCTTAATGATTTGACAAATGTTGGATGCAGCATTACAGTATGCAACTGAAAATTTAATTTGTCCGATACGTTGGTTTATCTATCAAAAATTGGTTTTCTTTCTAAATAGACTCATGATCTTGTTTTCATGGTTGACAAGGTCAAAGCCCATTAACAGATAAAATGGGATTGCAAGTACTTAAGTGGGTCTTTAACCTTAAAGTGTTGGAAACTACCACCGCAAACCAAGAGTTCCTAAAGTTGAAGTCGTGAGGTAAAAATCTGAGAAGACCTAAGATTAATTGATTAATACCGGACAATTCTACCTCTTTAGGCCTCTTTAGGATTCAAATAAATTAAGTATTTAAAAAGAATCAGTCTTTAATTGAACTTGTCACATGGAGTACACATCCAGTGACAAGGAGTCGCAAGAGACATTACTTCATTTCGACGGTCAAAACGGCTTTGAACCTCTGGTCAAGGTCATGTAAAATCCCAAAGGGTATAGGACTTGAAGTATGTAAATGAGGGGATTCAAATGTCCTAATACGTCAGAAATATTAATAGATCTCATTTTGATATTGGCACATGTGGCGTCTATCTCCTTGAACAGACAACGTCTGACAAAATCTTTTATCTCCGCCAGAGAAAAAAAAAATGTTTTTAATTTCCTCTCAAGTCCAAGGAGAAAGCATTAAAAATCCCACTGTGAAACTCAGAAGCAAATTGCTACGGGATCCTGGGTCCAGACAGTTTAGACACATGAATGGGTTCACTACTCGACCAAACAGTTTCTGAAGTATTATCCTAATAATGGCCAGCAAACCCAGAGGAACAGATACTCACATAAGGTCTAGTATGCTGGGGAAACAGGAGTTCGGAAAGTATAGGGATTAAAGCGGTGCCAAAAGGTGTTGGGAGACTACAAATGTTTGACAAATGTAATTTCAGATACAGTTATCTCTTCTGGGTTTGAATTGTGAACGAATATAGGAGATTCAGTAGCCTGAGACGAAGATAGAAGAGGCTATGATGACAGGAATTAGACATTTTCATGGAGGCCTAGAAGTAAAAGAATAAATCAGACCAGACAGAAAGTTGTTCCGATATAACCCAAGATATAACACTTCCAGTGGTGTGGCTGCCATTACCCTACCATAATGACTGCAGAGTAAATGTGGAATAGCTGCAATGGGTTTTTACTCTGTCGAATGTAACTATTATTCAGCTATGTTGGGATTCCTAACACAGCAGTGAATGTCTTTGGATCCCCTCAAGATATTCCACCAGGAAACTTTCTTTATCAAAAACCTGCACATCACTGGCTTCTTTGTTTGTGGTTCAGCATTTCCTTAGCGGGTGGGATACCACTAGCTTCTGCACAAGCACCAGCGCAATGGGGGGAACAATAGTGCTTGATTTACAATCAAGCAGCTGCGTCCATTGCCAGCTGTTCCCCATACACAGCAATGGCCCCCGCGGCCCAGCCGTTCTCCACGGGAGTCCTCAACCAGCCGCCAGAGACAACGCTAGCGGAAGCCAGCCGTGCACCGTACATGGCTCCACCAGCTAAATTGGGCCAATTAGCTTGTACGCCAAGAGCGCTCCCTACCTAGTATTTTCTAGACTAGATGTGGAATCTCTCTTTTTTTTGTTTTGTATCAACTCTTCTCTCACTTTGGCAATTTGTAGAATTCGCTAAATGCTCCAAGCACACGAGACGAGCAGGTTGATTAGACTAATCACGTCGTCAATACGGCAATTAAGCCGTCTTATTGTTCGTTGACTCAATGGACCATTTAACTGAATAACATATTTACTCAAATGTTTTGACTCTGATTGTGTCTGAAGCTTGATTTTGTAACCGCACTCCTCCAGATTTACCCATCGTCCACCTAAACCATTATTATCATTATTTATCGACCATTTCGGTATACATTGGAAAAAAAAAAAAAAAAAAAGCAGGCCATGCCCCTTCACACTAAAATCACCCTTTTCCCTCCCTCACTCACTCTCCCACCTCTTCCCCCCCTTTTCCGCCAATCTTCTGCCTATCTCACCATCAGACTAAAATATCTGTGATGAAGACATCTGCTGGACAGCTTGTCAGGGGGCTGAAAATGGAAATCGAGAAACTGAAGGGATCTGAACGATCTGTCTGTGCCAGAATTACAGCCCACTTCATTACAGGGAGGAACGGATAGATATGGCATAAGATAAAGAAAGAAAAAACACTATCTGCCATGTATTTCTGGCCTAAGCAACAGCGGGTACTTACTCATTTAGGCAAGCAGAGGCACCATAATATGAGCAAAGAGATTCCCAAAAATCACATTAGATTAAGATAAATTGTTTGAATAGACTTTGTGTGCTCCTCATAAAATATAAAACAGAAAAACATAAATGTGACTGCTTAGAAATTCATCAGTTAACATCCTGTTTTTTTAAAAGAAACATAACCACAAAGTTTATTGTGTGGTTTATTATCAAAAACTTCTCCAGCTTTGTAGATGTAAGTAACTGAATGTTCATATGGACTGACTATGATTTGTGTCCTCAATAAAACTGTAAACTTAAGTCTCTCTCTTCTCTCCTCACACCGCCTCCTTTTTCTTCTCTCTCTCTATCAGTGCATCTGATGAGGAAAAGACAAAACTAATCAGAAATTAGGGGTGCCGATTTCCGGCTGCCACTCACCGTTTCAGACAGTAATGGTCTCTGTTTTCATCCCAAGACCCTCACAAGCACCAAAAAGCATGCACACACTCTTTAATGTGGAAGTGACATGAGTCACTCTTCAGACCACACAGGTTGGAGGGTGGGTGGGGGGGCTTCATTTACTCTAGAATCAACTGCGTAAACCTCATCTGGAGCAAACAGCTAATAAAGTAGGAGCCATGCTGCAGGATAAACCAGTTAAACCTTGATATCGGCACAAAAACAAAATAAACAAGGCGTACTGTTTTTCTAACCCTGATCTATATTCCCTGCAGCGTCTCACTCCTGTTTTTGCTAAATGCTAAGCAAGCACAGTTTTTCATTTCATTATGGTGGACTGGCACAATGAGCCCCCACGCCACCTCTGTCAAAGCCATTACCAAAATTGCTTGCCAAATTAATTTATGTCGTACTTTGAATTAAGCTCCCATTGGTTGAAGCATGAAAGCCTATTGGAGTTGTCTCCAGACCAAAAAAAAAACAAAACAAAAAAAGGCTTAAGATGCTGTGGCGGAGTGCTTTTATTAAGCCCTGAGCACAACCTATGAATTATTAAGAACTTTGGTGTATCTATAGACCATCAAACCATTAGCCTGGGAGCGAAAGGCATCCTGGAGTACATTCAAAAATACCTCCATGCTCACAAAGTCCTGACAGCGCTTACTCATGATTGAAGAAGTTGGTACGTATAGAGTTTTAAACCCAACCCCCCTTGAATTTTTCAACAGCCCGAGCTGCAGTTAAAGCGCCATTAAAGCACAAAAGCCAAACTCGGCACCGCTCTCTATAATAGATGAAATAACAAGGTATTTATTGGCCGAAAATATTACAAGCACTTATCTGACAGGAGACAACTCTGGGATAGTGCCCGTAAGTGGTACAGACTGCACAACAGTGACTAAAATGGACCTCGACAAAAACTTGTGGTGTTACTCCATCTCGAGCAGGTGCTCGCAGTAAGTGGAACAACAGATCACACGTTGCCAAACCAATCGGCTTTTACACGGACATTCACTTTTCTGCAATCACGCGAAACACACACGTACCTACCCAAAGCTGCTCTAAAAGTAATTATCAATAGTTAAAATACTATAATCGCTAATTCTGATTATTATTACCCAACATCAGTTCAACTCATTTTAGTGTTTTTCAGCTCATTGTTTTGGTTTTACTGACCAAAACTATACTGTTTTTGGCTCACTCCAACTGCTTTCATCAACACTGTTCCAGATGTAGGCAGCGGTTTTAAAAAAAAAATCTCAGATGAACATATCGTCCACTACCTAGCTTGTGAATATAGAGGCACATTCAGCAGCTAACGAACAAGATACTTCTCAAAGAAGTATGAAATAAAAGAGAGATAAATAACAGTGCATAATGGTTGTAAGGTCCAATGTTATAAGGTGATAATATGTCAAAGTTGAATTTAACGCTTGTTTCTGCTGCCCCCAAGTGGCCAAAAAAATATGAAGTCAGCTTTAAATTGCAGATTGCCGTAGACTTATTTTGGAAATCAAGGGTTGAATTGTAAAGTTTTTCAGGGATTTATTGGGAACATTTCAAGAACAAACACTTTTCACTAACCTCCACATTAAGTGGTTTAGATAATCTGGTAAATCTTATTTCTAATCTGTGTGATCATCTGTTTTTTTGTGTTTTTTTACCCATCAGACCTTGTTGTAGTGAGGTCACCATGTTTCTAAGATCTTAGCAGTACATTGGTAAGTACAAATTATCATAACCACCAGAAACGATGCCCAACAATGATTAAATAAAGTCCCAAACTGCACCACATTGGGTTTATCTATTCAAAATTAAATAAAAATGAATTCCATTTGTACAAATAATGAGGATTTCAAGAGACCCTGGTAGGAATTTTCTCCAATCTCCACTAAGGGGCAATTTCCCCAGACCTCAGCCCTGTTCATTAGCCAGCATGTACAACCACCAATGAGAGCAGAGCATGTGTGGGGTGATGGAAATGGAGATGGATGTCTTGCTCGATACACAGGAGTTCCAACTCATTCAAGTGGCAGGTAGCTGCAAGCTGTCAAGACACCGTCTTTCCCCTTATTTCTCCACCATCACCCGCCATTCTCCGTCGTATTCCCCCAACTCCTCAATAACCCCCCTTCCCCAGGGGCAGCATCCAAAGCTGGCTCCTTCTCCTAATTACCCATGGGCCCAGGAAACGCTCCAGGTGTTTGGAGAACTGGGACCATTGCTGAGCAGCAGCAGCAGCAGCAGCAGTTGAAGAGTTTGGGTGTGAAATGGAGCCTGATTTAAAGTTTTAAACTGCCTTGGAAGACAAAGGAGGAACAATTCAGAAGTTTTGAAGGTAGCACCTCTCAGGTAGAATTACAGAAGATGAAATTCTTTCATTTCGTTTATTTAAATGTTTGTAACGTGGCCCTAATTCACCCCGTACTTCCATGGAGTATTCACTGCCGGGTCATCCGTGAACATACTTCTGTCTGACAAGTATTCCCAGCGGGCCGACACAGAACACATTTGAAAGACAGATCCATTGATCGTTATGACTGGACTGTTTGGTGTACGGATTAAACGATTGGCAGCTCGACAGCTGACAGACTGACACTGATTGATCGATCAGCGCTTAACTGGAGTAGACCTCTGACAAACACATAGTTTAAATTGCTTACAAATGGATTGATGGATTGATTGGCCTCGCCGGAGGTTTTGCAAAATGGCATTTACACTCACCATCTCTTCCGCGGCGGTCCAGCGTTGTCTTAGCGGAGCCCGAGGAGATGTAGAGGAAGCCATCCATGAAGAGGGAAGCGTCAGAGAGGGAAGTGTTCTCTGACCACTGCTCCAGTCTGGGGAAATCTACAAGGAGGAGGAGGAAAGGGGGGAGAAGACACAGTTGATGAACAGGGAAATTGTTTTCCCCAATGAGAAATGGATCGGTGGCAGTGCACCAATCTGATGGCTCAGTTGCAGAAAAATATAACTTTTACCATACTTGCTAAATCATAACAACGAAAACTATGTGTCATTTTGGAGGACGGCTTCTAAAATAAAAGTTTATATAGACAGCTTATGTTGTCGTAGGCCTGGTTAATATTTCATAATAACACCACAATATGAATGAGTGTCAAATTTAAGCTAAATAATCAGTTTGATGTCTGTATTCCACTTATTGTTATTCATGCATAGACAAAAATCTTACACAAGCTTCAGAATCACTCATTTGGAAAACAAATTTAAAAATATAATATACAAAAAAACTAAAATTATAATGCAAACAGCTTTATATCCTAATGGTGAGATTCCACTGGGAATATTAAATCATCAGCCATGGTAGCAAATCCGTTAAATCACGTGCAATGCCACGGACTCTGGTGGGGACACGCTATAATGGCTGTATTACTGCAGCAGCAGCTTACATTAACTAGATATGATCTGTCAATATGTCAATCATTCTCCCCATACCAGTGTCATATAATACCCCAAATAGAAAAAAATTAATCCCAGATGTGAATTGAGTCTTATATCCTGCTCGTATATACAGAAAATACACAAGAACGTGGATTAAAGTTCTCCCTCGCTACGACGGATTTCGAGAACCAATGTAGAGAAAGAAAATGGGGGGTTGACGCTTTTATTGGCAGATTGTCACACTCTACAGCCAATGGGATAAAGTTGACCAACTTTCACCAACTGAAACAATGACAGTTGGACATTTTAACATGGGGACTTATGGAGATGGACTCGTTCCGTAACCAGCCTCAAGTGGACGTTCGAGGAACTGCGGTTTTTGTAAATCTCTACCAGCTTCATGATGAACCTGAGCTCTGACCTCCATGTGGACATGATTTCCAGCTCGATGAAGCTGCACACTAGAATCTATTTCCCCTTCGCCAAACAGCATAAAACACGATTATACAAACAGCTGCTTATTTAGTCATGGGTTTTGACGTCACATGGTCGTTCTCTTGCAATGTCAAAGATAAGATGTTCCGAGAGCGTTTCGAAGCACAAGCCTTCATGTACTGTATCTGTTAAAAACGAGTTTTACGCTCTGTCCTCTCTTCATCTTTGTCCATTTAAATGAAAAAAAAAAAAAGCCTTCCTCCCTCATTTTTCCCCCCTCTGCTTTTCTTCTAAACTCCCTCTCCTCATCTTTTCTTGCTAGCTTTTAAGAGCTCCCCACATTCAACCTTATCGTTCTCAAATTCAATTAGCTTCAATTCTGAGGTTCAATTTTCTGCCGGGGCCTTGGCAATATCTTACAGATTTTATCTTCGCTACCTCCAGCTCTCTCATCAGGCAAGGTAAAATAACTTTAATTGAAACCACTTTTAATTGAGGCGACATTTCCACCCTTTGCTGACACCACTGCACCACCGGCGCCTCATCTCAGGGCCACGGAGAAAAACAATCAGTTAATTTAACCAGACAGCTTCTTTGGAATGTGTGGATTGTGTCAAACCAATTAATTCTGTTCATATGCACATTATTAATCTAAATTACAGTGAAACACTATGAATACAGAAACATACAGGATTATTCCAAGAAATGAAGTCAAATGGATTTTCTACATAACATGTAAGCTCATAAATGAAATGTTTTTACAGGCCTAATCTGACGGATGATGACAAGAACATAAAGCCTATTATGAATAACATTTAAATTATCTAAGAATGTGGGTTTAAATCTCAATGTCTCTCTGCATTTAAATACCTAATAGTAAAGAACTGACATAGTAAGGACTGATAATACATGACAAAAACAGACAGTTATGTCTTGTGGTATATTGTTTACTGTGTCTAACCCTTTAATATCTCTTGGAGAAGCCATTGTGCTGACACTGACAGTATCAAGAATGGATATCATTTCCATGACGTCACCCACACGTTTCTGAAGAGGTTGCAGTGACCATCACCATCTTCCGCCTCCTGGCTAATCTAAAAATCGGCAAAGGCTCAGATCATCGGCGGACCTGAGCCAGGCCAAATAACGCCCGGTTGGTCAAACTAATTATTTGTAACAGCACTCACCTGTCAATCAAAGCAATCACGCTGTTAATTATGCAAAACTTTAAACCATAATATAATTTGAATAGGTGAGTTATATAAACATTCAGACTCAGTACAGTCGTCATGAACGAGGAAATTAGCTATAGAGACCAGAACAGTTTTTTGTACCAGGCTGTAAACATGTTTATTTCTGCTGTGAAGTTGGACATTTTAACATGGGGACTTATGGAGATTGACTCATTCTGTAGCCAGCCTCAAGTGGACGTTTAAGGAACTGCAGTTTTTAGTTTCACTTCACAGCCACGGAGGTTGCCGCACTAGCCCAACACTAATCACAGCTGTACTGGTGCAAGATTCTTTTCCCAGGTGTAGCTTTTCTTGTTACATCAAAATTGTGTTTTAAATTATGTATTTGTTTCACATGGAGCGAGCTCATTTAAATCTGTGCAGGTTGGCTATAAAAGTTCCTCTGAAGAAAACAGATTTTTAGTATTTTGCAGCTTAGTACTGGAAAAAAAAAGCCGCTAAATTAATTAAAGTTAAAGAAGCTCAGTTCCTCTGAGCTACTTACTGATATCTTTAAAAACTTGTGAATACTTTAACAAGTGTGTCTCAAATGCTTTGTGTGACTCAACTGTCATCTTGTGATGTAGTTAATGTAATTGGCTCTCAGGTCTACCTTGTAAAACAGATCTTGATCAATGAGGCTTTTGTGATTAAATAACAAAGTGACGGTCTTGCTGGTACCAATCAAATAGACAACGTCATATCTGGCATGATACAGGCGTTTTAATGCACTGTAGTCATTTCTAACAAGTGCAATATATTTTTTGATGCGATGCCAAGGATGCAGAGCCACAATCACGAGCGGGGTCAGTTTAGTTAGCGACATCTGTAATCTAGCTTTGAATCTTACGTGGAGAATGTGTCTGCCAATAGCGGCGTCATAAATACATGCAATGTGACAGAATTTAATCAGCAAACTGCAGGGAAGTGAGTCGAACACACACACACACACACACACATTTCCACTACTCAGGTTGAGAGAATGTAAATAAGCCAGTGGCTTGATGCTGTATCAGTTGTAACAAGGCTCTCCTCTCTGTGAGCCTTCGAAACAGTCCCTCTGGGCCCCTAAAAGCTGGACTCTGTTAAGATGGGACTGTGATGTCTGTGGGGGCGGCAGTTGAGAAGTCTGGCCTGTGCTGATTGGCTCAGTCCCCAGTGAAGGGAGGTGACATGACAGAGTGCTCAATTAGCCATCTGGTCGCCCACGGCAACGTCCACAAAGCGGTCCCCGACAAGCAGTGGACAGTGGGGTAAAATCAGAGGCGACCGCGCGCACGCACACACGTGAAAAGATAACACAAAACCGACTAACATATGCACTGGCGGGCGTCGATAACGTGCACGAGTCGGCTCGAGATTCAAACAAAACCAAACGAGGCCAGTCACAATCATTCCCATGATTAGAGGAAAGAAAGTTATTTATTTATTGAGCCGTTGAGCCAAAGGACACGCGCATATACACAAACCCTTTTTTGCCAAAAGCTCTCTCTTCAAAATTAAAACCATCCACATGCAGACTCTTCACCAGAGGGGAAATAAAAACAAAAACGCTTTAATTAAAAGAAACTTTAAAAACTCTTGCGAGAGTGCGGCTGCTCGTGACCTCCTGACCTTCTAACAGTCGACTGTACAGCGCGTGCGTCGCCTTAAAAGCATAAACAACGTCAAACGAGCGCTGAAGAAACTGGCAGCGCCTCGCCATATTGCAAACAACAGGGCGGGGATTGGAGACCCGGGATGAAACGGGGACTCTGATTTAGTGTTTGTGTCTAAGTGTGTGTGTGTGTGTGTTCATCTTTTTATTATCTACACAGAAAGCCTGCCGGATAAATTTTTAATGTGCCGCGAGATTCGGAGATTCGAGGCGTCAAGGATGCTACGGGTGGCAACAATAAAACTTCTTTGCCTCCAAATCCATGGTGTGTCATTTAAGAAGAAGCGGGATGATGTCAACAGCGAGAGGCATCGCTGTTTAGTTTGGTTTTTACCGTACAGTGGCCTCTCGGGTGGAGTGAAGCGCCGCCATAAAACACAATTTACATGTTTACATTGTTCTGTTTACAGTTTAGGGATTAGCTGACGCTTTTATCCGGAGATTTACAGTGAAAGAGCTGGCAGGGGTTTAACTGCCTCGCTGTAAGACACACACACACACACAAGTTGTTCGGGGCAGAAATCAAAATCGCAAACCTTAAAGCCACAATTTGCAGAATATTTATGAGTTTAGCATCTTACAAATAGCGTCTAATGGCCTGAAGTTCTTGTTTGTGGAAAAGTATGACAATCCCAGGGAATAAATAAATAAATGGCACTGTTCGCTTCGAGTTTTTGTGTTGCTACCATCACTGGGAGGCGCCACAGTATGGAACTGTACATAGAGCTGGATACTAGTATACTATAGTATAGTATAGTAGCAATAGACTTAATATTTGAACATGAACTTTTTACATAAAAATTGATTCGATGACAAACCCACAGAGAATTATCCTCTTAGCTCCACTGTGCGTTTTAGCATCTTTCAGCTCGTTGTTTTGGTTTTCAGGCACGCGAACTTTACTGCTCGCCCCTTTGTTCAACTGCAACATGGATCTGTTATTAGCTTTAAAAGCACAGACATGTTCTTGAGGGGTTGGTGGACCAAAGCAGCGCTAGAAGTAGAGTGACTAATGCTGCTTAACCACTGTTTGCCAACACATTCACCATGGAAAAGATATACACGAAGCAACATGTTGGGAATCCAACAGTTTCTGAAGATCCTCACTTTGATAGGTGTATATACTTCGGATAAACAAGTCCATTCGGCTGTGTCGGTGTATTGTTAGCGAGGCTAAGTGGCAGGTGGCGCTGGGTTGTTAATGTTACACACCTGCAGCGTTTAAGAACCAATTACCAGCTCGTCTTTGCAGCCAGACGGAGACCAGAGAGGCGCCGGCACAGAGTGACAAGTTCAAGCACTGAAACTTCTTTTTTTTTGTGTGTGGATAAACTGTCCTCGTGTGCCAAAACCGGTCCTCTGTGGGGTCCATTTAGTCCACAGATGTTACAGCAACACCATCAGATCTCCAAACCTGCTTAATTTAGCCAGAAAGGTTTTGGACACATGAGGCGATTTCTAAAACTTATTCAGCTGATGCGAAAATGACTTCCAATTTAGTGAAGACGTTGATTACTGGGGACAATATCAAACCTACAACTTCCAGACTGTGCTTCCTTATGCGCTACGGCTGTAAATTAGCATTCAACACAGATCAAAGTGAAGTATTTGGTGTCCGGTGTCATATCCATCACCATATTCACACTGGCAAGTGACAGGACAGACATTGGTGACAGCTTGGTTAGACATGAGCGGTGCCAAGATAGATTAAGTTGAAGAAGATTTGACTTTGGCAGTGACTTTTTTTTTTAATTTAGCATAACCGGTGCCAAAAAAAAAACCAACCCAGTCTATTTACCGCAATTTGACACCAAGGAAAATATACTAGGGTCCAAACAAAACTTTAAAGAGGATGTTATACTGTATACATGTGTTTGAAAGTTTAATTTTTATTCATGTGGCCTATTTAGCCTCTTGAGTATAACATATGGGAATATACTGAATATAACAAATGAAGAAGGGACCTAAAAATATACAAAAACCACCGCAGTGGAAGCCTTTGACTACGAGGGATAGATCCATCATTGAAGCTGCCCTTAGGGGTTTCGAAAATGCGAGGAGACACTGCCTCCGAGAGCTGCCACTGGCTTCTTTTTTTATTATTTTTAATGCAATCTAGTATGGGGAGATGTAAATGAACATGCTCCCGACGTTATCCCCGGGTGCTTTGGGGGCGAGCAGGTGTGGGCAGGAGACAACGAGGGCCCGTCGAGGCCCACGTGCATGCACTCATACGCGGAGAGAGAAGGGAGCTAATGAAGTGGTTGTGCCTCTGCCACGAGTGGATGTCCATACGCTGGGGCTACAAATGAGCCGCTGTGGACGGTTGGAGAGGTTCTGGGAGAAGCGGGCTGACAGCTTTGTTTTGATACGCTATATCCAGGGGAGATGGTGGTTTTTTTTTTTTCCCTATTTATATTTTCTTTGCAAACTGGGAGCGCGATTCACACTGTGAAGTGATGCAGCGGCGAGGTTTAAGATACTCCAATTTAGACTTTAGTTGTTACAAGTGCGGATTGTTCCGCGTGTCTGACAAATGTTCATTGCTGGCTTATCCCCGTCTCTCACCAGGGGGATAATAAATTTTATGTTTTTCGTCGTTTCATTCAATAAGAGTTTAGAGCGCCACGCATGTGCTGGCTGAACGAAGGCATCGGAGTGCACCCTTGTTGTAGGTTAAAATAAAAGCAGAAATACTAAAGCGCATAACGCCACCACAGCAGACAAATAAACCCACGCGTCCTTCGGTTAACCCCGCATGTTTGCAGCCGTCGTCTTGTTGTTAACCCCGGTCCTGAGGTCTCTAAAGCTCCCAGAAACAACTCTGAACTCTGTTTTGTCCTCAATGTTGGCTGCTATGTGGCCTCTTTTTATTCTTCCCTCTATCTTCCCACTGTCAACAACACATCACACAGTAGGGACGGTGTCAACCGGGTATTGAATTGTTCCCGGTCTCTGCCAGACATAACACAACGACTGAAAAAGTTCAATTTTTGTTTAATCAAAAATTTCACAAGTCTTCTTGTCCTTGTTTTTTGTTTTCTCTCTCTCTCTCTCTGAAAACTCTGGGGGCTGCATGCGACAAAGACAATGCAGACTCCATATTTCCACAGCTTTGTGTGATGTGACAATGTGTCGGGCAGTTTGGAAAATGTCAAATAGGGAATTTGGACAGCACTTTTGTGTGGAGCCGTAATCTTTTCAGCACACCATAATAGTCCATTTCTTTGCCGTGGTTTCACAGAATATTTACAGATCTGTGCTTTCGTATAATGTTATGGGCTCTTGACTAAATATATGCATACCGTTAGCAGGAGAACACATGTTTTATTATGCTGTACATTACTTCTTTTGTACTTTTGGGATCGTTGTACATTATCATGCATCATAACGTGCTGTACAAATGTACTTCATGGCTGTGCATGGTAAGACAAAGCTTCCACGGGAGGTTTGGCTATTTTCATCTTTAAACCTCATGTGAGGTGGATATTACACAACCAAGCAGAACGCTGCCGTCGTCCTATAATTATTTATTGCTACAATATCTGCACAGGGACAATCACAGCATGGTCAAGGTCAGGGAAAGATCGCAGTTATGTTTAAAGGAAGCGCAGGGGGGTATTCTACTTTTCAGTTCACATCAAAAACCAGCAGTAAACTAGTCCGACCCTTAATACAGGAAAAGATCCACTGACATTTTAATAGTTTTTGGACAGGTCTATGATACACTGCTACACAGATAATACTTGCTGCTAGGATCGATTTATTGTTGGCTTTTGTTCAGAAATATGTCACGAGGATAATAAACCCTGTTTGTAAACTATGAGCCGGGTATTATACTACTGTACTTGCTTAGAGAGAACACTTTTACTGTATTAGACGATTAAGTAGGCAGGTTGTATACTATGACGACATGTTATAAAAGATTTATTTCTACAATTTCTTCCCATATATGTTGCCATGGCGCCGTGTGGTTGGCAGCCAGTTACAGTAGCTTTGAATACGTTTCTGTGTTTTTCGTACTTTCAGTATTTTCGACGGGTTTTTTCAACACCAGTCTCCAATCATAATTTTGTGCGCAAACCTGGACGTAGAACTACAGAGACTCGTTCTGAACAAAAGCCACGACGACTCTTGTTTAGATGTGAGCTGTTAGAAACAGTCAGTGCTACCATTATACCATATACAGCTGAAGACAGCGGTTATGGTAAATAACGCTTAAACCTGGGCAGCTTCATTCCTTCCTGCACTGGCGATGGCATTAAACTGTGTTGCACAGTTGTCAAACAGGATGTGGTGAGCAGCTCCTTGGGATACTGGGCTGATATTTCAGACTCTGGAAAAAAAAAGTGACTGTGGTTGCAAGTTGTCAGTTTCATACATATAAAGATTTCATGTAAACAAGACCCTGGGTTAACATCTTGTGTCATATTCAGGAGAAGCTTCCTGGTGGCCACTCTGCCATACAGTCTCAGCTTACAAAGTGCTGCACTGACTCTTGTCCCTGAGGCAAGATCTCCATTGCAGCCAAGAAACAGTGTAAATCTGTCAGAGTGGCATTTGGGTTCTTGGTAACCTCCCTGACCTGGGTTCTTCCTGCCTGCAGTAGTTGGTCAGTTTAGTTTGACATCCATCTCTACAGGAAGTGTCTGGTTAGCTCCACAGTTGTCCGTTTGTTAATGAGGAAGCCCAGACACATAATGAGCACATACACTTTTCCACAGCCGGACAATACCACACACATTCATGTGTATCCATCTGTCCGTCTGGATGTGTGTCTCCTAGCACACCTCCAAGTAATGGCCATCACCATGGCGACCAGGTGACCCATGCTAGCAATTAGAAGGACCCTAACAGGCTCGGTGCCGGTGAGTGTGCACAGATGCAGCGCATACATTATGTAAAAACGAAGTCCCCCCCCCGAGAAAGTCTCCAACGCGGGCCCCCCCGAAGCCGACAACCACTCTTGCTCCTTTAATCTAATACATTCTTATCATCAGCCCCGCGTGGAGCCCGCGGAAAACAAAACACACCCGTCACGACGAAGCCGCAGAACACAGAACAGAACATCCGACGCCGAACATGAGGTGTGTAATACAAAGGAGAGTTGGGTAAAAGTAGGATACACTCACAAAGGAAAAGGCAGAAAGAGACAGAGCTTCAAATTTGTGGGTTTTCCTGACTTCATTTCCAATTCATGGCAACGGAAAAAAAAAAAAAAAACTCCCACTGTGCTTTTATAAACATGGCGGTACAGCGGTGAGTACGAGTATTAAACGTGATTGGCTTGTTAAAGTATAAAGACAAAGGGCTGAATATATGTGGCGCCGACGGTTGTTAAAGTCCAACTCGCACACCTGGTTTAAAGGCCTTTTCACAGATTTATGCAAGTGTGTCAGCTCTTTTCTTCTTTCTTTTTAAGGTCAGACTGGGAGAATATACGAGTGATTTGGTTTCATAGCTACTTTCTGTGGTCCAGCACCTCACCTGAGCTGAAAACCGGCCATGGAAAAGTTTTCAAACTCTTTTCCTCTTTGTTGTTGAATTAAAAAGTATCAGTTTGTAAGAAAGTATACACTGATTTTTAAATCACCATTAACTGTGAGAGGTTAATTTTACATTAGCATGACTGACTGAATAGCTTACTACCTATATTTGTAAGCGAGT
Organism: Collichthys lucidus; assembly: GCA_004119915.2. Taxonomy (NCBI): domain Eukaryota; kingdom Metazoa; phylum Chordata; class Actinopteri; family Sciaenidae; genus Collichthys; species Collichthys lucidus. The sequence continues at coordinate 14,152,559 of CM014101.1, read as the reverse complement.
TAGAGTTTAAAGGTCCAGTGTGTAGATTCTTTGGGGCTAATTAGCGCTAATCTGAAATACAAGAACAGTCCTGCCGCTTTAGTTTGAAGCTTTCAAGTGGCAAGAAAGTTCATTTTTGCCTGAGGACTATTAGCTTTCTGAATCATTTATGTACATTTAAAACAGTTTTGCACAATTGGCTAGTACCGCCAAGGTAATGGGTTTCGAGCCTCCTACGGGCCAAATAGATTTCCCCTTTTTTGTAAGTTGCTTTGGCTAAAAGCGTCAGCTAAATAACTCAATGTCTAAATGTAAATGTTCTTATTTTACTATGAGTTTCCTGGAAATCTTTAAAAGCTAGCACGCAATAATTAGCTTGCCGTGCTTTTAAACCGTAACTTTTGTTTTTCCGTGACCGTAAACTTTACGTGTGCTGTGCAGGAGGGGAGTCCTTGACAAGCAAAGCAACATCAACTTACCAGAGAGTTTGTTCTGGTGCAGGAACTCCATCTGTAACCTTTGGCCAGCACGTTGGGCCAAGAGATACGGGGTGGAAACGGTCAGATCCCCCGTGGCGCACATAACATCTGCACCACTGAACACCAGCTCCATGGTCCGCAACACGTCCGGCAACACCACAGCTGCACACAGTGCCTGTAAATACACAAGATGGGTTAAAAGAGGATATGAAGAGCTTCTCTGTACTCTGACTTTGCTCTGTCTGCTATGATTCTAATGAGGTGTCAACACCATTTATAAAATTCTTCAATTATATATGCACAGGATAATACTGTGTATGTAATTTCAACATCTTTGTAACCAGGATCCTTAAGGCTGATTTTTAGTGGCCACAAATCTTTTTCATGCAAGTCCACCTGTCACTTAACGCTTCCTGGTGTGATAGACTAATAAAAAACTGAATGAGTGCAGACGCGGCTCATTTCATTCCTAAGTAGCTTTCTATAGCTGGATTAATACCTTTAAAAATTTCACATCCTAGACAATGAACCAGCGAAAAAGCCCTCGAAAATCGCGTATGGTCTCACTTCCTTGAGTAGGAGGAGAAGCTTGGTATTGGTCTGTGTATCTATGTGTGGATGGCGGGTTGATAGAGGACAAAGAGTCTATAAAGCGGCGTCAGAAAACCATATAAAGTTCAGAATTGAGTTTCGCCCGCTGATCTCAAAAGAGAAGTTAAAATAAGATCAAACTTTAATATACCCTGCGGGAATCATTAAGTCGCTTAAAAGGAATAGAGCAAATAAGAACAGACAAATGGGCTATATTAAATGTAATGAAACTAACAATTTCGAAGAGGAATGTGGGAACAAAGTCATGAATAACAATGAACTGAGCAAATAACAACAGCAGAGCATACTGAGGGAAATACATGGTGGGAACACACTAAGCTTGAGACGTATATACAACATAATAAATAACACATGCAATACGAAACTAAACTCCAGTATGACAATTTAAAGAAACAGAGAAGTCCGCACAGTTTAAAAATCAGTTTGCCGTTTTAAAATTTAAAAATTGCGAAGAATTGTATGTATTGTAAATTCTACTATTGTACACTAATTGTATATTTAACAATAAATACCATACTTTTCCTCGTTATTGAATGAAAGAGTAAAGTATTTGAAAGAACACACAAAATTTTATGTTGATTAAACGGTGTAGGTCTGCTAACGTAAACCACTAACGTTAGCATGCCCGGCTAAAGTTACGTTAGCTTACTACCTTTCTCAGTGCACGAGAACTCCTTACAAAGTCTAAAGAGGATATGGTAAGTAAACTCCCTTCAAGTTTTATACAGGACTGACACAACCATTGTGTAGAAACCAAATGAAAATACCCTGAAATACTATTCTGTGTCAGAGCTTGAGGTTACGTTAGCGCCTCTGTCTTCTACAAAGGGTGTGAATAAGCCTCGCTGCACACTTAAACATCGGTTTGACATTTTTAAGTTTAGGAAAAGCTCAAGATACATTTAAAAAAGCTGTTAAGAATGGTATGTATTGTAAAATATAGTGATATACTGTGTATAAAAACAGAGACTGGTTTGCGTACTTTGCCCTAAATGCTTTTCAAGCAACACTATAATTTCTATGACATTATACATATAAATAGTTTTGACGGGTATAAAATCTACTAGAATTATAATGTAAATCTATATTAAAGTGCCCATAAATATACAGTGTGTCAGAATACATACATTACATGTAAATATAAAAACAAAATAAATGTATGCCACCGACAAGCATGAGGAAAACATTACTTAACACAGGCCCTTTCATGACATTAGACCTCTGCCATCATCTTTATAACATCATCTGTATAAAAATAAGTCTCATGGCTAATTCAGGTTATTCTCTTAGAATTTAGAGGGCTTTTTTTGGACTAACTAACACACATGTATTTTTGAGTGTATAAGTGCATTCAGTCTGTCAAAGAAAAGCCTGTAATGTTGTAACCACTTTGGGCTGTAAACTAATACTTCAAGAAACTTTATTGTCTCCTAAACAGAAAAATAATTGTAAAAAAAAAAAAAATAACTTCCAGCATGAGGTGAGAGGAGGAGAGACTCGACTGAGACTGAGGTAACAGCATTCATGGGTCACGCAAAGGTCAGCACTTCTATAAATACATTTTAATAGGAGCAGAAACTTATACTTAGTGTCTCGGACACGCAGACATGCTCTGTGAAAACTATTCACCGGCTCCACCGCGGTGAGTCAGCTAAGCAAGATAAAAGGCTCCGAAGAATACAGTCTGACTGAGGAAAATGTTTTCTCTCTCCGTCTTGTCTCTTGCTATCAGTCCGGCTAATTGATGTGACATTGGGGCACGATGACCCGCAACAAAGTGGATCAACAGAGGAGTTGAGTGGCAAATAGCGGAATTTCAACGAGCAACCTCTCCTTTCATCGGACCTGGACCGAGTAAGTAAGCTGCATCGATCTGCCACGAACGAGCAAGATCCGTCTGAAAGTGAGGCACAGTACACACACACACAAACAAAGTACCTGTCAATATAACCTGCCCACACACACACACACACACACACACACGTACACACAGAGGACCTGCACAGAGATAAAGATATTTACGTACATGTGTGTGAAGCAAACATCCACTTATTTCTGAACATGTGTTAGGTTTCTTCAAAGATATCGATTCATCTTTATCCACTGAAAACATTAAACAAATATATATATATATATATATATATATAACGATATGATTGCTTCGTTCACTCACCGTCTTTTGTCTTTCACGCTCAGCCACACATGCTCACACACAAGACGGGGTCAGATTATGGCAAAATAGTCCCATGCAACCTGGCCTTATTCTGTATCGTCTCAGGAAATGACCTTCCGTGTCATAGCAATTACTGCAGCCACCAGAGGCTTTATGTGTGTGTCTGTACGTGTGTGAGTGTGTGTGTGTGTGTGCGTAATGATATAAGAAGGTCCTTTGACACCCAGACACACAAACCACACACACACCACACGCACACACTCTCTCTCTAGGTCATGCGGCCTGCGGAGACTCTGTGGAGGTCACCGGGATATGAGCTTCTAATGGAGAACGTGGGACTAAGAAACAGAGAGAGCGGGCAATGAAATGAAGAAAAACCGAAAGCGTGCACGGCTCAGATTGTGTAAGAGACATATTGATGCAGTCACGTATAAATCACCTGGCTGCCTTTTTTTATTCTCGTTTCATTACTCGAATTGACACATTAAACGGTAATTTACTGCACGTGTTGAGTGAGTTTCATGACCGCCGGGCCCATAAAACTTGTTAAAATGCCATCGCGTGATTTTGAAAATTGCATGAATGTCAATGAAGAAATTGCTAGTAGTGTTATTGTCTTTGTTCTGGAGAAGACTCCCAAAGGAACGAGGTTTTTATATAGCTTTTTTTTTTTTTCGATTCATACTTGTGTTACAGTAAGTAAGTGTGACACAGAAGTGGAACAACGTGTCCAATGAGATTAGGCTCAGTGTCCTTGTTTATGATGAAAATACTTTTATATATATTTTTATTTTTTTATAGGTTGCATGTGATTTATTACTGTACGTTAAGATAAGTGGAACTGCTTTAAAGAGGATCTAAAACACACAAGTTGAGTCACGCTCTGTCATTCTTCAGAGATGTCAAACTCAGATTTAAGGCGGACGGACTGGATGAGATTGTACAAGTGACGTTTTAATTTGTATTTGTGGCCCAGTCTTAGGTGGGTGTAAAGCGGTACGGATCCGGGTGAACAGGAGACTACAGATTTGTTAATCCCGAGTCAGTACGAGGATCGGGGTGAATGATTCGGAAGAATCACGATTCCAAATTTTTATCAAACTCTGTCGAGCCCATTTATAAACGCAGACTAGACAGAGAGAAAAGCAAAACCACACAACCACCCACCTCCACCCTTTTCTTTTTACCCCCTCTCTCTCTCTCTCTCATCATCCATCCACTGGCCAAAACCTTTTAGGCAGCCACACTCTCTGTGTCTGTCACACTTCCTCTCCTTCACCTTGGTGCTAAAAAAAAAAAAAAAAAAAACTCCCACTATAACAGCAAATTCACACATCCTCGGTGGAGCAAGCACACATGTTCGCACGCATGTACACACTCCCACATATACACATGCCAAATCCGGCAAAGCCGCAATAAAACCAACCCAAGCGTTTCTGTTGTGGATCTTAATCCACTTTTCCACTTAGCTAGCTAGTATATTTCTTCCTTACTTTCCACCCCATCATTCCCCCGGTTCTCTCTCTCTCTACACATCTCCATCCCTCTTACCCGACTCCAGAAAACAATAGACGGATGGTTGATCTGCGTAAACGCTGACGCAGGTGGAAACTTAGCGGTTTGGAGGCTCACTGCTTCGCGCTTTTAAGACCCTCTCTTTAAGGGGGAGCCAAAAAAGAGCCACTTTTTTCTTTTCTTTTTTTTTTGTCGGAGCAATAAACCCCTTAACCACAAATGAAAGACAGAGAAGGCCTTATAGTGCCAACCTGCTTACACTTGAGATCGATGAGACTCCCCCTTTGGCATTTTTAGACTTATAGTGCCATTTTAATGATGGTCAAAAGGTCAGGAAAATACAGGCTTCAGTTGTAGCTGAAGGAGCACGGTATGTACTCCTGAAACTAGTGTAGGTGCCAACTTATTGCATGGTTCGTAAACCTCTGCTGCAAATAGTGAGGTAACTAAACATAGAAAAACAGTCAAAGGTCAAAAATTGATTCATTTATTTTTGCTAAGACAGCTAACGGGACCTAACACTGCTAACAAAGTCCAGCGTGTGAGGATTTAGTGGCACCTAGTTGTAAAGTTGCAGACTGAAACCGACTGAATACTCTCCCATGCCTCACTCTCTCCTTCCAAACATAAGAAAAACTCACATAAAAAAAAAAAGCTGTATCTAGATCAGAGTTGAGGTTTGTCAGGATTCGAATCCGACCTGTGGGTCTTTCCGCATGTCATTTCCCGTCTCTCTCTCTCTCTCCCCACATTCCTGTCACTCTTCAACTGTGTCTATCAAAAATAAAGCCTGAAAGTGCCCAAAAAATAATCTAAAAAAACATGCCTCAATCAACAAGCTACGTGTCACTCTGTATAATTTTGAGGTTTACTCCTCTCTTGGTGCATTTGTGAAAGGTCAGCATGAGCAGGAACCAGACAGCTTGTACATTTAATGATATGCCGGTAGTTTGTTACCGACCAATTTTATGGATATTTTGGATGCATACCTACAAAACAAAACCCAATATACTTTACCAACACAACAGCAGACATAGAGTCAGTTGTACACATTGAATTTTGTGTACGCACTGGATAAATACAATGTATTCTAGACATGAAATACAGTACAACTTCCAGGTGAAGGGTAGCACTCTGGCACCAGTCAACAGTCTGATGTAGTCAGTATGTATGAGACAGCACTTAAAGACACAGTCAATGAAACACTAACTCCAAGTTTAATGTTGAGGATAACTTGACAAGGCAGCGAGGGAGTCAGCAAGTTGTAAATCCACTGTGCTTGAAGCACATCTGCTCTGCTTGTTTACAGCGAAGAGAGAGCAAAGAAGACCGGCACAGGCGCATACAGTATGCAGTTGTAGTAAACGAGCAAAACAGCTTGACATACGGTTAGACAAGAGCTCAAAGTGGGAGAGAATCAAGTATTTTGTTCTCCCGAGACAATTAATAGTCAAAAGATGATACTCAATGATCAGTAGAAAGTAGAAAAACAAACACTTATGGCTAGATACCTCAAAACACAGTTTCTATAGCATCCATTTTGGTTTTTGCTCTAGTTTCTTGTTACAGTTGTACCTGGTTGAGCTGCTCCAGGTCATGAAAACCCTCCAGGACGCCCCCGTACTTCCTCTCCCGGTACTTCCTGCGGATGAACGTGGCGCGCTGTTCTGCCGAAGCCCCGCTGTAGAGTTCTTCTTCCAAGGGGAGATTAGCAGCCCAGAAGTTGTTAGCATTCTTGTTCCCCACCTCCAGGAAGAGCTAAAGGGGTTCAGGTACATGGAGAAAGGGAACAGACACAGGTGGGAATCATTTGTAGAGCGTTTCGTAGAATTTCTATCTGCCAAGCCCCAAATCGGAAGATAGTTCATCTTGGCATTTTCACTTCTTGTGACACATCAAAACATCTTTAATCAATGTAAAATTAATCCACAAAATCATTGTAAGTAAATGATTATGGAGGCAAAAAGGCTATTTAAGTTGACATACTTACATATTGGTATAGAATGTATCTATGTATAGGCACAAACGAGTTGGCTTTAAGAAGTATCTGGGGCAATCTATGTATTTCAGCTTGTCACAATCAAATTAAGTCATAAAAAAATAGATATATCTTGGAAAAAGTTAAGTTCAGCCCTACTGGGTGTGTATACTGTTCTTTTGTTTATATTTCTCTGTGATTAAATGTACTCAACTATCCTACACATTAACTATTGGTACAGTACCTCCACTAGCGCGTTGCTCCAGATACTGCTGTCCAACTTCAAGCTCCGCACTTTGGAGATGCTCGGGCCAAGAGAGCGGTGCTGGCCTGGCACACAAGAGAAGACACAAGTCAGCAACACGAGTTTACACACACACACACACTCAGATATTCATACGCACCACGGGTTTAAGAAAGCCTTTTTCAATTAGATGTCTTTAAAAATGCATCGCTTTCAGTTCCTGAAAAGTTCATCAAGGCTTACGTAACACGCGCAGGAATTTTTACTGCATCTGCACGAACACACAAACAAACACTAAAACAGACGGTTACAAGATGGAGAAACAGAGCATGACTGGGAGCTCACTCTCTCACTCACAACAGACATATTTAGTGCCCTCAGCACTTCTAATTGGAAATGAAAGCATAGAACGAGGGCCATTAATTGCTAATGAATCATGAGTAATTCATTGTGTTTGTGGGTCGGCCTGTTTATTTGGGTGAACGAGAGGCTCCTGGGGTTGCTTATGGCCAAAGACATGCATCGTAATACATCTGGCAGAACCGTGCAGTATGTGTGAATGTGAGTTATTGTCCTGCGTGTGAAGGCGGATAATTTTAGATTTAAATTTGCCATGATCTCATTAAAGTCGTATATGCTCAAGTAGAGAAAGCTGTAAATGAAAATGTGGGACTGTGAGCTGTGAAAAGGCAGTGAGGACCAGACGCCACTGGATTATTTGTCACCTAAGATATTAAACAGAGAAACTAATGAAGAATTAATTATCATGTCTATATTGAGCAAATTGTTTTTTAAATCTGTGATCTCTTCACAGACATCCTGAGTTGTAGTGCTTTTTAAATCCAAACACCGGGATGCATTAACTGACTGGTCTAATTATCCCCAGATAGGATTTTGAATCTGATATGCCAGGCCACATCCCATTGTGGTCAGGGATGATGTGATGAAATGGTGACTACATTGACAACAAAGGACAGTCCCAGCTTTGCTGCCACAACAGTTCTGGAGGCAGTTCTTTTCTGCATGGGTACCCAGACAGCATTATACTTGCACACTACCTATTGTTTAATATTTTCTACTATACTGCTACTACTTTTCTACTTTAAGTCTACTATTTCAGGAAGTTTTAAGTTCATATATTTTATTTTTAGAATCGGCACCAGTAACTGTAACTTTGAATATATTATTACTTCATTTCAAAGCACAACAAAGTGTCTTTTACAACCAAAACTGTTAAATTATTGAGTGCTTGCTAGCAAGATGTATAGAGGTGTGTGGACTGAATAGCTATGATTTTTTATTGTTGTATGATTACACTGTGTCATGTAATTTTGCTAAACAGAAACATGCATTATAAAAACAAAAGGAGTGGAACAAGTATTGTGCCTTGTGGAACGCCGTGACATCAATATTTACAAGAAACTACCTGATTAAATCTGTATATCTACGTATAATGAGGAAGCATCACTTACATCAGCACGTTGTCTTAGTTAGTTCAAAACTTTACTGAATTCAGCATGAGCAATGTAAGATGTAGGATCTACTTGCGGACATGAACTTTCAACAAGCTCTGAACAAAGAAGTCAGTCTTGGGAGAGAAACAGGAAACTTGTTGCACCCCAGATGTCATCTCTGATCCATAAAATCATGATTTTAAAAGAATTTAGGTTTAACTGTTCACATCAACAAAAGACCTACTTTTTACTGGTTCAGTAAAAAATAAAATAAAAATCGGGCCTATAATTAATGACAGAAGGGATTCCTTGCAAGAGTCAAGTGTGGATGTATTAGTGTGGTCATGTTTAAATCTGTCCAAAGACACAGTGAAAGAGAGGAATGATGGCTGCCTTTAAAACCACAGGAGTCCATCTTAACAGATAAAGAGGCCAGAGAGCAGGATTTCTGTCATTTCTGCCTGGAAAGGAGTGAAAATATCTTGCTCTGGGTGCCTGCTGGATTGCTGCAGCCACGGCTCCATCCTCTGAGCCACACAACATTTTCACTTGTGTAAGGGTAATGAAGCTGAAAAAAGTGTGCACTCGCACGTGTCACCGGATACACGGTGAGATCTTTCCATATAAATAGCATGTTGTAAATGTCTTCATCTTTCTGATGGAACCCACAACAAGCACACAAAAGGGCATTTCCATCACAGCAGCATTAACACACACAAAAAAAAAAGACCAACCCGCAAAGGATTTCAGCCCCAATTAAAAACTTTCCCAGCGACAGTTCACGGAGCACTTTTCCAACCCCCTGCACTTGTGTCATTTCGCCCTCACTCAATGATGAGTCAGAAGGAAACAAAGCAAAGCAATAAGCACTGCATTTGTGGGTTACCATGGCAACTGTTGCCAGCAGATGTGTCTACGAGTTGCATCCTGTTTCAGAAAGGAGTTTATTGCAATTACACGAGTGGAGAGGGGCCTTCATATCTTATGAGCAATGTCATTTCCTGTGGTCGGGTCGGATGCTGACAAAGGGCAAAGACAGGGAGACAAACAAAGCGGTGTAAAAGGAGCTTCAGCTATTGGGGATGTAAAGTTGATTGACTAGTTTAAAGTCCTGGACGAGGGCTTATGTGTTGGGATTACCTATCGAAGAGGTGTTTTAAAGCTGCACAACTCAATATTTTCAAAATAACTATGTGTAATGTGTGATAGGTTACTTTTACGGGGCATTTTAGTGTCTTTCAGCACATTGTTTTGGTTTTACATCCCACAACATTAATGTTTTAGTCAGTGCTACTGTTCTTTTGAGCGTGCTCGGTTAAAATTGTGTGTTAGCACTTAACAGCTAGTTATGTATTCTTTCTCTTTGTATATTTTCTTGCATGGACAGAACAACATGTTCTTCTATCCCTAAACTTAAACAAATTCTATTCATACTGTGTTAATTCACTTTATTTTATCTACCTCATGCCTGTATTGTTCTGTTTTTTTGTAATATGTGTAACTGCAATGCAAGAATTCCCCTTTAGGGATCAATAAAGTACTCTATCGATCGATCATCTATCTCAACAGTCAGGTTTTTCCCTCAGGAGACCAACAGAGCTGGATTCACACAGTCCAAAAACAATAAACTCTCCCATTTTCAGCATTTGATAAGTTGTTTTCAATTAGATTTTGAGTTTCTTAACACATGTTGTTTCTATTTATAGTTTAGACAGCAGGGGTTGTAATACTAATGTTGATATTTGTCTGTAGGATACATACATATAAAACCTTTGCTAACGTGCTACCATGACTTTATGATGTGATGTATCAAGCTTCAACCTTGCTGCACTTCCCCCAAGTGGCCAAAAATTAATGATCGCAGCTTTAAGCCTCGCCAGTTTTTCCCAGATAATACCCATATAATTTTTCAAATTATTTGTGGCTCATTAATGATTTCTGCTGGAAGGATAAATTCTAGTTTGGCCACACAAGGTCCTCTTTTAACAGGAGGACAAACTTTCTATTTGTGCTCTCACTTTCTAATAGAAATGGAAAGAAGCAGCTGATTAGGAATTTGTGTCTCTAATGTAATTTTAAAAACACATGGTTATAGTGAAGAAATGTCTTCAGCCTGTTTTTTTGTGTTCGCATACTTTTCAATATTCACAATAACCACACAGATCATCTTTTTTCATTAAACTAAATTAATTAGGGACCTGTGCAGTCCTTCAGGTCTCCGCAAACAATGACAAAATATGAATAGTCTGTACATTCACATCAAAGAGTGAAGCTACAGACTATTAAAATTCATTCAGTCTTGACATAAAAAGAGGAGAGCCAATGTGGGATCATTTTCACCATTAGCCTTCTCATTACTTCTTTCCTCTTTCTCTTGTTCAGCATTTCTCTTTATTGTCCATGACACGAGAGCGCTAATTAAAAGCGTGAGCAGTCATTGGTATTCTAAATGGACCACCGCCGAATTTACGGAGAGCGCAGTGTGAGGACAGCTTCCTCGTTGCAGATATTCACTCGCTCTCTCTCTCTCTCTCTCGCTCTCTCTGTCTCTACCAGCTTGTCGACAAAATGTAATATTAAACATCCCTGCAAATGAAATCATTTAAGGGTGTTTGAAAAGGGATGTTGGAGATCTGATGCGTACCAATTACATGGGCTTTGCAGAGGTGAGGTGAAGAATCACATTAAAACTTATGACTCTCAGGCCTGGGGAAGATCTGAAGGGGAGAAGGGAAGCAAAAAAAAAAAAGAAAGAAACTACACCAACATGATATCCCCTTAGATCAAGCATGTCCACTGCTTCTCTCTAATCATGTTTAGTGGGTCAAGAAGCAGTTTAGGATCCCCACAAGTTCTTGCCCATGGCTTAATCTTTGTTGTCATTTCATCGGATCCGTCCAGCATTGCCAAATAGATTAGAGAGGCCAGAGGCCAGACGCCAACTCCCATAAGTGGCTTATCACCTGAGAACTTCTTCCAGAAGAGCCTCTGGGGTCAGCGTACATACTCACACAGACACAAACAAACACCAGATTAAGAATTGAGTACCAAGCTTGCATTATGATCTTACTTTTTGTTTTGTTTCTGCTATGATAGAGACGAATAAATACTGTAAATTAATGTGAGCGAAGAGAGCAGGGTGTTTGTCTTTATAACTGGCTCCCAGATGCTTTGGTTTGTGGCTCTTTATAGCCGGGTAATGTTGATTTATGACCCCCACCCCGCCACAGGTTGCATGTCTACGAATGTCTGTGTTCACTACTCGGATGATTTAATAATAAAAAAGTTTGAAAAAGGTCAAGGTTAACAAATTTGGGGTTAATTTTAATTTTTCGGTAGCGTAGTGGGTTAAGCGGCCGCCCCGTGTGTGGAGGCTATAGTCCTCGCTGCAGCTGGCCCCGGTTCGAAACCCGCATCGGACGGCCTATTTGCGTGTCACTCCCCCTCTCTCTGCTTCCTGTCTATCTTCAGCTGTACTATCAATAAAGGCATAAAAAGCCAAAAAAAATATATATATATATTTTCAATAACATTATTTTATATCAATAAATCCATTGACAGTTTCCATGGCGCTACAGAGAACAGCTGAAAGCATTAGTCAGTGGAAAGACTGGGAATGCCTGTTGAAAGAGAGGAAGAAGAAGACCAGGAGCTAAAAGTAAGACGGTAACAACCAGGCGTACCGTTTGTGCGTTATCGTGGGGAATTTAAGATCCATTCCCGAAATATATGGAGGAAGCTAACGGCGCTAACCAGGCTCGGAGGGAGTATGGAGAGTGTAGCATCACAGAGACGTGGCTGAACCTTTGTGTGAAATCTGTTTACAGCAAAGTTCCCAATTAAACATATATGAAGAACAAAGTTTCAAGCAATAAGTAATGAATGAATATTCACTTGGGTTTAAGTTCCCTTGGAAACCAGAAACCATAAGCATATCACAATTAACAGAACTTTGCCTCTATGTTTCCTATAGTTGGTGAAATCGTTTTATTTCCAGGAAACTTACTTAGAAATTATTAAACTGTTTCTACATTATGTTTATCTCAGGAGTACCTACTCGCAGATGGGAAACTCTCAAATAAAAAAGGTGTTTTGACAGGCTGCTTACTCCCATTCACACCATGCTGCGTGTGGGCGGGTGTGTATACATGGTGGTGGTGCTGGGTTTATCAGAGTGCACTGCATTATTGTTGTTTATCAGCCAGCATCAGAGAGTTGAAGAAAAACCAAGAGTAAAGCGATACACAGGAGTCCCTTACCTGCACACTTCTTACAGATGACCACACCCAGATTGATAGATGCCCACTCCGGCTGCGGGGCGCGACAGTCGGCACAGCTCCTGTTGGCCTCGTTGAACCAGATCTTCTCTGCCACTTCATAGTCGGAGAGTGTCTCAGCGATCGATTCTTGGACTGCTTCAATCCACTCCTCCTTCTCCCGTTCTGACTCGGCCGTGAAGCTGCAACAATTGATTTTTTGGCCCCCACCCCAACACATGCCTCACTGTTATTGATTTGATTTGAGAGAGCAATTAAACAGCATAGTATAGCTCGGCAGGGTTATGGGGGTGTGCAGTATTTGGAGTAGTTTTGGGGCGGGGTGTTGTTGAGTGTGTATGCCTATGTGTGATTGCAATAGATTTGGTGAAATTGATAGGGGAGTGGGAAGAGGTGGCGACGGGGCAGGTAAATCAATCCGTCTCACCTTGCACCAGTAAAATCTATGAAGTGCTAATGCGGGATATTTTTTTCAGGATATTAGTTCTATTTTAGACTGAGGAAAGTTGAGAAATATGATACATTTACGGCTTGAACATACATTGAAGAAAAAAAAATCATGTTTAACACTCTCGTTCCGTCGGGACTTCGGCGTCAAACTGAAAGTGAGAAAATGAAAAAGCTGAGATAAGCTGGATAATATTGGCGACAGTGCTTCTTCTTCTTCGGTTGTCATGGATGCAGTTATAGACTTTTAAAGGTTTCAATCCAAAAACTGTGGCTCTTGTCTGCCACCATCTTGGCAGTCCTGCCTCTGCATAACTTTAAACCTTAATATAATTTAAATGGATAAGTTCTATAAATATTCAGACTCAGTACAGTTGTCTTGAGCAGGGAAATTAGCTATAGAGAGCAAAACAGTTTTTTGTACCAGGCGGCAAACATGTTAATTTCTGCTGTGAAGTTGGACATTTGAACATAGGGACTTATGGAGACTGACTCGTTCTGTAGCCAGCCTCAAGTGGATGTTTGAGGAACTGCAGTTTTCGGCACTTCAACACTGGTTTCACATCAGAGCCACGACCATATAGGCAAATCAGTAGATGACTTACAGAATATGTGACACATTCTCAATTTGAGATACTCCTAAACCATGTCTTTGAGTTTTTGTTTTTTGATTAGGGGAGGATGTAGTCTGGAAGTCCGGAAGAAATTTGCACACCACACCTAAACACACAGTAAATGTCTAAACTGTTAAAGCTCAGAAATTGGGCGTCTTTCAGGACAGTCATTCACCTGTCTCTCAATCCATCTATGTCTTACTCATTAGTTTTACAGTATCAGGAGATCTTTTTGGAAACCACACACACACACACACACACACACACACACACACACACACACACACACACACACACACACACACACACACACACACACACACACACACACACACACACACACACACACACACACAGGAATGATGGATTATGTCTATTACTGTCTAACAAGCACTTACAAAGATCCCTCGCAGGGACAGACAGCACAGGTTTCCAATGGAGAGGACGGTGCACATATTTTGAAGAAGTTGCTAAAATGTAGCGAGCAACTAAAAATTTGCTGAATGTATGATAAGTGTATGTAACAAGCAATTTGCGAGCTTAAGAAAGAGCGGGGATGAGAGAAGAGACGGACAGAGAGAGAGAAAGATGGACAGAGATATAAAATTGACAGGAAGAGGAGAGAGAGAAAGAGAGAGAGCTTGACTGAAAGAAGCACTTAGACAGGAGAAATGGGACCACTGGTCTCCATGGCAACCTGACGACCGGTGTAAAATAAGACAGAAAATGAGGGAGGAAGGAGACGATGGTGGTGGGGAAGCTTTCGCCCGGAGCAGAGGATGTGCACCAGGGGCCAGCCTCGCCCAAGTAACCCAGCAGAGATCGATAGGTTGATTGGGTTCAGCTGTTCTGTGCCCACCGGTCTCTGCCCAGGGCCCGGCGTAAAGAGATGACTGCTCACATCGTCTGCTGAACTCACAACATGGCCCCTCCGAAAAAACCACAGAGGAGCAAAGGGAGACAAGAGGCAGCGTCAAGAGTGTGCGCAGGTCCCCGAGGCCGCGGAGCTTTGGATGTGAAGTGAAGGCTGGTCTCGGAAGAGGCCGTGAAATACAGTAAAGTACAGCTTTAGGAACAACAGGTGGGCAAGAGGAAGATATGAAATAGGTACAAATAGAATAAGAATAGGTATAACTAAGTTGTTTTTCTTTGCACTAAAATTACATCTTTCAAGCAATCTGACATATTGTTGGAATAGGTCAATCACCCTCCAAACCACAGGCTTCAGAGCGCCCGGCCTCTCCTTCCCTCCCACATCATGCTCACAGAGCTCTTATGTTGATTCATGCCGCTCGCACGTAATTATCCAGCGAGCTGAAAGCGTGCACTCAACTTGCTTTTAAGTCAAAAACCGGAGCTACTTTAGCGATAATTGTTTAAAAGAATATTATTTTTAGAAATGTGCTCATTTGCTCAGCATGAAGAAACGAGGTTGGAACCGCTAGCCTGACTCCGACTACGAGGTACAGCAAGTTATTGTCGTTTCTCGAAAAAGGTGAACCGACTTCCTGGAAACCTATTAGTTGCCTTGAGGTTGCCAGGCAACAAGCAGAGTCCTGACGCATAACCCCCCCGCGAAAAAACCACAACTTTATTACACCTTGTTTGTCGTAAGGATTAAACAAACTAAATATAACTAAATGCTAAATTAGGTGAGTTAGATTTTGATACCTTTCGGACAGATTCAAGCTAACCTCTTGTTTCCAGTCTTTGTGCTGAGCTAAGCTAAGCTATGCTAACTAAGACATAAAAGTGGTCTCATCTAACTCTCGGCAAAAAGAAAGAAAAAAAAGCGTATAAGCACACTTTCCAAATGTTGAAATATTCCAGTTAAATAAATGTAACATTTGATTTCAGTTGGCCTACATGACTTTCATGATCCGGAGTTGGAAATATTGCTTTTTACGGTTAGCTTCAGGGTTCTCCATTTACCCAAGGACTTCAGTATCAGTCCCCGCTCATGAAAATGTATTGTATAAAATGTTAAATGACAATTAAATTGGGAAATCCAATATTCATGCACGGTGGCTTGACAGTCTTGGAATTCTCCGTTAAAGTGAGCATTAAATCTTAAGTTTTAAAGTTTACTCCCACTGGTGTCCTTTTTCTTGGTTGCTATTTAAGGCGTTTATGCTCTGCTACCCTACATATTACAGTGCATGTAAGAAAGGAAATCTAATTCTTCTTCATGAATGATGAATGGGCTTATGGCTCCTTTACTGCACCCATGCATAATATACTAATGTAACGGTAAGAGACGCAAACACATAGGAAGGTACAGGCCCATATTATGAAATTGTTTAAAATAATACATAAATAATAAATAGTTTATTAGAACAAGCTGTGGGGCGTTAATATTTATTTCAGAATCCAAGTGACAATCCAAGTGCAAGTCACTTGACACCTACAATTAATCTTTGGCTTCACAGCAACGGCCAAAAAAGAAAGTATATCAATCGTTACAACCAAGATATACAAGATGGATGTTCACATGAGCTGAAAATACTTTGAGGGAACACTGGCATTTATTCAAAAGAAATGAATCAATCAAACAGACTTGGAGTTGGATTACGCCTACCTAAAACTACATTTAGGAAGGTATGACAGGGCCTAATGGAACAAATAATATATTTTGTGATTTAGTGCATCTACTGCTGTATGAACGTGTGTAAACTAGTTTAATTTGTTCAGATCACGCAGGCTTTGTAGATCACCTTTACTTTAACCTTATTTTACCTGTGCATAGGGTATTTTCTGTTGACAGTCTCACTATTTTTCACTACGTCTCATCATTCTGTATAGTATAGTTTGGTCTAGCTTAGTTCTTTACGTCATGCCAGTTTTAAACTTACAACGTGGACTTTCATTCGGAGCCAACTCGTAGTACTAGTCATCATAGCTAGCTAACTACCGGCCATGAATACAGTATCTAGTTTTTATGGAAACAAATGCTGCATTACTGAATGATTCCAGTTTTGTAAGACTTCTCGTGGGCAATTACCAATTCTTTGTAACTTGATATTACTTTGAATAAGGAGTTCAAAGCTGTGTTGTTGGTTGATTGTATGTGGTTTTATATGAAATATATTTTCTAACATTGAAACACGTCGAAAGGCAGAACACTGCTCTGTGCTCTATTCTCTCAAATAACTGTGTGATTGAAGGATCATAGGAGACTCAAGGAGAAAGTGTTGAAACAATAGAGTCTGATTTCACATTGTACATGTAAATAGATGTTGTTTTCATTTCATTTCAGCTTTTCCAACATTGCCATCTGGACATATTCGCGGTATCATTGAGTCAAAAAAGTTGTGCCTCTGAAGGAACTTTGTAAAGTTTGAGAAATGACCCTGGGTGCTGTCTACGCTTGGAGTGCAGAGATTAAAAGTTCATCAACAATAACCCGCACTGAAGGCACAAACTTTGGCATTTACCAAGCAGAGAGGGTCAAGCTAAATAATATTATAGGTAACAATACAGAATGGGAAAAAGTAGTCTCTAGTTGTTTGGGAGATTGAACCGAAGTCTCTTCTTGATCCTCCACCTTGATGGAAATGTAACTCTAAACTGCTAAGGTGTAGTGAATTTCACACATTTATTGGACCATTACTAGCAGAAAATCCAAAATGTACTACAACTACTACCATTTAAGGCTGATCAGCCAGCACCAACGGCATGTAATATTTCACTAAAGAAGATAGTAGAGGTGGTTTTCTGTAGTTAATAGTCTTGTATTGATCGCTTTCAGATGACTGAACGCCATCAAAAGGAGGTTACTAAGAGATACTGGATAATAAAAGAAGAAGAGAAGCCCAAGTAATAGTGGATAACATCAAAAGTGCCAAAAACTGCAGTTCCTCAAACGACTTCTTTAAACACTAAGGCGTCGATTGGCCGGCCTCTACTGATGATTCACATCTTTGCCAATTTTTTTGCCAGAGGCAGGACAACCAACACAGCAGCAGACAGAGTCGATTTTGAGCTTCAAAACAGCTTTTCAGAAACATTTGGGGGACATCACGGATACATTGTCCATTCTTTTTTGAATAATGCTTTAAGAAGGTCTTGATATATGCAAACCTATCATCTAAAGGGTAATTTTAACCAAATTCCAAACACGTACCATCATGATATCTATCGATGCAGTACACAGTAGTTTGGAGAACTTTCTTCCGAAGCCACCTTGCTACAGTAGAGTTGTAGAAACCAGACAAAAACAAAACAAACACAGATTTTCTTCAATACGCCCTTGAGCTAGGCATTTATCTGCGGCTTTACTTTAGCAGAAGTGCTTTCTGATCAAGAGCTCAAAGTTTTTCCTTGCTCCAAAGTTGAGTGTCTTTGACTGGTAACATCTCGTCTCTCTCTCTCTCTCTCTCTCTCTCTCTCTCTCTCTCTCTCTCTCTCTCTCTCTCTCTCTCTTTCCTCTCTGCCTTATTGTCATTCTTTCTACTCATAAAAAGTCTACTATAGCGTCTCCCACAGCGGGCTGAACGCTCTGTCCGTTTAACGGCGGCAAAACAATGGAAAAGCCAAAGTGAGTCTCCACAGCTTAAAGTGATTAGATGAGTTTCTCACTAATCCCCACCTTGAGCAGGTAGGAGAACGCTCCCAGGTCTGCCAATCGATTTGATACACACACACACACACAAAAAAAAAAGCCTTTCAACAATCGCCTCATCAAAACAATTCAGTAGACCTGAACTCATTTTAATTCCACCTTCTTCTTCTTTTTCTTTTTTGTTTCACACAAAATGGCAATTACGTCCAGCGTATTAACGAAGCCGCCAAACGATGGAACCATTAAGGGAGCTGACACAAACAGATCGATCGGACATACAACAGACAGGTAGAGGAATGAGGGGGGGAGAAAAATCTTTACACACGGTAGCGGGCAAAAAAAATAAATAAAATAAACGAAGAAGTGAACAAGTGCACACAAACAAACAAGCCGTGCTTTGTCCGGGCAGCTATGGTGGTTGTATTCTAAATAGGCCATTACAGCACAAACAAGCAGCGCGCTCATTGATTGTAGTACCCTCGGGGACTGCAGTCACCTGAAAGGCTTTGTGCCCCACAGAGGCAGAGATACCTGCATGAAGCTCCCATTTCATAATAAAAAATAAATAAATCCTGATCGATATTTAGTGATTTTTGTACAGGACCATGCTCTCATGTAGCGTGTTTGTTGCAATGACCAATAAGTCTGCGATGCGCGAGGTGGGTGCCGTTTATGACAGGGGAAACGCAGAGCGCCACTGAAACGCAGCGAAAAGAAACTCATGAGAAGATCTTTGTCTCGTTAGAGTCGAGCGTTAACTCTGTGACACGTCCGCTCATTAGTTTGCAACGTCACCGCCTTGTATTGTTTCAAATGATTGGCAATAAAAGTTCAATAACTAGCTGTGTTTGAAATCATTGTTTTGTTTATGACTTTAAGGAACAAGAAAAGAAATGTCACACCGTCTTTTGATGGTCCAAACTCTACTAATACTCTAATTTTACTATACTACTCCCTCTATTTCCAAATCTAGGATCTAAGGATGGAAGATGTCATATACTGTACAGACTGCAGATTTGTGATATTGGACTATATCTATAAAATTGATAACTTGCCTTTCAGTTACAATCACATGCATCATCAGTGTTGCATGGACCAACGAAGAGAAAGTCCTACTCAGCATATTTTTGCAGTTTCTAATTAAAAAGGTCAGCAAAATGTAGCAACCACACAGTAATGTCTGTAACCATGACATCAGGTTGTGGTGCAGTCTGAACTAATAGTAAAAAAAATGATCATTAGTTTCGTTTTTAGCTTTTTGAGACACTTTGAGAACGTCAGGAAACACACAAGGCACGGTGAAGTGCAGCATGACCATCTGTCAGTCACCGGAATTTGATTTCCCCCTTCGGGTTCCTGCAGCTCTGATGATGCATGATGACTGCGACCATGAAGGTCAGCTTTTTTTTTTTTTTTTTAAAGTATGTGAACATGAAACGGACCAGAACTAAAGAGAGCACTACTGTAGGAACAAACAAACCAAACATCTGGTGTGATTTTACCTTTGAAATACAAAATTGTAAAGGCAGATTGAAAAGTTTAAAAGTTATTGTAAAGTCGTGAAAACATTCCGGTGTGAATTAATCCTCCAACTCTGCAGGTACAAAGAAAAGTCATGGTTTTAAAAAATGTTGAAATGTTCTATCTGAAAGTATACTAAACTTTCCTCACGCTGTGAGAATACCTTACATGTATAAGAGCAGATTAATGAAAAAGCCTTTCAGCTGTGAATATTGATGCTTCTCGAGATGTGATTATTGAGATTATACAGTGAAGCGAAAGGCTTAGTGTATGCAAAGGGCATTTCCTAAACTATAGGGTTGAAATGAGATGATAATGCAGCGAGATTTGCCTAAGAACGGCATGTGAATGAAGTCTCGGCGCCCTGCTGCTTCCTCCGCTGAGATTTTAAACAAACGTGGAGGTGCGCTTGCAGAGTCAACCTGTTGAACACGTCGCTCTGAGGGGTCTGTACTCAAAGAGATCCCTTTGTTTAACATTTGTCTTTTAGATGATGAAAAAGCAATAAAGAAAGAGCCGTGCAATCAAACGGAAAGAGACACATAAACACATAAAAAGGCGTCGTGGATGGCTCTTTGTTGTGAGAGAAAGGGGGCACGGAAACTCAAGATGTACACTCCTGAGCATGCGCATACACATAATACTACACGTACCAGAAGTTCTTGAAGGGTGTGTTGACGTCAAAGCCTCTGCGGTCCACGTCTCTGATATTGGCAGCAGTCAGCTCCACTTCAGCGATAGCCAGACCGGCTTTAAAGTCCTGCAAAAACACAAAAACAGAGAGCTGGAGTAATAGTAATTGAATGCTAACTAATTGTGAGGGTTGTTACAGTACAGCTACTTCAAATAATCAATAATTAACAGCCTTTTTTCCCCTTCAGAGTTAGATGAGAAGATCGATACCACTCGCATGTCGGTGCATTGAGAAAATTAGCCTAGCTTAGCCTAGCTTAGCCTAGCCTAGCATAAATACTGGAAGCAAGAGGAAAGCTAGCATGGCTTTATGCAGAGTTCCTCACATAGCTGTGGTTCATCAAGATAATTTACAGAGCGTAACACTACAAGCTTTTACAATTTACTTTTGTGTATAGAACAAACATGGTAAACTAAGCTAATAATTTTGATTAGCTTAGCGTAAAGACCGGAAACATTGGGGAAACGGCTCGTTTGGTTCATTCTGGACTGTTTTCCTGGATGGGAAATAAAACAAATTGTTGTTATTACACTTCCATTTTAGTATGGATTAAATAAAAAGTAAATATTTGTGAGCTTTAGATGTGTTGATAGGCTTTTATGCTAAGCTAACGCAACCAACCGCTGGTTCCAGCTTTCTATTTGCCACACGGACAGAAAAGTGGTGTCAAACTTCATCAACTCTCAAGCAAGAAACTAAATGCCCTCCCCGTGGAGGTGTTCCAGGCAACTGGAAGGAGACCCTGGAGCACACCCACAACCAGGCCTATGTATCCCGAATGGCCTGCAAACATCTTGGGAAGCCCCAGGAAGTGCTCTGGGAGGTATGGAGGGAGAACTCTTTACCTGCCACCACCTCGACAGAGATGACGGACAGCCGAGGAAGACATCAACTGAGCGCTCTTCTTTTGTTTTTAAATCGCAAATGTTCAAAAACCCTTTCAAAAAAAAGCGAACGTGTGTTCCTAAAAAGATCCTGGAAATGTTAGGGTCCTTCACTAGTCACCACCTCAAAGCAGGTTTGGTTAAATTAGAGATCCTCTCTAATAAGGAGGGATCGACAGGTCACCTCATTAAAGTCACAAGTTGTTTCTCTCATGAGGTTTTGAATGTCATTTGGTCTAATGAAAACTAACAAACACTGAGGGAAGCCCACGATCACTGCGGGGACACCGACATAGTCTCAGCTGCCAGGGCTTGCTGCGGACTTTTTGTTTTTGGAAATGGAAATGTTAAAGAGACACAGAAAGAGAGGCCATCATCGTGTGTGTCGTCGTCGTCGTTGCATCGAGTGTGCGTGTATACCAGTGTGAACGGCAAAGCTCTGCGAAAGGCAAAAAGGTGCATCAGGGGAATGCGAGCCAACCCGAGCTTTGAGCCTCGATGTTTTTTCTAAGGCCCATTTCAGAAATAGGGGTTAGATGCAGAGGCACCGTTTTTATAAGCTCCACGATAACTCTGCATCGCACCCTCCCCTTCTCCACTTCACCCTCAACACTCACAGCAGTTTAGACCATTTTCTATAGCCTTGAGCTCTGAGCCGAGACAGGAAGAACAAAAGGAGTGCGTCCACACCCACACACGTATAGGCACAACATCAAAATAAAGCACAAGCACACATATACACGCGCATGCGGGCAGCCAAAATTATAATACAGAAAAATACTCAGACAAAGCCAAAAAAACGCGAGTCAAAAAGATGGGGGGGAAAGACACAAAAGGAAGGGGGAAGGAGGGGGAAAGTACAAAAAGAAAGGTCTTGGTAATCCTTACAGAGAGTGGGTGAGACGGGTGAGGAGGGGTCAGGTGAGCAGCTGACAGAACAGTGAGTATGTGGATGTAAAAAAAATGTAAAAAAACAAAACAAAAAAAAAACAGGACCTACGCCAATACTCAAACAAATTACAAAACGCTGCTTTAGCGAGGGGCGCTAAACGCCGTCACGCCGTGCCAGCCATAAAGCATGTGTGCTTCCTGTGCAAACTGTTCCTTCACCAGCAGAAACAATTTACACTAATTACACCAAACAAACAAAAAAAAAGAGGGAAATGAATCGACACCATCTTTGTTGATTAGACGCTTTTTTCTTTTTTTTCTTCCCTGGAAGCGCACGGCCTCGCGGAGCGAAGACGCGTTTGTGTTCCTGTATGTGGCCACGTCTCTCTTTTCGCAGAATTCTTTGACTAATTAGCTGCAAACTTTCTCGACGCGGCCAATTTTTTCTTCTTTTTTTTTTGCAGATTGCAACACAACGAGGGAAGTCGCTTAAATATTTGTGTGCCGCTGGAGGATTTCCAACCTGATTTTTTCTCAGCGTCATTGTAGGTTGGTTCAATTGGGGCTAAATATTGTCAAAATCTTCCATCATTAGCCCCAATTAGACGACTAAAAAACTAATTTAAAAGGTGAAAGAACTCAGTTCTGCACAATGATAACCGAGACAGAGCGAGTGGGATAGAAACAAGGATCCCGTGAAGCACTTTAAGATCAACCGAGAGCGATAAAGAAGAAACAAAGAGAGCGTGAACGAGACAAGTGAACGGTCCAGGTCCTAATTGAGCTAAAAGTTTTGATTTGAAGGCTCAGAAGAAGCCGAAACTTGCCCGTCCGTCTTATCAATTATAAGTACCTACAGTCATTGCTCTTTAAAAGTCAGTATGTTCTGGGGTTCGGAGACGCGTGACGCGATAATGAGAGCGCGGGGATGGAAACCAACCTCATTCAAAAGCTTGATCTCGCTCTGACCATTCAGCTCAGCTGAAGATCTGAAAAGGCTGCGATTCAAAGGCAGACGGTGGGGATGGTTTACATGTATTACTGTATAACTTGTTTCACGCTGGAGGGACGTATGGAGGAGGAGGAGCTGTATGTGCACATGGATGCCTGTCTGCAAGTGTGTGTGTGTGCTGAGAGGGTAAAGCAGTCACCTATACCTAATGACCCTCATCCCTCTCAGGCAGCTAATTAGAGCGCTGGGTGTTAGCGGCCGTCCAGCCCTCGCCACTCGTTACCTACCCAATATGTGCCGTGGCCTCCTGCCCTCTCCAATTAATTCACCAAGGATGGAGGGAAGGAGGGATGGAGAGAGGAAGGGAAGGCATTAGAGGTAAAAATAACTCACCCAATTACAACAGCCAAGGGGCTGGTGGCAATAATGGCGCTTATATGGTGGTGGGGGGGGGGGGCCATACCAAGCGGCAATCTCCGGTGCTGGGAAATGAAGCCATTGCGGAAGTGCTAAAAAGTGTAATTCCTTGAGTGGCCACCGACATATTAAAGTGGCACTGCACACATCTCCTCTTGTAGGTCTCCTGAACTCCTGAAGATATGTGTGCTTCACTATGTTAGATGCTATTTGGTGCCGAGGACCAAGCGCCAACCTCCGTGGCTGTAAAGTGAAGCCAAAAACTGCAGTTCCTCAAACGTCCACTTGAGGCTGGCTACAGACTGACTCAGTCTCCATAGGTCCCCATGTTAAAATGTCCAACTTCACAGCAGAAATAAACATGTTTACAGCCTGGTACAAAAAACTGTTTTGGTCTCTATAGCTAACAAGACCGTTGCCTGACCCTATGCTACCTATGGTAAGCTACACAGTACATCCAGCATGGTGGCAGCCAACATCACATATTTTTGGCTTTTGACTCAGACTCGGTCCATTCTTTATACTGTCATTGGGTCCGTACACAAACTATGTAAAAATAAG
Organism: Collichthys lucidus; assembly: GCA_004119915.2. Classification (NCBI taxonomy): domain Eukaryota; kingdom Metazoa; phylum Chordata; class Actinopteri; family Sciaenidae; genus Collichthys; species Collichthys lucidus. The sequence goes on along the minus strand of CM014101.1, from coordinate 14,128,306 downwards.
AAATTTCAACTCAAATCAAGAAAACCTCATCAAATTCTTGCAACGATGGAGAGAAAATGGACTTTCTCTGGCACCTCAAATGAATAACCTTAACCTGGTAAGTGCTGAGCACAGGCCCACTCTGAATATTCAAGCCATGTGTCCAATTAATGTTTCTTTCAAAGCTTTCCAACCTCTCATTGTGCGAGTCAGTCACTCCCCCGGTGCCGAGCGGGTGTAAAAGAAGCCAGACGGGCAAAAGGTGGCCTCTGCTTCTATCTCCAATTCCATGTCCACTCAACAAAGCTCAAGAAGCTCTAAAAGCATGCGGGCGAGATGGGTTTAAAAGAGCACACGCACTCAATGGAGACAAAGGACTTTTCATTATTTTAAACATCAGGCAGAGAGGCCAAGGACGGCGAGGAGCTATGACAGAGGATAAAAAGACAAATAATCGTTTGGAGACAAAAGAGAAAAGCAACTTTATATTCATTCATGCTCAACATTTTAGGTAAAAAGCACAAATATAAAGATTGCTGGAAGTCCTGGAAGTGAGTAGAGGTTACAAACTGCACTTCGAGTTGGTCTGTCAGTCATTTGGTGGAAAATATTTCAGAAAACTTATACTGTGCATGCAGAACACAACTTTATTGGTCTGACCGCTTCCTCAGTGTGAGTTTAGCTGAGTTAGTGAAGAGTCGGTGTGGCAAACTGAAACAAAACAAGGTCCAGAGGTTGAGGTTTCTAATCCCCAATGAGTTAAATTCGCGCCAACCTTTGCTGGATCTGCCGTGAATCGCATGCTCGTTCGGATAAATCTGATTTAATATTTAAAGATGCACTAATCGATATATATATATATATATTTTTTAGCCAGTCTAGTAGGAACATGGCTCTAGGGGTGGCAGTTTCTTCATCACTTCAAAAATATCTCAAACTTTTGGATGGATTGCCGTGAAACGTCGACCTTGATGAATCGTACCGACTTTGATGATTCACTGGCGTTCCTTCCGACTCCTACCACTTTGATGATGTACTCAGAGGCACCTTAGCGATGGTGAAAAATGCATCCCTGTTAAGTGAATTAAGGGGAAGCGGTTCTGGTTTTCCAACCTCACATTTTGTCTGGTAAAAATAAACTCACCATTTATATTTAAGCGCTCCATCGTCGACGGTTATTTTACAATTTCTTCAGCAACTGACAATAAAAAATAAATAAACCACAAATTTTTGGATCACCCTTTGAGTTGGTTCAGTCAAAGCCATCATTGATCGTTCATTAATCACTCTCATTCCTGGCTGCATCGAGGACACCAGAGAAAAATGTACCAAAACTGTTTTTTGTACCAGGCTGTAAACATGTTTATTTCTGCTGTAAAGTTGGACATTTGAACATGGGGACTTATGGAGACTGACTCGTTCTGTAGCCAGCCTCAAGTGGACGTTTGAGGAACTGCAGTTTTTGGCTTCACTTTTAGTCCCAAAGCACCAAACAGCAAGTAGATATAGTCAGCAACTAGTATAGTGAAGCATTTAGCAGCTAAAGAGCTACAGTTGTTTTGTTACAGACCAAAAGAGAGCTAAAGAATGAGTGATTATAAAACATATTCACATGTGCACCATTTAAATGCATCAGTGTTGTGCAGCATGAATGCAGGTTTTAAATTGCACTCAGCACATAAAGTCGTAGAGCAATAGAATGTTAAATGTTCGTATTATCTTCCAGCTGCATCAGGTATGCAGAGAAGAACAAAACTCATTACAAGAGGAGGGCCTCGGTGAAACGAGGCTCACTCTTGTGTCACAAATTCTACAAAACGGCCTTGCAGTCTTGGGATGATGTTAATTGTTACAAAGAAGATCTTGAGAGGTGCAAATGAGAAAGAGATTTAATTAAAGTAGAGATTAATTAAATCCTCAGTCTCGCTGTTATTGTATACTCGGAGTACCTTTCCCACCAGGAGGAGCCTCTACTGTATGTGGAACTTTTGCAGAGCAGGAAATAAAGCGGCAAGATACCACCGGGGGGGCTCGACTAACCTAGCAGGACAAAAATCACATAAAACATGCCGGTCTATATGACGATCAATCAATCCTTCAGGTGCCGGAGTGGTACGCCGGTTGTACCAATCTGCCTACAGAACACAGGCCATGGCGGGGGGGGGAAATTATTCTCAGGGTAAACCCCGTGTGTGTGACAGACTTTGCACACCGTCTGACTTTCTTTACCTTGGTGTTTAAATGACCTTAAACACAGCTTCATCACGGGGCTTACGGTCCGTGAGAAATGGGGTAGGGGTGGTGAAGGAGGAGCTGGGAGGATGATGTTTCCAATAGCTCGTTCATCATGTTAGATTAAATACTCCACTCCACTGAACTTGAACGGGGCAACGGTCTGCCTCCCTCCCCGCTCTCTCGCTCTCCATTACTCTCTCCTTTTTTACCCCCACAAACCACCAACGCTCGTTCCTCACTCACGCTACCTCTGCACCCTAGCGCTTCCTCCACCTCCACGCCTTTCACTTCATCTTTCCACTTCTATCTCTTTGTGTCTGCCTCTTTATTCCCCCTGCCTTTCATTCGCCGTCTCTCCCTTCCTGCGAAAAAAAAACACTGCGCTGCCGCCGCCGCAGAATTCGTGCCGGGGATTTAGCTTGTAAGCTGAAATAATACAATTAATTTGCTCTCTCTCTACGATTCTCTCATTCCCTCTCGTTTCTCCTGCTGTCTCAGATCAAGGAAGTGGAAATGTGCTGACATGCAGTGATACCCAAAAGAGAACTCTAACAAAGATGTTTGTTCACGCTAATGAAGAAAATAATGAAAGGCAAACAGCAAAACTAAAGAGCGAGACAAAATGAGAGCCGAGGAGGGACGGAAATGAGTCGAATGTGCGTAGCATAATCAAATATGCGAGGCACTTTAAGAAACAGTATCACTGCGTTATGAGGTATCTTTACATCTCAGATACGATATCCTGTTGCCGGGACAGGAGTATAACAGGCGCTCTGCATGTGAGCAGGGACTATCAGGGCTTAATTGGACGCACATCAAATAAGAGAGACTCAAGAGAAGCTATGACTAAGAGAAAACTTATCTCTTCTTTATTCTGCAGCTGAGAGGAGACGTACGTTATCAGAAAGAGTGTAATCGCAAGTAGTCCGCTTAATGCACTTCTCTGCCTTTTTTTTTTTTGGGGGGCCCTTTGGTCATGTGTCAACTCGGAGCCACCAAAATGATCTCTTTAATGAACACAAAGCTCTATAAGTAGACACTTACTCTTTAATATAGTCATGAGCAGCACTAAACTTGCGGAACAAAAAGGGAACGCTTCAACATTATCTTACACGAGAGGATTAACGTCACTCTCATGTTTGTACGTCAAGTATGGAGCTAGAGCTGGGAGGTTGTTAGCCTAGCTTAGCATAATGACTGGAAACAGAGGGGAACAGCTAGCCTGGCTCTGTCCAAAGTTAAAAATAAAAATACAACATAAGCCCCTCCGACACTCACTAATCACCACGACGATGGATCTTTGTTTATTCCTTGCTGCTATCCACAGTGCAATGTTTAAAAGTAAACCTACTACCACCGGTAAAGCTAACTCATTTACATGCTGTATATTGTTTGTTTAATCCACAAATGCAAAAAAATGCAAAAATTTGAACCGTGCTAGCGTTTACATTTCTGGTGGTGTAAGCTAACTAAGCTAATTCTAGCTCCACACCTAATGCAGAGACACGAAAGTGATGTTCATCTTTTGATGTCGAGGTATTTATCTAAAAGACGTAAATGTTTTTGCATTTAGACAAAATCCAGCTCCCCATTCATTTGAATGGGGTAGTGCGTTTTGGCTGCAGGCGGTGCAGGCTAAGTGCAACCTGTGCTGCGATTCGCTGCAAAGTCCGAATGTGCCCCATCTCATTTACTGCTGCTTCGATTTGACCATTCAGTCTCTCAAAGGGTTTATTGAAGTGCTATAGTAAAAATCACTGGAGTAGCCCTTGAAAGTTAAAAGTAAAAGTTCATCCGAAGCTGCAAAGAAAGAAAAACACAAGACAAGAATACCAGAGAGTAAATATGACACTCAAGCAGTTTCTGGAAGTGGTCAAGTGCACATGAAGTCAGGAGTAATGGGAATAAAGCTACGTAAAGATTAACACCCGGTCGGCCACTGTCAATATTTACTAGAAGAGAAGCTCGGGATATCAACCCACAGGTAGAAAATGGTCAGAGTGCTGAGGTTAAAGCAGAGCCATCTTTTTTTTTAAACCGCATATGGGAAGCTGAGAAGTTTTATTTGACTCTTTCAGGAGATGCAGTCACACTATGAAACTATGATTAGTCCAAAAAGCTACTGCATAAATATTCCCCTAAACCACTGGGTATATTTAGAAGAAGAATGTTTGTGAATAATATTTTTTTTATTGAATCAGTGAGTGAAGATGTAATAGAAGGAAAAATGGGCCAAAATACCAGCAATTAAATATAGAAAAAACATAATGCAGAAATTGTCTCCAATATTTACATTGCAAAAATGTCACTCAAAAGAAATTGTCTTAAAACAAAAAGAAAATCAAACTTTCAGAATACAATAAGATGAATATCATTACTGCATATTTTAGTTACAAGCTGTCAGAAAGCCTTCGCCGTGCGACCGCACACGTCCATCCTCAGAACTGCTGTCATCGTGTCTGTTATGTGAGAACTGATGTTACAACTGCAGACTGCTCGAAATTAAAGCGCCATGCTCAAACCGACATGCCCCTCAATAGGACGAACCAAGGCTGTCTGCCAATGGATAACAACACTAAAGAGTACAACACAACCTGAAAGGTTGGAAATATAACTGCTAAAGGCATTACTGCTATGCATGGGAAGAGTAGGCTTCATGTTTTTTGGATACTGGCACATACTTGACTATTCAAAACCCAAAAATAGACATATATATATTTCGCCTTGAGGTGATTTCAAAAGAGAGACAATGTTGTTATCCGAATCAAAAGGGTTACTGTTAGCGGTCATGTTTGCCCTGTAGGTCACATCAGAGCAGTAATGATCTAACAAAAGGATAAATGGGCAGAACCAAACAGGCCTTCTGACACATTAGAGATCACTTGGGGTCACTTAGGCTGACCAGAGGTGTATTTGGTGCTTGCTGTGTGAAATTTGGGGCGATGATAATCCTTGGAAGTGTTTCTTCTGGACGACCAAAGGGTGATTTGGCACTGAGAGCGAAAAGTGGCTGGGGAATTCGTTGTAACTTAGAGTCCTGCTGCCTGACAAGCCAGGACTGTGGTACTTTTAAAGATGATGAGACGCGCTGGGAATAGGGTGCTGGCCTCACAGGGCTGCCGAACCCTGAAGACTGTGGTGGGATTTACAGTTCGAGGGGCCTTGAGTCAAAACTGGCATAATGTGCTATAGATTTACATAACCCTGAGAATTGGTGAAATATTTTTTAGAAAATGTGACTGATCATGATGAAATCCTTTCTTTTATTTGAGGACAATGGTCAGATGAAGCCATTTATTATCCCATAATTTTCTGTTCTCCTATCCCAATCAGTAGTGTTCAAACTCTGATAAACAAGTGGAAAATTAGGGGTTCTGTTGTCACCAAGACACGGCCTTGGTAGACAGACAAAGATTTTCAGACACAACAATCACAAACACTACACTTGGAGAGGGGTCAACAAGACCAATTTGACAAATTTGAGGAGATCTTAAACGTGCAGTTCATGCAAGACAACCGAGAAATTAACAGGACCTGGAAGTTTTTTGAGAAAATAAAGGGGCCTCATCCACAATTATCACGAAAGACTGCAAGCTCTATAGTATTAGGATGTACGGGTATGTAAACTTATGATCAGAACTTTATATTTTTAACACTAGCCTAAAAAAGGAGCTTATTGAGATCGCCTTGCACTGGTCATGGTTGTACTTGCGTGTCTAGTCAGAGATTTATGTTGGCTACACACACTGTGCAGCATGTGGCTGTACCCACCAGAAATAGATGACAATATATCTCAGTGAGCCATGAAGCTTTTTCACACATGTATATTTACTTTTTGCATTACACATTCATGAACATCTCCATCTCTGCCTCATCTTCCCCAAGTAAGGCTGTGATTATCATCTTCCCTTTTCAAACAGGAAGCTGTCGCTCTGTAGAGAGGAAGTCCCGGCGGTTTTGGAAGTACCTGTTCTGTTTTGCAGAGCCTGACTTTACTCCCCGCCAGGGACACCAGCACTCTGCCTTTGTAACCGCGGAGCTCCAGCAAGCCTCGCTTGTTTGTGGAGGAGGGGCGCGGGAGGCTGTTGGAGCCCTTCTGGGAGCCGCAGGCGGGGGGGCGCGTGGCCGTCTGAAGAGTTTCCATCCACTCCTGGCGTTCCCCTGTAGACACGTGCACAAGTGAGAGGCCGAACAGAGAAGAAGAAGAAAACAAAGAGGTAGACGGCGCATATGGATACAAGTGTGAGTCTGTGAAGGAGGGTGGAAGCAGAAGAAAGAAACCAAGAAAGAGAACTAGACAAAGAGAGAGCGAGGCATCTTAAAGTCTCAATCATTGTTAATTCATCATTTTCGCATCCCCCTCAGTGAGTTACGCTGCTGCGCTGATACGGAAAATTCCAGTCGAACGGAAAAGTAATTGAAACGCAGGATGAGCTACGATTGGTGAAAATTAACTTCGCCCCTGGAAGAAAAAAAAAAAAAAGAAAGAATATCCTGCAAAGCTGAAAAGTGCAAAGTCTAGCACCAGAGATATAGATAGCTATTACTCTGAGCCGTTGCGAGCCTCAGGCGAGATGTGGCTGCCATAATTTGAGTCAAACGCGCCGCCTAATTAAAATATATAATTAAAAAAATATAGCTTCTAATGAGCTGCGGCCAATTCTGTGAATCTGCACATTGCTCTGTAACAGGGAAGTTACAGGAAGGTGTGCGATGGAATATCACTTTGATTTGATGTGATGAGAACTCTTTAAAAGAAATACACTTTTGATTGACAGCATTGCCACTCCAAAGATCCAAAGCTTGACAGGCTAGGCAGTTACAGTTAGTGCTAAGATATGCTTGGACGATCTCTGTTGGGGGATCTTCCTATAACTGGCACTTCAGAACTGGTTTGTCCTTGAACAGGACATCGAACGTGTTACTTGTTGTAAATCACCCTGAATTACCGCGCAGCTAAATGGCTCAAGTTAGGCGCAGTGCATCATGGGTTTACATTCAAGCGATGTGCACTCAAAAGGCCTCTCACGCGTATTTTTTTTTTTCCCCCCTCTACAACTTTTCAAACGGACATAAAAGAAGACATGAAACCGGTGCTGTAAAGCTCATTCCCCTACCACCCAAGACACTGCTGCTGCTATCAAAGCCAGCAAAGTGGAAACACAAGAGATACCAGAGGATTGTAAACACACACACACACACATCACAGGTCCAAAACAGCACCCACTGTGGTAACTGTTCAATACACAGAGAAAAGGAAATCAAAGAGACTCTAAACTGATGTGGAAACTAAGCTATCAGATGGGATGGACCTGTGAATTTGAGAAAAGGCAACAAGGCGCGCTGTTTTTCTGAAAAAGAAATCCATGAAGAACAAAGTTTGTGAAAAGTAAACGCACTTCAATTCAAACCTGTGCAGCTATCCAAAAAAAACAATACCCTGACAGAATGACAGGCACTTTTATGAAATACACAAAGTGACAAAGTGATGCTCTCAGAGCAACATTAGCGTGGTCAGACAGGAAATGTATTTTTGGATACCCAACAGCAGGATGGAGGATATCATGCTCCCCAAATGGGGGACTTGATGTCTAGATTTCCAAACGGCTCTCACGTCTTTCATCGTGATGTTCAGGGCGGAGATGTTGCTTCAAGCCGACTCGCGAGGGTACACCAGAACTGACTACCTTGTCACTCAGGTTTCTCCTGATGCCCGTTGATCAGATTACATCATTATCATCTTTTCTGTGCGATCGAGAGTCCGATTCTGACAGCCAACCTTTCAAAGATCAAACTTTCTCCGTCATTTGCAAGGAGCATTGACACTTCCCATTGGTTTCACTTCACAGCCATGGAGGTTGTCGCTTCATTCACCTCTCACAATTTTGTAGCTGGTTAGCGTTGACCACTGTTGATCACACTTATCAGAACCAGAATTAAACATCAGCATAACATTGATTTTCTGCAACCACTGATTCTTCAAATCTTAATCTCTAATTAGATACAAATTCAATTTATTGCTAAATCGTTCAATATCATTGGACAGGTACAAATACTTTGTCTTGTCTGTCTGGGGGGGTGACATAACTATGATATAATGACTTGAAAATGCCTTGAGTCATTGCCTGGTTGAGGCTGAAGAGGAAGGAGCAGCCTTTACTTGGTGTAATTACTTCTCACTTCTATTCGATCATCATTATCTGTTATCCACTTCTTGGCAAAAAAGAGAGGAAGACCACCGTCACACAAATCATGTCACCGTAATCAATCGTACCATTAGCTGTGCGGGCTGAGGACGCATAAGGAAATGTTTGTGGGAGGTTAACAAATTATGCTGTTGAAGAATGCCAATTTAAGAATTCGAGAGAATAATTGTTTTGTGATACTTTATCGATCTCTGCAATGGAAAATTGTCTCTTTTCACTTTCTTCCCACGGCTTAGCTAAAGAAGAAAAAGGCATGGAGCTGGTAGGCGGTCAGAGTTTTGAGTAGAGTGACAAAGAAATTAAAAAATTTTCCTCTAAAATCAAACAATCAATCAATTAATGAAAAGAACAATCAGCAGATTAATGACACTAGAGTGTATTTCAGGTGTATTTGGTGACATTTTGGACCTCGGGTTCTCGTTAATAGGCGTCTCATGATGCTGCTTTTACTGGATCCAAAGTGTGTCCAACCGAAGCAGACCCAATTATCCTCAGGTCTGTCTTTTTTATTTGTGCATGTGTGGCTCCTGCATTATTTTTAGACAAACTCAACCTGTCTGAGCTCGTGTTACCCTCCGATTGACCCAGCTGTTGTGTCCTCAAACCGCTCTGCAGAGTGACAGAGGAAGACGAGGCATTTTGTGGATTCTGACATTGTCCTAAATTGACCCTAATTGGCTTCTTGACTGTGACCTTTTAAAACTCATGGAGTCCTTGCGAACATCGTGTCTTTAAACTCGCGTGCAAACATACCCACCAAACATCACGACTTCTGAGGAAAAGTTTCTCCTCTCTGAATATCCAGCACACATTTTTACTCCACCCTCCAAATACTGTATCCGTTGCCTGGTCCCAGACTCAGCTCTGGTCTGGCTACCTCCCAGATTCTTATGAATTTACAAAGAGCTGGTATCAATAATGAATAGTCTACTCAATTATTGACTGCTCTTTACATCACTAGGCTTTACTGTTCCGTTCCCACACTTCTTTCTGAGTTCCATTACCTGTCCTGCGCTCACTTATTTGCCTCTTCATTTATTCAGGCCCTTCCTCACTCCCTCCACTCTCCTCTTTGCCCAAGCTGTCAATCTGAGCGCTGGAGAGAGGGAGGGAGTAAGTGGGAGGATTGAGAGAAACAGTGGCATGCCTATATGCCCGTGTTAGCATATGTGCATCCGACTTGTGTGCCTCGCAGATGATCTAGGATTGTTTGTTTGTGCACACAGTCTCCGCCGCATCAACCTCCAGCGAGCTTTGCCAAAATGATTTTGTGCAAACATGCCCTCACCTCTGCAAGCATATGAAAAGAATATATATACACAGCTACTCTCCTCCACTAAAAGCTGACAGCCGCTTGTTAAGGGATATATGTATAGCGGTGTGTTTGAAACACCACTTCCACTTCGAATGGATGGATAGAGAGAGAGAGAGAGAGAGAGAGAGAGAGAGAGAGAGAGAGAGAGAGAGAGAGAGAGAGAGACGAGCAAAGAGGCAGATAATCCTCATTGAAAGTGGATGAGATGAGAGCCAGGTCCACTCAGCGCTCAACAGATCTTAGAAGCAGCCCACGCTGTCTCCATCGTCAGGAATAAAAAAGGAAAATAAGACAAAAATATATATATTTATTTGTGTAAAGCAGAGGGATTGTGGTCATTTCTTTGTTTTCTCTCATTTCAATCCTCACCAAACATTGAGTTTGTCAGACATAGTGGAATGATGGACGAACCAAACTCCGAAAAACAAATGCAATGCAGTTGCTAGATAGGGAACTGTTTGCAGAAATTGTGTCTCTCCGCAGATGATGCGGTTCTATTGGCTTCAACAGATCGTGACCTTCAACCACTGTCTGGTCTGAGGCCATGCTCCTCTGCTGGAAAATGTTGGAATGCTCCCTCCGGGTTGGGAGGGAGTTGCTGCCCCAAGCGAAGGAGGTTCAACTATCTCAAGGTCTTGTTCACGAGTGATGGGGAAAATGGAGAGTGAGATGGATGGAGGCTGGTTGGTGCTGTGGGGAAGAGGCAAAGCTCATAACCCTTCACCTATGATCACGTGTTTTGGTGAGGTCGCGGATACAAGCGCCAGAAATGAGCTTCCTCTGCCAGGTGGATGGGGTCACCCCTTAGAGATTGGGTGAGGAGCTTGGACATCCGGAGGGACTTAGGAGTAGAGCCCTGCTCCTTCACGTCGAAAAGGAGAGAGCTGAGGTGGTTCAGGCATCTTATTAGGGATACCTTCCTCTGGAGGTGGGGCAAGTCCAACTGGGAGGAGACCCAGGGGCAGACCCAGAACTTGCTGAGGGGTCTACATAGCCAATCTAGCTTGGGAACGCCTCGGGATCCTCCAGGAGCTGGTTTACGTTGCTGGGGAGAAGGACGTCTGAAACGCCTCTAAACCTGCTACCACCTTGACACAACCCCGGGTAAGTGGAAGAAAACGGATGGATCGATAGGAGGTTGTCACGCTGCCCCCAAGTGGCCAAAAAAAGAAATCAATGCAGGTATGGAGGAGGGGTGAAAGAATGTGAAATATTGCAAAGTGAAATATGTACTACACTTTCCACTCTGTGTCCTTCTGAGTTTATATTTCTGTCATGATTCCCTCTCTGGCCTGTTCCCAACCATTTTGTTGCTCTCCCTACTTATTCTCTACATCTCTCTCTAACTCTCTTTGCCTGTCATCTCAAACAAAACCAACATGTGTTCGGAGCAGGCTTGTGGAAAGGCAATCGCCAAAGCATCAGAATACAAATCATCAACATTTCTTTACAGCACAAATCCCATCTTCTGCCTTGTAGCATATTTGTCTGCACACCCCCACCCATGCCTCTACTTCTTGTCCTGACCGTTTTCCATCACTCTCCGCCGTGTCTCCTCCTGCCAAACTCTCCCTTCCTCTCGCTTTCTCCTCCCTCCCCCCCATCACTCTCCGCCGTTTCCCTCCCTCTCTCCGTCTCTCGTCTTCACTCCTCTCCTCTTCCTCTGCCTTCCTCCTCCTCCCATCCCTCTTCTCTCAAGCTGACAGTACCTGAGGAAAGAGGCCACCTGCGGACCAAGTGGAGAATCAGCCGACAGCTGTGTGCACACTCTCTCCGGTGGCCTTCAATTATTCACTCACTTCTCCCTCCTCCCTTTTCCCTCTCTCCATCTTCGCTCTGGCCTTTTCATCTCCCCCCGCCGTCTCCGCCTTTACCCCTCTGTTGTTTTTTCACACCAAGATTGCGTGTCCGCCTGCCTCTCTCCATCCATGTTATTCCCCTCGTTTAAGCCCTTCCTCTTCTTGTTTCTCCCTATCCCCATCTTCTAATAATCCCTTGCTGGATGCCTTTAACACTCTCGCCTACTCCTCTGACCATCGCTCCGCCGTTTTCACCCCTACTGCATCGGCCGAGCAGCTCCTTACCTCCACTTCACTAACCTACTGCTTCTTTCCCCTCTGTCTCCCCATGTCTCCCTCTTTCTCATGTGTTTCCCCTAAGATTGATGACTCCCCGCCACAAGGCGAGTGGGCCTGTTTAAAGATGCATGAGGTGATGAGGCCAAGTTTTCTCCGCTCTCTCTTCCCTCCTCTCCTCCCAACTCAGCAGCCACCTCTGCAAGAGGCTTCCCGCCGATCCCGGGCAGTCAGAGGCCACCTCCAAATCAGACAGCCCTCTCCCCCTCCCAGCTCTTGTCAGGACGGCTGAGTGTGACGTATGACGATCAGCTGGCAGACAGTGTGATAAATGACACTGCTGAGGGCCCGCGACTTAAAAAATAAAAAAAGAAGAAGAAAAAGGGCTGGCAGTCATCGATATGATGATGATGCACCGAACCAACGGGGAAGAGGAGGGAGAATCTGTGTGGTGAAAATAGATGAATAAAAGTTTAACGGGCAAGTTGATGGCGGTAGTTTTTATTTTAAACAGAGGCGACTCCTAACCTTGTCGTCCTCTTTCGCTCTCGTATTCTTCACCCTTAGCCGCTATCCCTCGTTCTTTAATATAGAGTCACATGAAGTGAAATAAGGATCCATCACTCACAATGTTTATTGTGTATTAAGGTATGATAGGTCTTCCTCTGTTTAGTGTCGAAAACAATGTAGTAGAAGATTTAGGTACAGTTTGAGGTGTAGTTATGCAGTCGTGGACAAAGATCTGTTATTTATTTTATTCTTTGACATTTTTTTTTGTTTAATAATTAATTTTATTCATTACTTTGTTCCTTTCCACTCAACTTCAAAGTACTACCTAACAAACAAATGTGTAGTTAGTTAGTACGACAGTTTAAAGTTTCAAAATCAGCTCAACAATTCACGTAAAAAAATGTGTCAATGGATCTTGGATGTTAACCGAGCTCCTGTTTGACTCAAGTGTTGCTCAATAATCTGTTAAATAAAACTTAAAGCACAGTAAGGTAAATAATGTATGACTCTAAGCTGTAATTGATTTCTTCTGGCAGCTTTGGAGCAGCAAAAAAAGCTCAACGCGAACATATTAACACCTTGTAATGTTTGAGCATTGAACAATAAACGACCGGTTGAACTTATCAAGAAGGAAACGCTCAATATCGATGATGAGGGGGTCAATTATTGATCACTTTTTCTTTAGTTCAACAGATGTCAATAACTTCCATCGAGGTCTCGATGATCTGTTCTCAAATATTCATGCTCTACCACGCGGCGTGTTAAATGTCCTCCAAGCGAGACTCTCCGATCTCACGACTCATCTGCGTGAAACGAAGGCCGGTCCGGCGTCTGACCCCGGAAACGGACCCTCGATTAGTGAATGAGCAGTTTGACCCAAGCTGCCTAATAGACTGCCATCAAGCAGGCAGGAGGTACGGAGCGGAAAGTGTCTTCTTCCCCGATCATTAGGGCCGACGCAGACAAAGCGTCCAGCTGGAAGACGATAAGAAGAGACAGGTCTTACTTCGTTTTGTCTTGACAGAGGGATGAAGAGAGTTAGGAGGAACCAGACTATTAAAGGACTGTTCCTGGGAGATCTGTTCATTTTTTTCTTTTTTACACATTCTGCCCCTTAAGATTGACTTAATAACATACATTCAGACGGGGACATAAAGTCATTACTGCCACCAAGATCTCCCTAAGCACCGACGTACACACCCATCCCCAAGATATCCTGCCGTCTGACGATAAAATCTTTTTACAAACTCTTCTTAAGCCATCGTATTTAGACAGCGTGCAAAACATGCGAAACAAACCAGATATACCACGTTAAAGATGCTAGTAGGTGTTTTTTTGTTTTGTTTTAAGATAATTTTTTTGGCCTTTTATGCCTTTATTGATAGCACAGCTGAAGATAGACTGGAAGCAGGGGGCAGAGAGAGAGGGAGTGACACGCAGTAAATTAGCCGTCCGATGTGGGATTCGAACCAGGGCCAGCTGCAGCGAGGACTACAGCCTGCACACATGGGGCGGCCGCTTAACCCATTATGCTACCGACCGCCCCTAGTAGGTGTATTTTTAAACTTTCCACAGAGCAAAGCTAGTAGCTACGCTAAGTGCTGCCTCAAACCAGCTCTGTGATTAAAGCACAACATTAAATTAAACAGAGGTGATAACAGAAATTGAAACAAATTAGACATAGTGTGTTTATTAGTGAGCTTTAGAGACGGCGGCTTTTCCGTAATTTGAGTTTTAATGCTAAGCTAAGCTAACTGAGAGACATGATAATGGTTATGAAAGTGTCAGATTCAGCTGCTGTTCGTTATGGCTAACACTTTGGCATGTAACCTCACTAAAAACTACAAACTTTTAGCTTCTTTCCCATTTTTATGCTAAGCTAAGCTTGGCTAAACACCCTGATTCTGTACACATGGACATGAGTTTGATCTTTTTCATGCTTTCAAAAGAAAGCAAATTTCGCCTAAAATGTACATGGGCGTCTATGAAAATGATTGATTGATTACAGAACCTCCAATCACTCTGAAAATGTTCTTTAGGGGCAGGTATTGGAGGTGAAAAAAAGAAAAAAAGAAAACAGCATGTGAAAAGAAAGAAAGACTGTGAGACAGAAGATTATTACGGAGCCCTGAGGTAAGAATGAGAGAGAAAAATAAGGCCAGACAGGGAACGAGATCGTCAAAGCGACAGCCCGACAAGCAGAAAGAAGTAAACCAGTGGTTGATAGATGACTGCAAGATGTAGAGGATGCACTCATACCTTCTCGTTCAGCCCGAAATATGAAGGTCCGGAGGTTGGTGACCACCTCGAACTTGTTGTCACCAAGTCCTCGCACCTGGCGGACAGCGCTGGCCAGGATCATGCCTTTAGAGTACATCTCCTAAACACGGGGAGACACGTGAACACACAGATAAGAGCGCTGCCAAAACACACGCCAAATAGGTGTTTCAACACAGGCTGACACGCGCGCCGCTTCATGCATGCTAATAATGTTATTGAATTGTTGCTTATTCCTATTATCTGCATCTGCGGAGCCACAATTACTGTTTCCCAGCGCATTGTTTGCATCAATAGATGTGTAATCTGGAGTTGAATTACCGCCGACGAAGGATCTCGTTCAATTTGAAACGCCGCTGACAGACATCCTCAACAAACTGGAGCCAAACACATCAATACGCCGTCAAATTTACTTGCAGGAATAGCTTTCCTAGTTTCCTTTCAAGCAATAACTCTGATAAATATAATATATAAAAAAACAATAATAACGCCACTGCAGGAATACAAACAGGAGACATGTTTTTATATGAGCTGTTAAGCAAGCCAGGATCGACGCAACATTTGACATTAACACAAATAACTCGAATTACAGACTTGAAATATGGGTAATTTTTTGAAAATGGAGGTGCAGGAAACGGCCCAAAAAGTGAATTATGACGCATTAAAGAAGCACCAAGCGCGAGAATAACACAAACATACACACAAACACGCGTGTAGTGCTGTCGTTTGGGTTTTGGGAGACATCATAAAACAAATCTACAAGCGGGAAACAAACTTCTCAAATATTTAAAGAGAGGCAAACACGCTGTAGTGGGGATTTGGGTAAAGCACAGGAAGTGCCTGGTGGGTAGTGTGTGTGTGTGTGCGTATTGTTTCATTACCACCATGTTTTCCCATAGCAGCACTAGCGGAGGCATCCAAATATGGAGGAATGATGCACTGGAGGCTTCATGACCCTCTTTACAGCCTCCCTTGACAATGGCAATTAAAGTACTGGGTCATTGTCAATATGAAAAACTGCAGACAAAAAAAAATAAAACAAAAACACAAACTCGAGACGTCGATATTATCACTTCTAAAGGAGCGAGCGTCGAATCAGTATTCACACCGTGACGTTGGCCACTGCAGCAGAGAGAGAAGTTGAAAGAACATCTCGGATTGTAACGTTCTGGCGCCGGAGTGAACCGGAGGACAGGAGTACATCACGCTCATGTAGCGGCGTGAAAATCAGGAGGGGTCGTCGCAGCCATTGCATTATTCATGTCGATAATGTCATTATCATTGCAGAGTATGACAAAAAAACATCCCGGCCCCCCTTTTCTCTCTGACCTGAATTTTGATTCTGTGCAGTCTAACCCGTGCACGAGATATATAACGGATAGCGGGTGATTGTCATGCGCAATTACCGTACGTCATATCCTGCGAGGGGGTGTGCGAACGGAGGATGAATGGAGGAAGGAGAGAAAAGAGGAAGTGAACTCCTGACTCCCTCTCGCCATTCTTAATTAAGCCGAGTGACCTTGCCGTCCACGAGAGCCTATTTCTGGAGACCACGCAGGCCGAAAATACACCAGCCGGCGCAGTCAGTTAGGGAGAGAGGTGGTGGGATGGAGGGAGGGAGCATGAAATACAAAAAAAAAAAAAAATGAAAGAGAGAGAGAGAGAAATTAGGTTTGTGTGAAAGGCCAAGGAGAGGGCTGCGAGGAAAGGGCGAGGAGGAACGATAAAAACAAGAAGAGGCGACGTGGAGTTTTTACGACCAAAGCAGAGATGCAGCTAGAACGAGGCGGCTGCGGCGGCGGCACGGGAACATCGTGCAGAAAATGAAGACGCCTAAGAGGGTCACGGAGGGGTCCTCCTCATATTAAAGCAGGATGTTAACAATGGCAAGAAGTGGCTCAACCTAATTACCGCCAGCCAGCCTCGTTCGTTCCTCTCCCCAGGTGTTTCACACCAATATCTCCCTCTTTCACTCTCTAAATTTAGACAGAAGTTAAAGGAAGGTGAGGAGAGGAGAAAGTGAAGCGCGTGGATGAATTAGCTCGGTGGCTGTGCACTGATAATTATACCCGGAGTATGGGTTAACGGTAATTAATTGTTTTAATTCCAGTTTCGGGGTCACGGAGGAGAGAGTTGTTTAATTGCGAGATGTGCATCTGTAAATACTCTTGACGGGCGCAGTCGGCGGAGGGTTGATGGAGAGACGGAGAGGTCAGCGCTGAGACGTTGGATTGAGACGTGACGCCGCGCACAGCAGCCGCCCACACACATAATGTTTATGGACTAATCTCAAGACGAAGGACTGCCAGGGATTCAATGAGGCCTAACTATCTCTCTTTCTCCAATAACAGGCACACCTGACTCGCCTCCCCTCTGCCAAACATCTCCTCCACTCTCATTCCTCCCCCCTCTCTCACTCTTCACCTCCCTCCCACTCCCACATCCTCTCACTCTGGAGCTGCTACCCGCCCAACATTCGTGTCATTTTGTCGCATTTCTTCTTTCCCTTTCTTTGTGAAACTGCCCGTCCTGCGTGGATAACTACGTGTCTTTTCTTTCAAAAAAAAAAAACCAAACCTGGTAAACTTCAGGAAACAATTAAGGCAGAGCAATGGAGCTAAAGCTCACAATAATGGAGGAGCCGTGTGGAGAAAAGCAGGGAGGAGGGTAAAGAAGAGGGAGGTGGAAAGAGTTTTTACCACCAGCATGGAGTTAAGGTTCTTTGGCGTCTCCACGGCGGAGGATTTTGAATGGAGGCACGAGGACACCAACTGGTCGTGTCGGAAAACTGCATGCTTTGAGAAGAAGCTTGTGGACAAGAGAACAAACATCTCCACTGTGTGTTTCAAGGATTTTTTAAAGATGCTGCTTCCAGGCAGAGCAAAGACACGAACGTTTGTGAAGTTAGTCAGCCAAAGTGGCCATCAACAGGACAGATTTTTGCGATATGTGCATGTCTGAAGCCAAATAATTCAGGTATAATCATCAAATATTGATGGTGTGTGCAGTTTTCCCGGCTTAAATACAAGGATGAGGTTTAAACCTGCACCATTAAAGTTTTGGAAGGCGAGTGCTATTAGTGAAACATTAAGATATTCGATGCGGTTAAGGTGTTTGCATGCAACATCAGCATTCTTTAGCCACCTGATCGACAGTTTCTACCAACTCCTGATGAAAATATCTGTCTCTTTAACCACTACATGCTATGTGTTGTTAATTTTTGAGCCGACTGGCGCTGGGAGGTAGCACACAGGGGGTTTGGAGCTTTTTTCCCTGAAGAGAACATTGAGATTTAATCAAAAACAGTTAAGTTGGGGGGCCAGAAAAACCAAAACAAAAGCTGAAAGGGGCTAAAAGGGAACTAAAGGGTTGGGGTGATAATTCACTTGCCACTACAAGCTTCGTTGTGAGTATCAAAATATTTTAAATTAACTTTTTTTTTTCTTGGGATCACCTTAAATTCAAGGGCGTGAAACGTCGATTGTCGATTCTTAGATGTTTTTTCTGCGCGATTAAGAATTCTTAGATTTCAAACTGTGTCCGCGATGCGTTGGGCTCCGGTGATCAAAATGAAACGACGCATGGATTAAAGAAAAAAAAGAAATACAGGAACAGTCCGGGGTGTTACTGCGAGTGTCAGCTCAGGCATCTTGGGAAGACACAGGAGGGAGTAAGCAGGAGAGCTTTGCAGCATCAGACAGGCAGACAGACAGATTCTCAAAGACTGATCCACGATCCTAAACCCTTATCTCCCCTTTGGCCTTCCATTCAGCCTCACCCGCTCCTGTCTCCATCCTCTCATCCCTTCATCCCCCTCCAGCCACCTTCCTCACTTCATCCCCTCACTACCCTGAAGCCAGGCTTTGGACTGTTTTCACAAACACACACACACGAACAGACACACAAAAGACAAGACATCACATCAGGGACCATGAAGACTACATCTCAGGACCAAAGCGTTCTCTCAAGTCAATCTCGGTGTTGACGAAATCGGGCGAAAGGGGGTGATTGATGAGCCGGATTTGGATACAGCGGCGCAGAGAGGGAGAAGTGAGACCGAGGATCTCGCTACTCTCCCACGCCACCTCTGCAACCCCGATGATGACATCACCGCGGCCAGAGACCTTCAAGCTGCGACTGTGATTAAGTGCGATTAAGTCCTGTCTGGGGCTGACAGATCCCACAGGACCTTAAACTACAAAAAGAGTTTTGTGGGGTGTTGAAAGTTTGAGAGAGAGAGAGAGAGAGAGAAGGAGAATGTTTCAGCGTGTAGGCGTTTTTTACTTTTATGTGTGAGTATTTAAGAACGGACAGTCCGAACTGAGGCCAAATGCAGAGTGCACAAATTTCACAATGATTCGTCTAAGGCACTTTTTTTAAGACCAGATAGCTCTGGTGGAGCGTGCGACCCATATACCGCTGGCCCCTTTGTTGCCGTTCCCACTCTCTCTTTCTCCACTTACCGTCATTCTTAAGCTGCTACTTACAATAATAAAGTTTCAAAAGCCACAAAAATATGTGATATAATATAAAAATAATAAATATCAGGTCAACATTTTAAAGCAAAAGTATAATACACTTTACAGACTCAAAAATACTTACGTCTGCTTGTATATATTGTATATATTTTTATTTCTATTTTTATTTTTTATCTTTATTTTATATTTTTGTTTCATATTTTATTTATTTTATTTTATATATATGTTTACATCTTTAGGTTTGGACAGAGAGAAACGTAATTTTAATTCTGTGTATGTCTTGTACATTTGCAATTTTGACAATAAAGCAAACTTGAAACTAAAACTTTTACAGAACAGGGTAGAACTGGCTTTATCCACCATATGCCAGTTTAATACCTGTATATACAAGCACTAGAACACTTGCATATATATTATTTATATAGTTTTGTATTTTATTCTTCATATACGTGTAGTGCTTGTGTTCAGCTCGTAAGTGTCAGCCTCAGATTTAGATTTATATACGCGAGATGATAGCAGCTCAGTTTAGTCTGAATTCATTTCAGTTCGTTTTAATCTTGATATATGTACTCCATCATAAATATGCCGATGAGGGGATGATCCCATTTAGAAACAATTAGTGAATGTTGGAGTGGGATTTAGCTCCGTAGAGCACCTGGAAGACTGGAGATGAATAGTATCCAATGAAAGCACGACAAGACAGTTAAAATAGAATAATCCTAAAATCAATAGATGTGAGATCAGCTGTGTGGGCTTTGCACTCATGCATTAACGCGACAACAACTAGGCTGGAAAACAAGCAGCACAGTTAGATATTAGCAGCACACGTGTCTGGGAACACAAACCGCCAGGCTCATACTTTAATTTATGACATTAGGCGGCGCGCTGAGAGATTTCCTGTCTGTCTGTGCGATGTTCTTCTACCCCGGGCCCTGTGGAGGTGGCACCGGGTGGTACACGCGGGGTGGCACGGGGGCTCAGCTGGTCGCACAAAGCGGGGATGACAGAGAGATTGTGCTCGACCTCTCCGCTCACCCGAAACATGATGGAGCCCTCTGCTTTCTCAGAGGGGAGAGTCACATTGGCAGGATGACTTCTAAAAAGTCTAAACAACATTCCCCCTGCACCCACTCGCTCGCTCACACAGACAAAGGCAAACTTTCATCTTTACCCAAAAAAAATAAATAAATAAAAAATGCCAGTGCCCACGCCGGCAGTGACGCTGAGCTTATAAAGTGCTGACTCGCTGGCCTCCCTGCCGATTCCCACTCTGCCGGCGACTGAGCGTGTCCTGATAAATAAAAGCAACAAATGCAATGGAAAGAGAAAACGAGGGGAAAGAGAGAGAGGGGGGAGGGAGCGAGAGAGCACGGAGGGCTATAATTAGTAAGTGATTAACGAGCCGGCATCAGACAGGTCCCACATCATTGATTGTGATGTTGTGCAATGCTGCAGCAGCGAAAACGAGCTGGCCCTGGGAAGGGGCGGCGAGGTCAACACTCTCACTCACACACACACACACACACACACACTCACACAGAAGTGTTTGTTCTTAGTCTGAGATACATCCAGTGGTCATTAGTGGGAACATGAAGGTAGAGCACATTAAGTCAGATAGGTTATGGCCGCTTGAGGCTCATTTGAGAGCGCAGAATGCTTTCAAAGTCTTTTTTAGTAGGAGAAAAAAAAAACAGAGTTTATGCACCTCAGACACAAACGACGCATATTTTACATGTCTGCTTTCAACAGTTTCATTCATTCCTGTTCTTCTAAACTCACTCAGAGTTATGAATGTATGAAGTGTACTCCAGCTGCTGTAACTCATCAAACATCTACCACTAATTTTTGGGTTACGTCATGGTTGCATGATAATGCAGTTAAAGCGCAGATTGATTTTTGGACAGTCTGCACCTGCGTTACCTCTCGGGGCCTTTGTATCGAGTGCTGACTAAAACGTATCCGGAGCATCAAGTATTGGAAAGAGTCAAGTAAGTAAGTCTGAGTCCTCGCCGGGATTCTTGTTTAGAGATTTCCTGAAATCAGAGAGCTTTCCCATCTTCAGACGATATTTCATTATTTAATGACGATGAGTTGAGCATAGTTTGCTACATGGATATTAAACATTAAAGCACTGTGGTGCCATAGTTGTGTATAGGGATGTTACATCAGAAAACATTGTCAGTATTAATCATCAGCCATTATCAACTGTTGTGTGGGTTTACTATCACCGCCATCAAATTCGAAACATTTTCCAGCCTTAGTTACCTCATAACAATTCTATTATATTAGAAAAATATGAATGCAGACTTGATTTTTTTACTGTTTTTTGATGACAGAACTCAAATTAGCTGCAAAATTTTAACACACAATGATTTGCAAGAAGGTTGCCTGCGATGTTAAAACAACATTTTGTAACTTTTCTACTATAAATTAAGTCAGCATTGTGAAATAGTAGTTAATTGTGGGAAACTGTAGCTGCTGTTAGCTATTGTCGGCTCACTCTGTTAGCTAGGCTGCCTGGACTGTGAGCTCAGAGCATTAAGGTAGTGGTCCATGAGCGCCGTGGCCGACTGAGCCATACGCGACCATTCTAGTTACGGTTTTAAACCCGACCAGCACCGACCACGGTCCACTGAAGAAGCATCCCAATATGTAAATACACACTCAGCGTCAATCTGCACAGAGCAGTTCGAGCTGGCCTGAACATCAGGCACAGAAACAGCACAGAGAATCCTGACTGATTTTCAAAATAAAACACCCCTGTTCAAATTGCCAGTCGTAACAAATTAAATATGTCGAATATTTACACATTTAGAAGCACCTAGACCAGGACAATGACCAAATCTGAGCAAGTTAAGTCTGGTGCAAAGGGGAGGTTTTGGAGTTAGTGTTCGTACCACAGGTGTTTTGGACCACAGGAAAGAGGACGGTTTTTAGCCCTGGGGAACAGGCGAATGCTGATAGGTAGCAGCAAACAACGTTACCAGGCACCGCAGCCTCTACGGACACAATGACAGAGGCGAAAAGACTGAAGGAGATGTTGACAGAGGGAGTCGAGCAAGAAACCAGACAAATCTGGGGCTGACTTTCAGTCGCGATACAAACACAGCCGTGTTTAAGCTGCCGTCTTGACGGCATTTTTTTTCCGCCTGCCTCCTCTGCAGCTTCTGTTTTTTCAACCCCTCTCCTCTCACCCCACCCTAACGCTTTCTTCGCCTCCGCCCTTCCCTCGCTCTGACGATAAGTCAGGCAATGCTAAGCGAAATTTCAAACTCAACTGTCAGACAGAAGGAGAATGAAGAGAGCTACACGGCGGGAGAATTGCTGACAGAGGCAAAAAGAGAGGAGAGTCTCTCTCTCTCTCTGTCTCTCCTTCTTTCTTTGTCGAAGAACTGGTCAGGTGCCAACATCAATGTACTTTACTGTATGGCTGGGCGGGCACAGAGAGCGCTGGCCTGTCATGCATGGCGTAATGTCGCACTGTCCTTGCCCTCATTCTTTACCCTGCCAAGCTAATGAAGATGATGATGACAATGAGAAAGAAGAGGAGGAGGAGAAGGAGAGGGGAACACTTAGAAGTTGGCTCGGGTATAGATCCGTAGAGCGAAGGAATGCGATCGCGTTCGCCGGTGTGGGTGTGTCGGCGGGACGCGGTAGGAGGGAAATGATGTGCGTTTTCCTCACGCTCACCTTGTCGTTGTTGTAGTAGGCCAGACTCTCGCCGTCAAATCTCACCCACCTCCTTTGAAAAACACATTTTCTGCAAAGAGAAGAGGTGCAAACTCAACCCATCTGCCGGTTTTTGAGTGAAATAACACACACACACACACACACACACACACACACACACACACACACACACACACACACACACACACACAGTAAAAAAAGACAGTATGCCAGTCACTAAATGGCCCTGAACAGGTACTCATATTTCATCAGGAGTGCCATTGATTCATTAATGTCAAGAGTTCTACCAACAGCTGTCAATTAGTATAATCAAAACAAATGGCCACTTACAGTGTGGATATTCAACAGCCCAAGGGCAGTTTGCCAAACCTACTGGATGCATAACAGGTGGTGAAGGACAATATAAGAAAAAAAATAAAAAATGAATGATTGATGGCTCTGGTTTTTGAGCAACAGTGGCACCACAAGCCAAACTGAGCGAGCGCCAACACAGTGCAGTTATCGCCTATTTCCTCATATTATTTATCACTTTTAAATAGTCACCAAAGAGCAGTGAGACACAGGAAAGCAAAAAAAATGAAAATGATCTGCAGAGAAACAGGAAGCAGTGGTTTACTGACTGTAGTGGCTTTCCCTAACATTCGACGGGAAGTGGCGTGAGGTGCACGCTGAGTTGTTGAGGTGGCGGGTTGTGAAACTGGACAGAGAACATGCTCTGATCTTAATGGGTTAATAAATATTTATGGCATTCCTCATGCAGTGTGAAGCTGCAATAAAACTGGTTGATTCATGGTGATTTCATGTAGGTCATGTAGCATTACATCAGATGAAGAAGAATCTCTAATGTGTCCAGGGTTGGGGTTGGTTATCATCTTCAGCCGTGTTGTGACTTACCCTTGAGGCGACAGCTTGTCCAGCCAGCCCACTTTGAGCACCTTGTGTTTCGGGGCTCCGTAGAAACACGCGTATGGAGAAATATCAGGCAATGCATTTCTGGTCACATCCCCCGCGGCGTCTGCAGGATCCGAGTAGAGGTCACACTCCACCATGATTAAAGATCCGTCCTTGGGGCCCGAGGCAGCTGGTCCAACAGCAAGACTCTCAGGGGTCACTGCAAGACTTTGGTCCAGTCCGGCTTCCGGCAAAATGCCGGCACACTCTTCCAGTGTTGAGTATTCGTCTTCGAGGTGGTCTGGGATGGTTTGAGGAGCAGGAGGAGCAGGGGGAGCCTCTTTTTCCTTGGACTCCGTCCGTTTGGGAATCTTTATTCTGGAGCAACATGGATGTTAACGTTAACAGTCATGGCAGGAGGCGATTAGCTTAGCTTAGCATACTTAAATTTCACATTTCAAGCTCATCCACGCTTGAATTAACTCATGCTGTATCTCTAATTTCATCCACACATAAACACAAATGTAAGTTGTAGTCACTGTTTCTTTGTAAACAGCAACAGGAAGTCACTGCAACTTGCAACAATCAAGTGTGGCAGTGGGTAAAACCACAGCTTCAGCCCCTGGCTTCCAGTCTTTATGCTAAGCTAAGCTAATCACCTCTTGTCACCTCACTCACAAACATGGGAGTGGCTTCCTAAAACTCAAACTATGTCTATTAATTCAACAATTTATCAACTTTTTAGTCCGTTATTGCACTTTATAAGAAGGCACAAAATAATATTAGCCTTAGGATGAAGGTTTACTCGTGCAATGTACTTTAATTTCTGTTTAAAAAACAGGATCGTCGTTAACATAACTAACTGTGGGCCTGGAAACTAAAGACTTGTTTGTGATTCTGCTGTCACGATGCACAGCCTCTTTACAGACAACAAATAAAAGAACATTCAGGTGGTCTTTTATGTAAAATATTTTTAAAAAATAGGGAGTACAATCACAATTATTTACTGCAGCATGAATAAGTTTGAATATATATCCCGAAAAATGCCAAAAACCTTTCTTTAAACAAGAGCTACTGTCACATGTCTGAGACAGGAAATGCAGATGCCATGTCTAAGAATAGCATCGATATTATAGCCACGTCTCAAACCACAAATCTGCAGAGCTATATTGTTGTAACACATCAGGCCGACTTATGTGTAAATATGCAGATAAGCTATAACTATGTGGCCACCAGAGTAACAAACTGTCTGTTTGTACTTGCTGCACAACTTGATAAAATCTATCACTTATGTATCTAATGTGCGACGCTGAGACTTGTAACCACAATCTAATGAGCGCTCTGTAATAGTTCTCCTTCAGCGGATCTGAATATCTATATATAGAGGGGACGGCAGCATAACGTACCTCTGTTTCTTCCGTTTTATCTTGTCCTTAAACCCCTTCTGCAAACCTTCTTTAGCGCCTTGGTCCTAGGAGAGATTACCATCAGATGAAAAGAAAGTGTCCATCTTTCAGTCAGACACTGTTATCATGTTGGTGCGCTAAGCTGTGTTAACTTTAGTGGCTAGGTGACATTTCTATTAACCTCAGGGGGCAAACTGAAACAAGCACATTTTCCACTCCGCTATGTGACAACATTAACACCGAGAGGGAAGTTCGGTGCGGCTGATAGTGTTGAAGATCTGAGAAATGTCTGTTCCTCTTTGCTACTCCGCTGTCCACTAGTGGGAATGTACGTCGTCTTACCGGAGTGCTTTCAGGTCCGTTGTACAGGAACATTTCTCCGTAGGGAGCAATAGGTGTCAGATGTCTTTGAAGTGGAGCTAAAAAAGACGCAGAGACAACACAATGGCCGGGTTTGTAGCCGGGATTAAAACTTGCAGAACACGGCGTCAAAGCCTAAACGTGGTGCATGAAAAAGTAAGGAGCTTAACAGGATTGTTCCAGTTAAATTTTTAAATCACTCAGATGCTATAGTGCTCTTTGATTAAACCAACTCATTGATCTGAATAAATGTGCAAACCCTTGATCCGTGTAAGCAGTAAACCAATTAAATTTTGTTTTAGCGTGCCCATCTCTCTGCCTCGGCCTTTTCCCCGTGCCCAACTGGGAGTATGATCCTCCTCGGCCTGCTTCAAAAAACAGACAGAGGAGTCGCTGCCAAGGCCATTTCTCTTGGCTCCTGCAGGGACCGTGGTCGGTGGTCGGTGGAAGCTTAGACGAAGAACAAGAAGAAGAGCGACTCTGGCCAGACACTATTAGTCTGGAGACCCGGGGGCCACCCTGCGTGGGCCACAGCCTGTCACAGTGAAAAATGACACCACCCTCTCTTGAGGATTGCGAGGGCCAGAAGACGCCGCCATGGGGGCCAGGCACACACATAGAAGCAGATATGCGCGCATACGAAGATCGAAAAGCCCCTCGGACGCATAAAGACGCCTTGAGACGTAAAAGAATGGACGGGTAAATGAGTACTCGCGCCGATACAGACGTGAATGCGCTGCTTTTAAAAGCTTTACAGACACACACTTTGAAACAATGCAGGCCGTTACCGAAGGACACAAAGGGCATGTACGGGGCTTTATGAAGGAGTCATTTTACTTGATGATAGAATCCACTCCACAGCCGCATCCTCCACGGACAGGCTTGGTGGGCAGACAGCAACCATCAATCATCATCTATCAGCCGACCTTCAGGCCACTTGTGATTCTCTCCAAGGGGTCGCCGGACGCTACTGTACTCAATTCCCGTCCGATTCACTCTATTCTCCCCTCGCTGGCTCCGTGTCCGAGCTTCTGGCTTTGTTTCTGTCCGACGAACGACGCTGCTTCTTCTTTATCTGCTGCTGACCAGACGCGCTCTCACGTCGCAGTCCGGGAAACGACCTAGATGCCGACCGTCGGTTCGCGAGTCGTGAGAGGAGGGGAGATTGATTTTGTTGTGAATGAAGCCTCCGTTCTTTTAAGTCAGGGAGTTACGGGTCAGTTTGTTATTATCACTCCTCTGTGTCACTCCCACGCTGAACAGCCACCGTCTGAACTTGAATTAGTCACCGGGCAATTTATTATTTCTGTCACTGCTTCTCTGAATGCAATAATGAATAGTTAAAGAAGAAGAATAAAGAATGTTAATCAAAAAAATAAACATATTACAGTTACATTATATTCATCATGTTATTATTATTATTATAGAAGAAAGCTAAAACATTCCAAATGTTTTAAAATTAACATAAATGTTGCGTTTAGTGCTAATTAGCATATCTTAAACTTAAACTAAGATAGTGAACCGAGTTTTGCAATTCGTCAAACGTCCACTTGAGGCTGGCTCCAGAATTGAGTCAGTCTCCATAAGTCCCCATGTTCAAATGTCCAACTTCACAGCAGAAATTGGCAGGAATTGAATTTAATATGCATAACTATGTTTTGAATTCTGTATATTAACCTCAAATTAAGAATTGTTGCGTTTTTATTAACTGTAAATGAAACTTTTGTATCTACAGAGGGAGCGTGTCCTCTTCCACGGAGTCGCACGCGTTGACCTGCCATGTTTCTACAGCATCAGACAAAACACTGATCTGACCTTTCATTTCTCTTTCGATCTTGAAATGGGAGGCGAGCGGTATACAGCTGGTTGCAACTAGATGCCGTTAAATTCTACACACCGCACCTTTAAACCCAAAGATATTCAATTTACGATAATATTAAACAAGAAAAAAGAACTTAATTCTCGAATCAGAGAAGCAGAAACGAGCTAAAATTTGGAATTTGACAAATCGACTCATACGTTACAAAAGTCCAAAAATCGTGACATTAGTTCAATATTGAAGAAGTCCTCAGCTTGCTTTTTAATAGAGTATTGAAACACAAAAATGTCTGGTGTTCAGATTATCAAAAGCCTGAAAAAGATGGATTATCTAAATCAGTTTTTATTATAGACTATATCACTTTATGAACTTCCAGGTAGGTGTGAAAGTATCACGCCACGGTCAGGCAAGAGCAAATGTCACAGGAACAAATAGCCTACACATTTATAGTGCTAAAAAAGGAAGTGCACCGAGTTGTGTGTGAGGGAAGCTGTACGACCAAAGGCCTTAAAAAAAAAAAAAAAGTTCCTACAACTGCGATGATTACAAATTTATTTTCTTTTTTTAAAATGAGGAGAGGAAGTGTTGATGTGTTAATTAAAATTCTGTCAGCCTACAATACCAATACAATAAGTCTTGATTGAACACAACAATCATTCGGGGAGACTCGACTGCACTTTTTTTTTTTGGATCTCATCTCGGAATAAACTCTTCAAATGTGCTCTGGTTAAATAATATGTCAAATAACGTCTTGCTAGAGCTCGCTGTGAAGGGAGATTTCGCTCGCTTGTCGCGCTCCCCGTTTCCCAGCTCTGGGACCGTCTTGGCTTCCTCTATTCCTCCGTCTCTCAGACTGTTTTGCATCCATCTCCTCTTCCTTCCTGTCTTGCTTTTTCTGTGTAGTCTTGCTCCCTTGTCTTGTTCCACACAGAGAAAAAGTAAAACAACGCCTACCTAGAGACAGAGTTCTTTCCACAAAGAAAGAAGCCAAAAAAAAGGAGCATAAAGTATCTCACATGGACAGAAACTGTTGATATACTGCAAGAGAAACGGTCAGATCCAGACCCAAAAGGAGTGACGTGTTCACAGGTGTTTCATACAGACATCTGAGGACAGAGAACAGCTCGTCCGATGAGAAATGAGGGTCGAAACAGGCCCAATAAATCCAGCGAGGCAGGAGGACGAATTCTAAACATATTTGTACTGGTTGTACCACGAGTCTCTATGTTGTTAGCAAAGTTAAACAACTTCTAAAAAACTTTGGAGAGCCGGGCAACAGGAATACACACCAGGGTCTCGCTGAGGGACAAGATGTGAGAGTGCTTATTCCCTATGAGATGTGCGCTTGAAACAAGGGCGACGTCGCTAGTGAATCCCTAAGACACAGCTTCCCAAAAACCACCTACCCCCACCCACGCACAACCCTCATCTCCTCTTGCCTTCTTTCATCCGGGCAAACAACAGCACCGCCGACTCTACTGCCTGAATAAAATATTCATGGCAGAGATGAAGCAGATGCAGCTGAAAGAGTGTGTACCTTTCTGTATGCTGTTTGCACCGGTGGGACCTTCGGAGCCGGTTAGGTGTTCAGGGCTGCTTGTTTGCACTGGTGGTTTGCTCCTGAGGAGGAAGAGAAATCAGCGGATCAGAAACGCCAATGCAGCACGTGGGAAACATAGCTAACACCATTTAGACATGAAGGCTGTCGGAATAGAGATGTGAAACTCCGAAAGTTAGTTTCACAAAGTTAAACAGCGTCATTGATGTTACGTGGAATGCAGCATCGAATACGAAAGAGAAGTTTTCGGATTGTTTTTTGTTGTCTTGTTCGTTCATGCCGTGTCAGTGCGCAAATATATTTCTCCAAGTGCTTCTCAGCTTGTGAGTTTAATCAGTCCGTAGCTCGTAAACTTTCATAAAGTCAAAATGGCGAAAAGGACTCGCGGAGAGTTACAGGAGAAGAATGTTTGTTAACTAAATGTGAATCTACCAGCCAACAGCCAGTTAGCTTTGCACAAAAACTGCAGGGACAGCTGGTGTAGCTTTATACACAGTTTTAAAATGTCTATTTTCTCAAGTAGAAGAAGTAAAATTTAGCTTTCTTGCCAAGTATTAGATGTTTGCTAAGCTAACGAAATTATATTATCAATAAGTTCCTGACACTTCCAAAGCTCCAAACAGATCATCAAGTTAGAAAAGTTTCATTTATTAAATACAAAACACAAAAGCTTAAGTTGAGCAGCTAGCCCTGTTACTTTACATAAGTTTTTACACTTAGTGTTTGTCCCGTATCTGTTTATATGTTTGTTTCTTCTAATGTGTAACCTCCAAACTTGAAAATTTCTAGCTTTCTGGCTAAATTTCTACATCATACTGATGCTAATGTGTGTTGTTTTTGATACATAAAGTTAATAAAGTGCAGTAAGTTGTGTGTTTGTGTATAATAAACAAATAAATACATAAATATCACGTGTTAATAGTGAGATTTTGGAGGTTTTGTTACCCCTAGCTGTTTCTTGAAGATCTTCATATGAGAGTGGAATCTCAATGTGTCAATGAATGAGCACGTTTCCTCAAAGTTAAAGTTTAACTGGAGGTTTACCTGTCCAGGACTGGTGGTATGATCGGATTTGGGATTTCAGGGACGGGCCGGTGCCTCAGCCGGTATGAGCGAGTGGGCCGTGGACCTTTAGGAACTTTAAAACTGGGCTGTGCCTCGTAGATGGAGTTTTCCACCATTTCACAAGGAAAACCTCCGCTGTCTTCAGTGAACGTCGAGTAGGGGTCTTCAGTAGGATTTGGGAAAGAGTCGGTGCTGGACAGCGAGGGATCTTCTGAGGATATCTCCCAGTCCGAGGGCATCTCGGAGATGCAGATGGACTCACTGCTACTGCTACTGCTGCGACTGGAGGACACGGAGGCAGGGACGCAGGTTTGGTCGGACATGGTTGTTCGGATATTCGGATATTGCGGATTACGCGGGGCCGGTAAAGGAGGCCGGACGTATCTGCTCTCTGGTTCCTCCTCGTTTCCTGTTCCCAGTCCTGCTCCTGGAGGCAAAGTCTGACTCCCCTCTAAATCATTATCCCTCGTCTCCTTTCGCTGGTGCTGACATGACGTCCCTCTCTTTTTATCCTTCAGGAAGATATGTCTCGGGTGTGGCATGGGCTTCCTTCGGCGCTTGTTCCCACCCTCTTCCTCTTCATCTTCCTCTTCGCCGCTCTGCTGCTTCACCCCGAATGCTTCCAGACTCCGGAGGATGCGCCTACGATGGCCTGTTGGAAACACTCTAATCTCCAGGAGGCGCTCATCTGTGAGGTCCTCGCACTCTTCCAGAGTTTGGTAGCCGCCTTGCTGGAAACACGAGATGTACTGGGGCAGGCGGAGGGTGTCCAACCACTCCACTATCTCCTGGCTCGGCTCTGGAGGTTCCGACATGATGCTCTCGTCTCACCTCTGCCACATGAGGAAGAACTTCATAAGATGTAGCAGTCCAGCTTTAAACTGTGGACACAAAAAACACATAAAATAAGTGATGGTGTAAACTTGAGAGGCTATAAGTGCCATCATCTATGCATGACTGCACCAACAGGAATAATTTAAAATATCTGTTAGCCTCTAATGATGCGCATTTCCCTACAAGCCAAAATTATTCAAAGTGGATATTGATTTCTGTCTTCCAGGGAAGATCTGCAGGTGAAATTTTAAAAAGCGAGTCGAGACCAGAGAAGATCGATACCAATGTTGATATCTGCATGCTGGATGTGAAACTGCAACCCCTTAGAAGGGTTAACCTAGCTTAGCATGAAGCAGGAGAGCACTGGAAGCAGCTAGTTTGGCATTACGGCATATTAAAAAAAAAGATACAAGGAAGTTACCGCAACAGACCCAAGAAGTATTTTGGTATAAACTCTGACTCTGTCCAACTGGAAGCTGTGGTATTTCTTTACTTAACAATAAAAACCAAACCACTCCTTTTGCGAAAACCAAAAATACACAAGATGCACTTACTGTACATTCAACAATATATGAGGAAATGTGCTAGGCAACAAAAGCAAACCTAAATTTGCAACACCCGGGTCTAAAACAGAAGGAAACCAGCAATAGCTCTTATGACATAGCATGCCACCATCATAGTGTGGCTCTCTGGTCAGGTTACCGGTAAGAGACTTCCCTTCAGCTCTGACATTTGAAGCATTCACAGACTGAACTCCTGCAGAATGTCAGGCTGACATCTTTGTCCCATTTTCTGTTCTTACCTCCAAATCCAAAGCTCTATATCACAGCTCGCTGCCCGGCAACGTAAACAGGTAATAAACCTTCGGATGGCGATGGCATTGTTAAACGTCCGTTTCCTGAAGCTCTTACAACCGCTATCTCCTCAAAGTCGAGCGCTGATGAAGTGCACAGCGGCGCTGCTGCTCTCTCCTCTAACACAGTGTGAACTCAAAAGGAAGATAAATCATCATCAACATCTTGTCATGTCCACTTCTCTTTTGGGATGTGAAGTGTTACTTCTGCTTTCACGTAAAAAAAAACCCACAATCTTCTGGCTCATACAGTTCATATATACAAGCGGGTTCAACGGCATTGACATTAACAGGTGATGCAAACATAGCATCTGTTCTGATGTGATAGTGTGCTTGGCACCACCAAAGGGACAATGTCAAGTTGACATCAGTCGTGTTCGTATGTGAGAGAGGCCTTTTTTTTTTAAAAATTCACCCTGTGATAACACTTTGGCAGCCACACCGCCTTGCAAACGAGAAATTAAGCCTCACAATAGAGTCCTAGACATGCCAAGCTGTGAACTACACACAGGGTGAACATGCAGGGACCCGTGTTGGCACACGCCAAAATCTCGCTTGCTTGCTTGCTTGCCACGACCCGCTTCCACCATCTCCTGCAGAGTGAACAGATAGAGAAGTACAGGAGATGGGGAAACATATGAAGCGGTCATAAAAGATACAGGTCATAAAAAAACATGTTTCCCCCTACAAAATAAAAGCATAAGACAGGAGAGGTGTATGTCTTGTGTTACACCCATCTCCTGGAACACCACAGGTATGGTTAACCAGCATAAAGGATGAGTCACTGCACACACACACACCTACACACACCTACCTCATACTTCTGCACATCCTACTTTGAACAAAGTCCAATGTTATCCCCTTCCTGGTTTGAAAAGAAAATACCTTTTCTGCCATGAGGGTCATTGAACGCAACACACACCTTTACGCGTGTGACACGACGCACGTTGTGCGTGTTTACACAAAAAAAAGTGTCACAACACTGAGAACAACGTAACAGCAAACTGAGGTAAGAGTGACGCGGGTTTTTTCCACCTCACCTTCGCGTTGAGCTTCATTCAAAACGCGCCAACACGTCCAGCTTTGACGCATTAATAAATTAATTGTGAGGAGTCTCGTGCTCTCTTGTCCAAACGCTTTGAAGTCAGGTGACGTAACACGCTGACCGTGCGTGCGTCCTGGCCGAGGGTATAAAAGCTTCAGGGCATCACTCCAGACTGTGGTGGTCCACGAAACAAAATGTTCTGAAGTCCTCACAGCGACACTCGTCTGTTGTTTCTTCTTCTCTTCCCACCCACCCCAACTCTGCCTGTCTCTCTCTCTGTTCAAGCACCGAGAGCAACTCCACGCCCATTTCAGAGCAGGGCCAGGAGTTCAATGTCAGCTCTGTCCTCACCTAAAAAAAAAAAAACCTCCTGTGCAACACATTCACAAACTATATTTTGCATTTGTGTGACAGTTTAATACATCCTTCCTGTTCAGTGAAAGCAATGCATGCATGCATGTATGAGGAAATGGGCTCAAAGCTAAACAAACTTATTTTAAAATCCCTTTAAATCCCTTTTGGATTAGCACGGTCACAAAGCATAAAACATGTAGTTACTAATGAAAAGTGGAGTTTTTATCACCATACTGATTATTTTCTCTAGAATATGACCCGCTGATGTAGTTCAAACTCCCAAACTGTGTGAAAAATAGTAAAAAAATGTGCACAACCTTCAATCAAAGCGGTTAGATGCGACACAGTGGAGGCACTTTGTGGATGTTTCGTTGGAAAAACGTGCATGTCCCAGCTTGATCCCCAGGCCCCGGGCTACACATTCAACACGGACAGGAATGCAGTGGGCCTGCCTGGCACACTCAATGAAGCGAATCCTGAGGAAAGAGGAACACTTTCTGTTTTATTATTTTCATCTACGCGTTATTTATTAGATTAGATGTTTTTAATAGGGTGGTAGGATGCATGAAAAGAGAAATACTGAAGATGGTAAGCTGGCAGGTTTAATATTGTTGCTATATAAACATGTATCTTAAGTGTGCTGTTTTATGAAACCACATGAAACTACTATAATCCATCCATTATCTATAAACACTTAACCTCATCAGGGTCACGGTGGCCCGGGTGACTTTGGATGAGAGGTGGGGTACACCCACCTCATCACACATAGAGACAAACAGCCATTCACACTCACATACATACCAAAGGCAATTTAGAGTCACCAGTCAACCTGTGGGAGGAAGTAACCAGCCCCAGATGAAGTTGAAACCAACAACATTGTTAACCTCTCCACCACTACTATTAATAATACAAAAAAATAATGATGAATGAAGTTCAAGTTGTTGTTCCACACACAGAAACACACAATTTCTTCAGAAAAAAACATAAAATCTTCAACAACAAACGTCACTTTTCTTCAACGGTTTAACTCCCCTATCATAAATAAAACTATTTTTATGTTATATTTACTGTATATAAATAAAATAACAGGGTGCAGTATGCAGATTCAGCCACACGATGGTGACAAAGTGCGGCAAAATATGGCTTTCTCTCACTGAAGACATTTTGAGTTGTCACAGTGAGAAAAACAGGTGCAAGTTATTAAATTGAATATTCAGCTGCTTCAGTTTCAGGGTCCCGGCGTTGTGCATTGAACACATGAGTAGATCAGATCCCTCGGAGAAGTCAACGACAAGTCGAAATGTCTGCTGTCAGGAAGATCTGCATGCATGATACAGCAACATGTTTTTTTTTCTTTAAACAAATTCACGTGTGTTCAAATGAACTGACTTTGCTTATTATCACTTAATCACTTAAACAGCAAGAGCTTTCGTCAGCCCAGCCACTTTTTCTAAACCCATGTCCTGTTGACCTACATCTGTACACACCCCACCTAACCACAAATACGAGATTCTTGTACTCCACCACATTTAAGAAGCGTTGCATTGAAATATTTAATTTTCTGTGTAAGACTTTCCACAGAAAACTGTATGATGACCCTATAAAACACAATGCATTGCTTTACTATTAACCAGTCCAGCAGCGTATGAAGTAGGCTGCATAAAATTGTCTGTACTTTGACAAATCACAGCATTTACAAGCTCTATTCAGCACATTACTTTTATTAATAATAAAGTGCTTGACTTAAGTGACTTTTTTTTCCAGGAGTGTCAAACATATGAGACCCAGCAACCAGCAAACCAGCAGAGTCAACCCTGCCCACTGAATAACTCTGCAAAGAGTGGAAACTGCATTAGTAACTTCCGTAAACAAGCTTTTTCTGTAATTTGCATCAATAAAATGTAACATTTAACAAAATATACTGAAGATTGTGCAAAATATTGTCAATCACCAGCTAAGTTACAACATACATGTGACTACAAAGTCACAATTAAAACTGGACCGCCCCACTTGAGATCAAATTGGGCTGTACATGAACTACAATGACACTCCTGGACGGATCTGAGTACTTCTTCCTCCACAAATGACTTGAATCTAAAACAAGAAACCACACAGGAAGCCAACAAAGTGACAGCGCAGACATTTGTTTGTCCCCGATGCATCACTGAACAACTGCCACATGTTCTTTTGAGTGATTCACTGGCGCGTGAAGTTTACGCCGTTTACCGTCTGGATATACAAGCAGTAAAATGAGCGACAGAAGAATGGAGGAGAGGGATGAGATGTCTGCAGGACAGCGCTCTGTCTTCCTTTGAGTCTTCTGCGCCGTGGCTCCTCTTTTGTCCCTCCTTGCCACGCCTCCAGGGGTCGTCTTGGCAACATGTTTTACTGCTGGCAGCCATATAAATACAGCATTGGCTCCTAAACTAGGAAAAGCTGTACACAGCAATAGTCAATGCCAAGGACACAGTGAACAAGGAGGCTTCAGCTTCAAATATAAAAAAAAGAAGGTACACAATGTATTTTTAGTGGATATTTCACATTATTCAACCAAAGGTGTGTAATTATTTTGTCATTTGGACTGAAATTTCAAACTTCTGACTTCTGTTTGTTGTGTTTTTCAGCCCAGCATGGATGAAAACATGCACCCGAATATGCAGATGGATGAAGCTGAGTCTCTTCATGACAGGAGGAGGGAAGGCGGCCTCCTCAACACGTTGACTGAAACTATTCGAGGGCTTGAAGCTGTCAGACGCTGCAGAGATGGTGGGACGGTGGGTGGAAGGAGATGCGCAGGGACGCTGGGTACAGCGGAAGATGGGAAGGAGGAGGATGAGGAGACGGGAAGAACGAGGGAGGAGAAAGAGTGCGAGCAGAAAGTTTTGGGAGTGCTGAGGGAGCTGAGTGTTTTTCATTCAGACGGAGTGACAGCATGGAGAGAAGTTCTCAGAGAATGTGCCCACATGTTTGACAAGTCTCCACCAGGGGGCAGCGACCAGCAACGTCCATCTACAGCAGGTACATCTCAAGATTTACTGTAAGAGACTATCAAAGGCTCAGCACTACGGTGGCCGGGAACCCTCAATGCTGCAAATAAAAGAAACGCTGCAAACGAAAAGAAACAGCGCTGCAAATAATAGAAACGCTGCAAACGAAAAGAAACAGCGCTGCAAATAATAGAAACGCTGCAAACAAAAAGAAACAGCGCTGCAAATAAAAGAAACGCTGCAAACGAAAAGAAACAGCGCTGCAAATAAATAAAACGCTGCAAACAAAAAGAAACAGCGCTGCAAATAATAGAAACGCTGCAAACAAAAAGAAACAGCGCTGCAAATAAAAGAAACGCTGCAAACAAAAAGAAACAGCGCTGCAAATAAAAAAGAAACGCTGCTGCAAATAAGAGAAACAGTGCTGCAAATAAAAGAAACTTCACAACGGAAGTGAATTACCAGGGACTATTATTGCTGGTGCACCTGTAGTTTTTTATGTGAGCGAGAAGAAGAAGAAGAAGAAGAAGAAGAAGTACAGAAGCGTATTGCATGTACACACAGCTGAAATTCTGCAGTTGAAACATTGGTAACAGTTAAAACATCTTAATACTTTGAGGCTTTGAAGCGACATACAGAGCAAAGTGGAAGCAGTTAAAATTGGAGGCAGTGGAGGAAGTTGAAGTGTCAGTTAAAGTTGCAGAGTGAACGGAAAGGTCAAAAAGTAGCTCAAGTGTCAGTGGGAAGTCAAATGTGAGAAGTTTAAGTGCTGTTGAAGCACTGTGAAGGAGGATTAAACCATGTTTTACTGAAAAGATGATGAATTTCTGTATAAACTTCACCAACACTGCTATTTGTCTTTTGTGTTTCAGATACAGAATGTGAAATCAGACCTTGTTCAGACTGCTTCAGTGATGTTTGGAGGAGTGTTGGGGAGCAAATACAGAATGTTGTAGACAAACTGAAAGCGATCACAACTAAGCTGGACGAAGAAATCCTCAAATCACGTGCGGAGGAGGTCTCAACCGTGGAGGCAGAACTTCAGGAGACCAGAGAACCTCAAGATGATCGCCTGAACTCCAACGACCCTGTCGAATTTGAATCTGGGCTTCAACAGAACATTGAAGACGGAGACGATCAAAATCAAACGATGCCATCAATAGACAATGAGCAAACATCAGACTCCAGATTTAACAGTTCTGACTGCAACGATGTGGAAGAGACGGGGAAAGAATTAGTCGTGAACGGTCAAGGGGGTGATGATAACGAGGGCCGCGTTTCTCCAGAGAGTCGGACAGATTTCCTGGAGGAGACGAATGAAAATGACAAAAACAAAGAATGGATTACAGTCGGGTAAGTTGATGAAATCATCACCTTTTTGTCCCTGTTATGAGTTTTCTCCTTTAGTCTCCCATATATTTAACATCTTTGGAAACTTTATGAACTGCACTACAATTTAAAATACCGTTTAGTCGCTTTGAACTTCGTTTGGCTGCACAGCATGAGATAGAACATTAAAATATCATTCCACCTGTTTATTTGGACAATAAAGTGGTGAATTCTGCTACCACCTGTGCCGACAGCATAAATGCTATTTAACATAATGGGGTTTTAAAGGCAGTAAAAGATGCGGCTTGTGAGTCTGAGACGAGATTCATTTCTCGTGCTCGCTGATACAGAAGCAAACTCTCGGCTGAGGTTTATCACAAGGTGGGCGCATTTGTGACCGCCTGACTTCCCCTGCAGCCGGCTATTTCCTGCAGTTTGCTCTCCAGGTCAATGCTCATATTTGTCCCGAAAGCCAAACAAATCAGGAGAAATTCAGATCAGAAGAAGAAGAGTCTGGGAGAAGCTGATATGGAAATGTGCGCGCTCAAGCATCTCGGAAATACTTGAAATGTTTTTGCTTTTGAGATGTAGCTTCTAGATGACAAACAATATTCTTGATACAAAGAGCAAGCGTTGTCAATGATCCATGGAGCAGAATGTTTCAATCATGAGCTTTGTATCTGTGCACACATTATTTCTAGACTCACCGGTCAGCAGGACGACAGAACCTCAGATGTACCAGACGCGTGTTTTATCAGAGCACCCGTGGGCGTAGCTGAAGTCCTGCACTGCGAGGTGGCCGACGCCCTGAGCTGCCTGATGGTGACCGGCTCGGAGGAGCTGGTCAGCAGAGTGATCAGGGTCAAAGTTCAGGACGGAGTTGACGGAGTTCACTTCCCGTTGACCGTGGTGGTGCCTTTCTGCACGCGTTACCGGGGCAACTACAGGGATGTCGCTGTGAAGATAGTGGACGGGGAGAGGAGGGCGAGCTACATCACTCCTGTAACAACAGAGGGCACGTATGGAGGGCAGAGGGTAAGGGTCAATCAGCTTCCTCATCAAGGTATTTGTACGAGGAGATTCACATTTTGTGCAATTTTGTGCAAACATTTGTCGTCCTGCACCTTGTAGGCATTAATCCAATACAATTACATTTCATTTATATAGCACCAAA
Source organism: Collichthys lucidus (assembly GCA_004119915.2). Taxonomy (NCBI): domain Eukaryota; kingdom Metazoa; phylum Chordata; class Actinopteri; family Sciaenidae; genus Collichthys; species Collichthys lucidus. The sequence goes on along the minus strand of CM014101.1, from coordinate 14,089,866 downwards.
TCAGTATCTCAGACACTTCCTATACAGAGAAGGTATGGACTGTACTTACTATTATAACATCATCTACAAGGACCCAACAATTCCACCATGACCGTGCACTTGGCGACGGACGGTGGCGAGGCAGAGACCTCCAAGCTCATTGGTGGACGGTCATCCGCCACGACCGGTTGAGTTAAAGGAGAGCTCAGTGCATCATGGGAAGTCCAGTCTAGTTGTCAGGCCGGGACTCAATGAGGACTCAGATGCAGAGTTAGGCTGAGAGTAGTTTTATTCAGGTCTTCAAGAACCCTCGAAAGAGTGAGGCTAAGAAAATAGGCCTAAACTAAGAGAAACAAAAAATCACAACGAGAAGAAAACAAAAGGCTATGAAAACATTAACTAAGGACGCTCTTACGAGGCTGTCAAAACACTATGCTAACACTAAGAAACCAAAAGGGCGTGGCTATGAAATTACAATAAAAAATCATTTTAGCGAGGAAGAAAACAAAAGATCACTTGAGCAAAAGGCTATGGCTGTGGGAATAGGAAATAAGACTTTGGTGCACACTGCATGGGACGAAACACTTCGGCACGGGACAAAGTGAGACGCAGACAATATATACACAGGGTAATGGGGAACAGGTGGAAACAATCAGGGCGGGGAAGACAATCAGACCGGTGACACATGAGGAAGGGCAAGTGACCTGACACGAGAGGAGAGTTATCTTTCAAAATAAAACAGGAAGTGACAAGACAAGACAAAAACCCAGCTTGACCTCACCGCGGTGTGACACTAGTCCTATAGCAGCATAACTAAGGGATGACCTAAGCCAGCCCTAACTATAAGCTCTATCAAAAAGGAAAGTATCGAGCCGAGTCTTAAAAGAGCCTCGACCTTTGGATATGACTTGACAACAGGTCGGCTCATAGAGCTCTTCGGCTCAGCTACGAGCCAGAAAGTTAACATTATGCTTGCAGAAATACAAAGTCAGTTGTGTATTTTACAACAGTTTTATTTGTGCATTTACAAATGATTTGGCCAAAACAGACAATCTCATTTATGTTTTGCTCTGTCAGGGCTCATTCGCAGAGGTGAGGGTGTACTCCCTGGGCCTGTTTGCAGTCGTTTCCTGTCTAAAAAGGGAAAATTACACAGTTCCAACAAAGGGTTTGTCACTCAAGCTCACCATGGACCCACGAATCTGTCTCAACTACCTCCCGGGATCCTTCACCGCTCCAGTAATGGCACAAACCACGGTATGGAGATGATTATTTGATCACTATCTGCCTGTTTTCCACTTTACTTTTAATACAAGCGTGTTATAACAGGTTTACTCAGCTGATTTGTTCTGTGCTGGTATCTTTGAAATCAAGCCTTTCATAATCAAAACACTGAAATTGTTCCAGAAATTAGATAAAAACCGAGACGTGGTAAGGGAGAGAGGGACATGAAAAGCAGGTGAGAGAAGCAGAAACAGACAGACTGTTTAAAATTCACAGACTTGAGTTGTCACAGATGTTCACTGCAGGAAAAATGAACAGCTGTGGCCGATATTCGAATTGGCTTCTGAGTCCAATCATCTGTGAACTAACTTCACCACAGCACTTTGTCGCTTGATCTCACGTCAAAAAACCCAACAGCTCCCACTCTGCATGTCCCTCTTTGATAAACCAGCACGCTGCTGGCAAAACAAAAGAAATGTTTTCACGTCGCACAAGCATCTCTGCCGAAATGCTGCACAACAGCTGTTCCCTCGTACGCCTTCAGATCCAGCCCATAGACGCTGCTGTTCTGGCCGCCGTCAAGTCCAGAGGTGATTCCTATCGCTCGGTGGTGTCCACGAGCCCACTGCTCTACCTCACCCATCCGTCCTCTCAGCCCCTGAGGAGACCCCTCACCCTCACCCTGCCCTGCCCTCCGAACCCTGAGAAGAAGAGGAGGGAGGAACACGATCATCAGACTCGGCCTGTTAGTGTCTCTCCACCGTGGGATCAAGCTTCTTCCCACAGACAGAGGTGAGTTACAGTAAGTGTGGCCTCTAATATTTGTATGACCCAGATATCAGAGAATGAGTGGCCTGATATATAGAAGACAGCTGTTGGTCTTCCAAACAGGAATATCGACTATGGCATGGATTCTACGGAAGTCGAGAGTTGCCGTGCTTGTGTTTATTTTTTTTATGTCATAATCGTAAGATCACAAGATAATTGTTTCATAATGTCGAGGTAACAAAGCTGTTTTTCTTGTGGCAATGGATTAATCCATCCCAGTATCTTAAGAAAACAAATATTTGTTACGATTTCTTGAGAAAAAAATGTTTGTAAGAAAAAATGTTTCAGCTTTAATCAGTTGCTTCAGTTGTCGAAATGTAAGTAAAATACAGAAACAACATTTTGTTTTCTCATGATAACAGGTTGATAATCCCATAATCTCAGATTAACAAAGCTATTTTTTTAATTGAGAAAACGAAATAATGGACTCGTAATAACGGCATTAAAAAACCATATATGCAAGCACAGCCATTTTTGGCTTCCGTAGATTCGCACGACATAACTGTTGCCAGACAACGACTCTCAAAAATTCGGTCTGAATCATAAAAACTTTGGTGATCTGCTGACTTTTCATCTAGCGCCACCATCAGGTCTAAATAAATCAAAGCACCGCTGTGCCGCTAGTCGTGTTATAAAGGAAGGCATGTTTTGTTTTTAATGTGTCCGTCAGGATCCTGGGTGTCTCTGTGAAGTCTAAGGAGATGTCCAACGAGCTGCTGATTGTTCTGGGTTCGAGAGACGAGCAGTGGAGCGTCCTGGATAAAGTCACAGTCAGGAACCAGCTGAACAGACTGGTGTCGTTTGAGCTGATGGAGAACTTTGACAGGTTTGTAACACATCTTCTTCTTTTCAAATGATTAATAATGCAAATTTAAATGGCTATGATGATCGGGAACTTTATTCAAGCGGTTGATCCAAAGACATTTACAGGAAATAAAAGATAAATACACATTGTACATTACTAATAAAGAAAAAACTAACGAAGAAAAGTTTGTTTAAGCTGCTTCCTTGAAATATAAATGGACTGAGTTGATTGTCCTCGGAACACGTCAGGTTCTTCCTACAGTTTTACGGCAACAGCAGCTCAAATATACAGTACATACTTAGGGCCGAGCCTACATAGTACTGTGTAGATAAATATCAGAATAGTAGATTCAATTCAAAGCTTGCAGGGAGGCAAGAGAAAAGGTAATATGGGTTTCTGATCTGGACCGGTCGGAGGCTGCAAAATGGAGCTCGGGTGAAAGCCTGGATGGGATATACACAAAAAAAAGGTCCATATTTTTAGAAATGATTCTGGGTTGAAGCACAGATATTTTATTTTCTCTCACCTGTAACCGCTGGCTGCGATAAAAGCCTTTTTAAAATATTTATTTGTGATGATTTGTGCGACTGCAGCACTCAGTGGAGATGCTGCTTTACCCTCCAGTCTAAACAGATCACAGCACAAACTGCAAAGTAAGGCAGAAACATCCAAAGAAAGAGCACGGACAGCACAGACAGACCCAGAGTCAGACTCGTGGGCTCGTTTGTTGGATTACCGATGTCCGATCCGGTGCTGATTTCTCCAGTTTGTCCACCCAGTGAAAGAAAAACCTGATAAGAAGACTCTTAACAGTGTTCTTATTATTTCTCTGTAATTCTTTTCATCTTTCTTATCTAAAGCCAGGAGATAATATATGTACAGTAGGTAATATGAATTCTTTATTCTGTCTTTAAGTATATTAAATCTGTATTCTAATCTCCCTGCCGAGCTCCACTTCTTAACTTTCCTCCCGTCTCTCCTCTCAGGCTGCTGGTGGTGCGTCTCCTCTCTCCGCTGCAGCCTTGCCGTCTCGCCTCCCTGGCCGAGGAGCTGGAGGAGTCGGTCTGCTGCCACGCCGTCACCGTCGTCCTCCAGCGTAGACAGGACGAGCCTCACGTCGTCTTGGTGGCCGCTCTGCCCAGCAGAGATCTCAGCTGGGAGCTGTCCAAACTGAGAACCCGGGGCTACGCCGGCCTCCCAGAGGAGACCTCGACGGAGATCTCCATGTGTGAAGGAGACCAGCTTCTCCTCCGGTTCAGCGGCAACATCACCTCCACAGGTAAGCTGACAAAGAACATGAATAGCATACAAATGAGTGGCCCTTTAGATGCAAACATCAGAATCTTAGCATCTTTCTCCTGGTTTCAGTTAGTCTGAAGATCTGTAATTTGTTCTGAGGGTCCCTTGACCAATATATTTACTTCCTTGTTACTTTCTTTTCACATACATGCAATACATTGAACCTTTTTCTGACTTCTTTTTCCACTTTTCGGCCATGTTAGCTCAGTTCTAGGGATCGATTTGTCTCACCGTCTCATCGCGACTTTGGTCAAGACACGTAGTCATGCAATTTGTTGATCCCCTGACTTCTCCTTGAAGCACCACGAGAAGTTTTTAATATCTCAACATGGATTGGCACACCAAAGAACTTATAGACATTCATTGTGATAACATCATTTCAGTGCTCAGATGCTTTTGTTTGGTGGATAAAGTGTGTTTGCCATGTTCATCATCTTGGTTTAGCATGTAAGTATGCATGTTGGACATTTTAACATGGGGACTTACGGGGACTGACTCGTTCTGCAGCCAGCCTCAAGTGGACGTTTGAGGAACTGCATTTCACAGCCATGAAAGTTGACAATCGGGCTGCACATCCCCAACGTTAGTTCTTCAGAAGTTTGGTCACATTTGCTTATTCAAAAAGCCGGGATGACGGTTAAAGATAAAATATGATATGCAAAGTTGGGGGTTTGGTATTCTAGCAACCTGCTGTCATCCATGCAAATCTTATACGAGCCTGCACTCTGGGCTTCATAGAGGCACAAAGAAAGTACAGCGGTGACAGATGTAATTAAACAAAACAGGTTTGTCCCCCTGATGCTTGTTGACGCGTACCTTAATGCAACAGATCATATATAAGTTGAATAAGTTATTAATGTTTGCAGGAGCAGAATGTAAACAATCTCTTGGTTTGTTTGTGCTGACGTTGTCCTCCGAGCTACAGTATGTCCATGTTTCACATACAGGAACCCAAAACGACGTCCCACGAGATCGGATCACCTTCCACAGTCAGCAGAAGAATCACCTCTCGGTGCAGCTAACGGAAGTGGATCCATTTGGGAACTACAGCTCCCCTCACTACAAAGGCACAGCAACGTTTTATAAGGTGACCAGAGGTCAGCTGGAGTGGCGAGGTGACAGACGAGTCCCGACGGACACGAAGCCCCTGGGAGATCCCGTCTGTAAGCTGTCTCTGACTTTACCCAAGGTGAAGAGGCATTCACGAGGGAATTGAAACGTCGACCTTCACAATAAAAGCCTACTCTTACATTTTATTCTGTTTCATTTCAGAAAGTGAGAACCATCAATAGGCCCATCGTAGCGAGGGTGAAGTTCTGTGAGGAGACAGGTGGGTGACACATCTTTTCATCCAGCTTTCATTCACTAGAATTTCAATGAAAATGCTTTTAGGGCCATGCAGTGGCATCTTTAGTGTAAAGTCTTCATTGCTACTCATCGCTTCAACTATGTAAGGACACTAAGATAACTTAATATTTTCATTTAGAGCAATATTAAATATACAGAAAGATCATATTTTTGCTTGTTAAGTCACTCAGTGCATTGTATTTAGGTTCAGTTTTCAGGTTAGGTAAATTTCATGACTTTTCTTTTGGGAATATTTCACTTTTTACTTCACTACATTCTCCTAGCAGCTGTTGCTACTGGTTACTTTGCACATTTGAGTATTTTTCATACAAAAATGTATGAAATATTTTTCAGGATTCAAGAGTAAACAATAAATAATCTTAGGAATAAACATGCATACCTCTTGCATAAACTGCCTGTAGTTGAACAGAGTTCTCTGCTCAGGGTGGCCCCAGCGTGTCATCGAGCCACCCTTTAAGGACCGCCCACAAAATCCTGCACTGAAAAACTGGTGAAAAACTCTTTAACTCTTTATCTCATGCCCTCCCTTCAGATTCCCTGTCAGACTCTCTTCTTCTCTGGCTGTCTGGGGAGCTTTCAGAGGAGGAGGTGGCCCTTCTGATCCTCTCTCTGCGTCTCCGTCGTAGCGCCGCTCAGCTGGTGAAGCTCCGGGCCGGGGACAGCCTGTCCGCACAGGCCTTCCATGTCCTCGCCATGTGGAGAAGAGGGCTGCCCACTATCACAAACCAACCCAAGGCCTCGCAGCTGGCTCACTGCTTAGCCAAGAGTGGCAGGCCGGACCTGGCCAGAGAGCTGCTGCTGCGGCAGGCTGCAACCACCAGGCAGGGCTCAATAAGACAAGAAAGCTTAAAAAGTAAAAACCACACTGCTTTTTAATGCTGCTTTGTGTATGTGTGCCAAAATAGTTAGTGGTAGTGTTTTGTTTGATCCACAAGGGGGCAGCATTGGACTGTGAGATGCCGTGCTCTCTTCCAGAGTCGAATATGTCTATGAGTGTCCGTGTTTTTAGAGGTCCGAGGAAGGAAAGATGACAACTATCTTGAAAAGGTGGATCTAATTTTGTAAAGCAAATGTTTGATCTGCTGTTCGGTCCAGTTAATTGTCTCATGACCTCTTATATTTGTGTTGTGACCCCTTGGTTGGAAGGGAAATGGATCCCCAACCCAAGGCTGGGGATTTCTAAGCATTTCTTGCGACATACGTGAAGCAAGAAAAGCTGCAGATCAGACACTGAGTTTAGATCAAGGTCAGATGTTACAACCTTTAGTTAGTTTCAACACCTTACCTCATATTATGTCGTCTAACGTAATAAATGTGTAGACACCTAAACTTTTCCCAAACACTCGCTATATTGAGCTTTCTCAGGTTATTTTGACATTTAAAGTCTGAAGTGTTGGGTTAGGCATTAATCTCTGACATCGGCTTCACATCCTGACTTTATTTTGTGGTTCGGCTCCACAGACAGACAGGTAGGTGATTTACTCCACCAGTCAGCCATCTCTTCTCTCTGTGTAAACAAACGCTGACACTGAGCTGCGACCTTCCCTTCAGCTCGCTGACACAGAGTCCTCTTGGAGACTTGACAGCGTCTGATTGGATAACAAAGTTTCTCAGCATATGCATGTGATTTTTGTCTGTGATTATTTTTTATATGTTTACCATTAAAGTAAAAAAATGTTGACGTGTATTTGAATGTGTGCAAAGTGTTTCTGGGCTTCAAGCATCTTGAGTTTTCAATCTTACATGATCTTCACCATCACATGGACTTCCCCCTGTTGGAACTTACTGTCCCTTAATCAGCGACTGTCAAATCATGTCGGATCATGTTGCCTCAATTGTTTGGTTAAGCCACTTTGCATTTTACAACATAAGAACCTAACCCAACGCCCTCCTGACAGGCATCCCAGTCTGCACAGTGAAACCCTTTCAGATGATCCGGACCCCGGTGACGTGCCTAGTTGTCAATCAACCCAAAAGGTCACATTACCCCGCCGCTCAGCAAGCTAATACTTGCCTTCAAAGTAGTCTCCAGTTCTCCACCTACCTCCTTGAATACCCACATACAGGCGGGTTCTACGGTGGCCGGGAACCCTCAATGCTGCAAATAAAACAAACGCTGCAAACAAAACAAATGCTGCAAACAAAAAGAAACAGCGCTGCAAATAAAAAAGAAACGCCGCTGCAAACAAGAGAAACAGCGCTGCAAATAAAACAAACACTGCAAATAAAACAAACGCTGCAAACAAAACAAACGCTGCAAATAAAACAAACGCTGCAAACAAAACAAACGCTGCAAACAAAACAAACGCTGCAAACAAAACAAACGCTGCAAACAAAAAGAAACAGCGCTGCAAATAAAAAAGAAACGCCGCTGCAAATAAAAAAGAAACGCCGCTGCAAATAAGAGAAACAGTGCTGCAAATAAAAGAAACTTCACAACTGAAGTGAATTACCGGGGACTATTATTGCCAGTGCACCTGTAGTTTTTTATGTGAGAGAAGAAGAAGTACAGAAGCGTATTGCATTCACTTGAAAAAAATTAATTAGACACCTGATTTCGTAATTACGAGATAAGGAAAGGTGCCTTATTGGCCACTGCACTTCGGTAAAGTTAGAGGGTTTACCGAAGTTGAGGGTTCCCGGCCACCGTAGGGTTCTTAATGTGTAAACAACATTTATTTGAACTGGCTAGCTTTCCATACCCAACCGTTGCTCACAGGGCAATCCAAACTTTTCTTCTCTGTTGTTTCTTGTTGGTGGAACGTCCTACCAGTTCCTACCAGAACAGGGGCGTCTCTCTCTACCTTTAAAAACCTCCTGAAGACCTCCAGCTCTTCAGAGAGTACATCCTCTTTAACACTACCAACAACTGGACATGATAAATCTATCCCCCTCTACAACTGTCACTCGATGTTATGTGAGTAGTCCTTATTGCTTCCTGTTGCACTGTACCTTAATTGTTTCTCTTTTTCTAGGTCAAGCTAATAATAAATAAGTTCACACTTCAGGTGACGGCGGCAGTTTTGTTTTGTTGAGGCTCCAAAAAAAAAAAAAGATCACCGTCACCTCCATCCATTCAGCACCATGGACAGGTCCGGCCGTCGAATGCATGGAGAGTGTATTTTCAGAGCGACGGGGGTTTCTGTTTTTTTTTTGTTTTCGGGATAACAGGCTGTCGAACAAATGGACATTCTGTCCAGTGGGACATTTTCCCGGACTATTGGGTTTTTTTGGAAATAATGAGCCGTTGGAACGATGGCATGGCACCGACTCCGTGACCGTCTCCTGCTGACAGTCAAATGTTTTGGGCTGATTCATTTCCAGGCTAGAACTCTGTAGAAGAGTCGATCGAGGACAGGACAGGTAGATGCATAAAACATGCATGTGTTAAGCAAATATTCAACATCCGCAAAAGTTGATGATCCATAAAAGACGTGTAAATACATAAAGAGGATTGTTTTTTGTATTTTCCTTACTGTAATCCTCACAAAATGTAGTTAGATAACAAAATTTACTATATTGTTATACTGTTTTTTTCATTTAGCTCATTTAAAAAAAGGGAAACAATCAAGGTACAATGGGAAGGCCAACGTTACGGGAACCAATGTTACCTTAATCAGCTCATAAAAATCAGCAACAGTCAGCAAAATAGATAGTCCGCAACTAGAAATGAGAAGCCTGCTATTCTCTAAGTCTGCCTAAAATCTGGGACCTGTTGGCTTAAAAGTTACAAACAATGTTCATGGTTATTCTGCCACCATTATCACTGTAAACTGCATGTGCCCTGCAAAAACCTGGAGCTTCACAGCTACAGCTAAAGTAACTAAGAACGAGTCTTGTGGTGAAATTGATTTCTTAATAGCATTTTCCAACGTCGAGGACAAACGTTAAACCTCGTCTTTTAAGTGGATAAGAAGCCTTTAAGTGCTCAGAAAAAACAGAAATTTGAACATCAATAATTTCTTGACTGAGCCAGTTTGGTCTTCATCAAAGATTGCGAGACGGCTTGCTTGTGGTGCGTAACCAACCTCTCAGTTGTAGCTGCTTTACTCCGATGATAACTACATCGTGGGTAGCAGAAGAAGTGTCTTTTCTTTGTCTATTACATCCGTCTTCGGAGCTCCACGCTCCAGCTGTGTGACATTCTGCAGGCCCTGAGCTGAAGCAGTGGGATAATGATAGATGCCATGTGTCCAGGTGGGGGGTAGGCGACTGCCTGCGGAGACGGAGAAGACCACCCCGTGCTTCAAACAGGGGTGGCGGTTAATGAAGTAGGAAATGGTAACAGGTGGAACTGATGGATTAAACAGGATGATCGCCCGCGCTCCTTCTCATCCTGACAAAATCCGTCTCCTCTACTCATTAACCTTTTCTCTTCCTGCCCTTCTATTGTTCCTCCGCTCTACACACTTGGATGCAAAGACTTTACAATCTTTCTTTGCTATTATCTCCCCACTTTTCTTCTTCTTCTCTCTCTCTCTTTCCCTTCGGTGTGTTTCTAAAGGACATGTGGAGCATCACTATCAGGAGTTTTGTGCCTCGAGTGAGCACGCCAGAGGGGGGTATCATTAGTCTGGCATAGGGCCATCACACACACACACACACACACACACACATTGAGGGCCTTTCTGGAGGTAAATGTCACAGAGGGGGCTCCCATGGTGCCAGGAAATCGTTTCCTCCCTCATTTTGCATCCCTTCTCTCCCTCGCTACATTATTGAAAAGGCCACGCAGCAAGGCACTCTGGGAGGTCGCCCGTCGTCCAGCAGGAGGGGGGGGGCGGGGGGCCGATGAGGTGAAGAATTCCCACGGAGCGCCAGCGTGGACGGTTTCTGATTAAAACCTCATCATTCATTTCATCATCTTCGTCGTTCCAGGTGCGTGGAGCGTTTTATTTTATTTCCTTTTCTTTGCAGGAATCCCCCTCTGCCTTGATCAGTCGCTGTCAAGGTAAAAAAAAAAAACAGTCCGAGGTGATTGAGATGCAGAAACAGTCATGAACGAACATATTCACTGTCACAGCTCATCCTTGAGAGCTATCAGACCGTGGCGTTCACATCTGGCGTGAATACAGACTCCTTCCCCCCTCCCCCCCGCATGGAAATGTGTGATTTGTTGTCAAATCGGCTGTTAGTATAAAAGTGTAGCGACTGGGAAAGGCCACATTAGTTATGCGAGTCTATCTGTTTAGCTTAATGGCTGATTATTCTTGATTCTTAATTTCTTGTTTACTCATTTAGGCAATCTTAAAAACCATACCGCCTGGCAGTAATTTAGATCCAAGCGCGGCCGAATCCTCATAAAGATTCTGAAAAAGAAACTAATTTAATGTCTCCAAGCAAGAGCAATCAATGTCGCGCACACACACAGAAAAAAAAAGTCAACAAATGCAATAAAGCGTTTAACTTTTTATTGCAGAGTTAAATGAGAAGATTATACCACACACATACCAGCACCTCTAAAGCTCACTGTGTCTCACTTATGAGGCTAATTAATTAATTGCTTGCAGTAGCTTCATACCAAGCGGCAACCTCCGTAGCTGTGAAGTGAAGCTGCAGTTCCTCAAACGTCCACTTGAGGCTGGCTACAGAACGAGTCAGTCTCCATAAGTCCCCATGTTAAACTGTCCAACTTCACAGCAGAAATAAACATGTTTACAGCCTGGTACAAAAAACGGTTTTGGTCTCTATAGCTAATTTCCCCATTCATGACAACTGTACTGAGTCTGAATTGTTATATAATTTACTCAATCAAATATATTAAGCCTTAAAGTTATGTATAATTAACAGCGTGGCCACTTTGAGGCGTCAGGTCTGTTGATAGAGGCAGGATTGCCAACACAGATTTTGAGCTTCAAAATGGCTCTTCAGGAACCTGAACTGTCGGTAGTTCATGCTGACATGAAAGTGGCATCAATTGTCAACTCAAATCATAACAGGCACTTTCCAAATAGTGAGTGAAAAAAAACGGAGATAGCTCCTGAGTGGCTGCTCATTCATACAAAAAACGAGGATGGATCAAATCTCAGGGGTGATTCTCTCTCCGACTCACACCATGACCCCGACTGTGTGTGTCTGTGTGTCCATGTGTGTGTTTGTGTAACACACACTCTGATAATAGACAGAGTGAGAGAGTGAGACCTCTCAGGTGGCCCATGACAAACTCTTCATTTGTTCCTCATTTCACTGGCAGGCGGTCTGAGTCCCCGTCGCTAAGAGCAGACCCTGACAGGAAAACATTTTAAGATAGAATCAATATTTCTTTACCGACAATAGATCACATGACTTCCTTCATCCACAGCATCTTTCTGCTCATTGATTTGGTTTTACGGCTCCAACTTTTTCTGATATGATTCACTGTCAATGCTTTTTCAAAGTTAGCAACCAGCTGGCGAGGACGGTTAATAAACCTTAGGAGTTAGTGGAAACTAAAACACCAGGTTTTATGTTTATGTTTATTTCTGCTGTGAAGTTGGACGTTTGAACATGGGGACTTATGGAGACCGACCCGTTCTGTAGCCAGCCTCAAGTGGACGTTTGAGGAACTGCAGCACTGGCCTCCCTTCGCAGTCACGGTCGGTTATTATTTCTCACAATTTCGACTACATTCATAACCGACACCTGTCACATAACTATAACTACAGCAGCAGCAGCAGCAGCCATCCATTTTTTAGATCAAAACGAATCGACAAACTGCTCGTGCAGCAGCTAACGCAGCAGGAACCGACAGCCTTAGAGAGTCTGGGACAAAGATATGAAAGGCCATTGTTGAGAATTTTATATAATGTCAAGTTAGGTCAGTTCTTTTCTCAAGGAATTTGGGGTTTGTGATTTCAACAGCTAAATTCAACGTGAGTTGCTGTCCAGTTCGGTATTCGACAACATGCTGGCAAAGCTGGCAGCCCCATTAATATAAACATAAAAAGATATCTCGTGATGTGCTACGTAATTCTGCAGCTGTGTGTCAGATGTGTTCTTGTGCTTCTGATGCATGAAAATGTAATTTCACCTCCTCCAGTTTACCTTCTTTTCACGTCGCACGCCGCTGCACATGAACACACGCACGCACAGGAAGACACCCGTGTCCTCGCTGACCGTTTCCTGCGGGATTGAAATTGGCATTGTTTACTCTGGAAATCCTCCCAAGATTGTGCGAGATGTGACACAGAGCTGGATAAAAAAAAAGGTGGAGGTGAAAAAAGGAGAAGGGCAGCAGGGGCGAGGAGGTGTGAGAGGAGTGATGGACGGGCGAGTAAACAGCGGAGAAGGCGATGCGAAAAGAGCGGACGAGAAGGTGTGACATGATGGGAGAGGGTGAAACGTGAGGGGAGAGAAGGTGTAGCGACAGTGTGTCCACCGGTGTGTGAAACCGGACTGACATCTGGAGTGTGTGTGTGTGTTTGTGTGTGAAAGAGTCATGGAGACTGGCTCCATCTCTCCTTCAGGGAAAGACAAAAACACTTCTGGTTTGGCTGAGATGATTTTCTCAGGGTCAAAAAGTCACCCATCCTATTCAAACTTATACATCCACTCAAACTACATAATCTGCTGCATGCATAAACACTGCGTGCAAACTACATAACGTAATGAATACATTCTATTTCAGACACCAGGAAAGCAAACTTTTTGTGAAAATATGCCTCGTGCATCCAGTTCAGTACGTCTTTCTCACTCTGCCATGGTTTTAATCTCAGAAAACCTGCAGCTCCAGACGCTTATTTACACATCCAGCAGACGCAGGACATCATCATGATTCATTTGGAGTCGTCTTCGTGTCCGTCTGTTGATGTAACGCCAATGTCTGGTCTCTTTTAGCTCCATTTTTGGTCTCCACCAGCAAATCGGAAAAATATCTGGCTCTTTAGCTGCTTAAATTTTCCACTAATTTCACAAACTAGTCGTCGCTTTGTTCTGACTGAACTTTTTTTTGCTGGAAACAGCTGCTTCCTGTAGTAAAAATCGATGAGTGAACCAAAACACTCAAGTTGTGGCCCAAAAAAAATCCAAACAATTAGTAGTACTAAAAAACACAGACGTCAGTGATCACTTAGAACATTGTCATTTGAGCCATTGTTTATGGAAATACATTCATCCTAGCGGCTTCAAACCATGTGTTTTGTGTCGAGGCATGAGTCCTTTCCAAGAAGACAAAATTCACTGAGCAGCAGAAGGGAGAGACAGACATCGAGGAGGTTGCCGGCATGAAAATGAAGACCTTCCTCTGTAAATCACGTCCTGTCTGATGCCCTCTGATCTCTTTTCTTCATGTCTTTGTCTCCCCTTCGCCTTCACCTGTCCATAATTAGCTGATCTCGGTTACGTCCCATGAGCCAGGCAAGGCGTTTCTGCATGCTGAGAGGTGCTGGATATATATATATATATATTCATATACACTGTACACAGCACAGAATATCGATTGCAAAAGTTCAGCCATGGTCTAGAAAGAAAATACTGCATATTGCAAATCCTCAGAAAGTGATTGGAATGGAGGGAGCTGTCTGCTTTTATGCGGGAACGTCTGACAACACAAAAATAAGATTCGAAAGCCTGACAGAGCAGACGACAGATGATGTTTTTCTTTGCGGAGACGTCGCCAGCGCCTCTCATGTCTAACAACCAGCCGCCCTCTCTGCTCACGGATTCCACCCGTCCTCCTTTAGATGACCCTCGCAGTCAAGTGGCCTCATTTCCCTTCAGCCTGAAGTGTTGATGATGACGTGCATCACTTTCTGGAAAAAAGTTTCTTTCTGTTTGCATCATATTGTTTCACTCTGAAGTTGATTTATGTCTGACTGAAGACACAATATTTGGGTCTATGTGAGCCTTCGGTTCATGAACACTGATAACAGGAGAAATACTAAAGCAGAAGAAACTAGTTTCCAGAGTTTGTTCAATAAACACAAAAAGTTTATAAAATTTTTTGCTTTTACGGTAAAATTTTACGATAGGAGGATATTAGTACTGTTAATTTCACAGCTTCTTATTCCATATTTTACCGTATAAATACATGTTTATTTCATCAAACGAAACACTGGTTTGTGTCGTATAATTAAGGAGAAAATACCGTATAAAATAAAAAGGTTTTGCCATTAAATAAGACGGTGTTTTACTGTATATCGTCGAAGTCTTTATCTAATCCTTTTTACGTTACTCTGAAACAGGAAAAATCAATTCAATCCCCACGTCTGGTCGGACTTGTTGTTTTTCTAATTTTACAGTAAAAGGTTTTTAGTATTAAACTTACATTTAAGGTTGCCGTTTTAGTCCATATTTTACGGTATGAAAAGTTTTCTTTTCATCAAAAGAAATGCTGTATCGCCAAATAATTAACGAGAAAACACAACGATGCCGTGTTTCGGCATTAAATAAATAATAATAAATTAAATTTCGTCGTCTTGTGTTGTGCTGTTAACAATGAAGCGGAAGAAACTCGTCCGTCTTGTCTGCTCACTTTAATTTCCTGTTAGAAATAAAAGTTACGAGAGCTGTGCGGTTGTTTCACGACTGTATCGTGACACGGTCAATCAGACCGAAGAGCGCCGTGTTCCAACATTTCCAGATAGTCTTGATCAACACGATATATTTGACATCACTTCCCTGATACTTCACGATCCACTCAGAGTTTCACAAAGGTCGACTGTGGCTTAGATTAATAGCAACGTGCGTGTTGCAGTAACTCACTCTGCCTTGGGGTGTTGGTATCACACAGCCATTCAGATTACATGAGCATCTTGTTAGACTCTCCACTGAAAGCCAGCAGTCTGTCTGGTCGGCTGACCTCTTCCTGGCCTCTGATCTTTACCTCCTGGCCGGCACTCAGCACAGCAGTTGCAAAGGGCGATGAAGCAAGCCTGCAAACATTCACAGTATAAGTAAGTTTGGCTGATAGACACACAGTCATGAAATGTTGGGATGCACTAGAGGTAGTTATATCTGCTGTGGTGGAGTGAAAACATGTTGGACAAACTTGCTATTAATAGTTTACCAACTGAGGTGGACGTAAACACGAGTCGAGGCTCGGAAACTTTCGCATTTACAGTTGTTTCCACTGTAGCAGGTAAATCCTTTTAAAATATTCAAGTGTTCACTGTGTAAACAGAGTTTCATGTGTCTTGCTCAACTTCATGCAGTATGGTGTTTTAGGTTCATGTTGTTTCTGAGAAAAAGAGTTCCTTCATCCTCCTGAAAAAACTAAACAAAAAAACTGCTGCAAAACTGACTCTTTGTGGAGAAGAGAGCCGAGCAAAGAAAGAAAGAAAGAAAGAAAGAAAGAAAGAAAGAAAGAAAGAAAGAAAGAACTGGAACTACCTGCTACACCT
The DNA here is from genome assembly GCA_004119915.2 of Collichthys lucidus. Classification (NCBI taxonomy): domain Eukaryota; kingdom Metazoa; phylum Chordata; class Actinopteri; family Sciaenidae; genus Collichthys; species Collichthys lucidus. Next base: position 14,074,044 of record CM014101.1, on the reverse strand, counting down.
GCTGCCACTGCGACCCGACTTGGATAAATGGAAGGAAATGGATGGATGGTTTTCATTAGACGGCGACGGTATGTATGTGGGCGTATACACAAAACAAAAATTGACAATATTGAGCTAATAAAAAGGAAAAGTTTGACATTTTGGGAAATACACATCCTGCCGACAGTTAGACGAAAAGATTTAAATCACTCTCGTGTTTGTAACTCCCCATAAAGACGAGAATCAGAGCGGAAACAGCTAATGTGGCTCTGGTACGCCTCGCTACAGCTCACGAATGAACACAAGTCAAGGAAGTGAATGAAATAAATCTCTTAAATTAACCTAAAGTGTGGCAGAGCAGAGACTTCTGATGTGAACATACACACATTTTACCTGCATTGTGTTAACAAAGCAGCAAAACAAAATGTTTTATGAAGCCACAAATCTTCTTTTTCCCCACCACTAATTTACCAATAAATGCCCTGAAGGATGAACGGAGTATTTTGGGTACCAAAGTGATGCATGATAACTGTAATGGTTATGGTTATGGTGGTGGTAATTGGCCAAATGCTCATGCGGGTTAAGTAATTGATGTTACTTTGTGTGTGCCCAAGTACGGCAAAGTGTGTGTGTGTGTGTGTGTGTGTGACCCAACAGCTGTGGGCTACCGCATAGTCGTAGTAACAGTAAATATTCACATCATAATCATCTTAATGAGCTGTGGCACCAGAGCAATTTGAAAGTGCTGTAAGGTCTCTCCCTTCTCCTGTCTGATTATCCGGCACTTTCAATTTTTTTCATACAGGTTTGTGTGTGTGTGTGTGTGTGTGTGTGTGTGTGTGTGTGTGTGTGTGTGTGTGTGTGCCCCCATTCTGTTTGTCTGCCAAATCCCCACGCTGTCATTTCTCTTAAGAGCGTCAACGTGGCCTTTAAACGAGTGCAAACGCTGTGAGAATAACCACGGGCGGACAGAGAGAGAAATCTACGAACGAATGCATGTAAGAAAATTTTAAAAGGATGACGCGTTGAATCAAGGTCAAAGTTAGCACATTACCATAAAGCAGAGCGTGCGTGCGTTTCATTAATTTCCAAATATGGGTCATGTGACGTCACTCCTGCGCCTGGAATCACAAATTCAAGGAGGAAATATTCAGGATGCATCATCATGATTCATTTAACCAGTGATCTCGCGTCGACGGCAAACACCCGCAGAGCGGCAGTTAGTTTGATGTTAAGCCTGAGTGGGCCTTTCACCTCCACTTCACTTTCTTACTTCGTTGCAGCTGCAGGGTTGGGATTCAGGATGATTAAATGGGTTTATTTTTTTTATTTTTTTCCTCCCCACGTACGTAAATATACTCCCCTTGAAAGGCTTTAAAAAGGCTATTCCAATTTATTACGACTTGGAGCTTATTTTTGTAGGTTTTAGTCATCGTTTCTATCACAAGACGCACACCGGAGAAAATGCTGAGGTCACTGAAATGCTGCAAAAACAACTGCAATGTTCTTGGTTCACGCCCGGCTCGGACCTTTGTTACATCTCTCTCTCCTCTGTAGTTGTACTTGTCTTACAGCTGTGGATGATTTGATAATAGAATAAAAAGCCTAAAATCGAATAAAATAATCAGGTCAGATTTTACTGATTAGTTGCATGTTTGGATGTAAAACAGTGACCATCGCCCGCCGAGGTAAAATCTAGGCGGTAAAGGATGTACATCTCGCGTATGATTGAAGAGTTTGACTTTTCCGGGCTCGGTCTCGCTTCACTGCTCCCCAAATAAAGTGGTAAATTATTTGGTTTATTTCAAATCTGTCTAATTTTCTCCTGTCAGAACTCATTTGAGCAATGTTCTCTGAACTCTGCAATTAAATTGATGTGTACAATGTTGTCAAAGGGCGGCATGGTGGTGCAGTGGTTCGCAACTGGTACCTGGGTTCTCTGTGGGTCCTCTACAGTCTCAAGACAGGTTCGGCAGGTTAACTTGTGCCCATAGGTGTCAATGTGAGCATGAATTGTGATGAACTGGCAACTTGTCCAGGATGTACCCCACTTCATGCTCCCCGATGTCAACTGTGATTGCTTCCAGCTCCCCATGACCCTGCTTAAGATAAGCAGTTATGGAAAATGGATGGATGGATTTCATAATTGATTGAAATCATGGTCCAACAAGTAGAGACTGACAATTCTTTTAATTATGAACGAGAAAACGTCCAAAAAAAAGTCCATGTTGATGTGATGAAGAATTGCTGTTGTGGTCCAACCAACAATCATCGTCCCAGAGGACAAAGAAACACCAACCACACAGCTGAGAAGCATGAGGAAGTTTTGCTTTCGTTGACTAAATGTTTCAACTCTACACCAGAGTAAACCTACAGTTTTCTCCAGAGCTGCTTCACTTCCCTCGTGGACCGATACAGGACACTTCCATGACATGGTATAACCTGTCATGATAACACAGGAACTGACCCAAAATGCAGGCTCAGGCAAAGGTTGGCAAGAGAAGGGGATTTATTTGAGCGTGGGAAGAAAGGGGAAGGAGGACGGGAATGGCTGAGGTGAAGCAGTGGGTGGAATAGACCTTGAAGGCAAGAAGTGTGGGCTGTTCGGTGATGGTTAGTGGAGAGCAGGTATATGGCAGGAGGTGATGATGGTGGTGGACCTGAGCACAAGATGATCAGAGGTTAGAAACACAAAGAACAATAGTCAAGGAGGTCCGAACATCGACTACCACAGTAGCTGAACAAACAATCTGACAAGGCGTGGGAGGAAGGCCAGGGTTTATACAGTTGAGGTGATGAATTGATGGAAGGCAGGTGAGCTTCATCCATGATTATCCAGGAAGGATCAGGGAAATGTGCTACGCCCACAACACACAAACACAGAAACAAGGAGAGACTGAGGCTACGTTTACACATAGCCGGGTATGTTAAGAAACAAATATTTCCCTCCCTCCGTTTTACAAAATAACATCGTGCACATAGCATCGTTTTCAAAAAAAAGTCAACCCGCATAAATACGCCATTGAGCGCCGCCATAACTACGCCAAGCCTATGGGCGAATCCTCTGCAAGCCAATCAGAATAATGCTTTTATAATCATCGTCATAGCAAAAGGTAAACATTGGTCGCACTTCTGGCGCATCGGCTGCCTAAAACTCTGTTTATATGAATTTACACGCAAACGCAAAACCGTAGTTTTCCAGAATCTCCACTCTAGCTGGAGTTTTTAGAAAGATTCGTCTTCAGAGGCGAATTCACCGTTTGCTTGTAAAAGATACAAACGAAGGGAAATGTCTCGTGTACGTGTAAACAGGGCCTGACAAGTAATCACAAGAAACACAAGGATGGAAACAACGGGGAACACGTGGCAATCATCGTGGCAATAACCACCCATAAGAATATTCCTTGTGTCACTAATAGTCATGAACCGACAAAATTGCTGAGATTTTCCAAGAAAACGAACCCGGCGCCCTTCACAAACGTCCCCCATTACGGCTCGATAGCGCACTCAGTAACCCCACAATGTCTCAATTTAACACCCTCTTACGGTCCGAGTGAGTCTCTCGCTCGTGAATGAAGCTGCTCCAAAGAAAAAGTCTCCTATCGTTTCCCTCATGTGTTTAAAGGCAGGGCTGACGGTGATTAAATGAGATATACTGTATCTGCGGATTCAGTCTTACGGCTGCGAGGCCATAAATGGTCCAGACAGAGAAAGAATTAAAAGGATTTCTTCCTGAAGTCAGCCAGACGGATGATTAAGTTAACTGGCTTGATGAAGAAAAGTCATGTCTGCTTAGTGTCTCCTATAAGCACGGACATATGCTGCCTCATATCTGCAAATGCTAGTGCTGTGTGTGTGTGTGTGAACGGTACATGTAATGTGGGATTTTAGCATGTTTGCTCATGTGCACTGAACAGTTCATTTGCAAACATTTGTAGTCACACGGATTGTATTTGTGTACGTGTGTCTACGTTTGTGCATATTCAAGTGTGATCTGGTTTGTGTGTGTGTGTGTAGGAGAGGCGGCTAGAAAGCAAATATGTATTTCTGTGTGTGTGTGTGTGTGTGTGTGTGTGTGTGTGTGTGTGTGCGTTCTGCCAGCACCATTTGGCATTTCTCAAACAGCTGTCAGCTTCAGCCAAAGTGTTTCGGCTGACTGATCCTTAAACTGGGCCAATAAGTTCCTACACAAACCCCCCACCTTCCCCGAGCATTGGACACTTTGGGTATATTGCTGCATCTATCTCGACACATCACTCTCCATCTTGCCATCCATTACTCTCTCCATCCATCCGCTCTTTTCCCCCGCTCAATTTCTAAGACTTTTTCTCTCTCTCTCTATATATTTTTTTTCTCTGTCCTCTCACTTTTTGTATTTTGTTTCCAGACTGCTCGGTTATGTGAAAAATCTCATGTTATATAATCTTCAAACACGGTTTTTGATACCAATAATGGTCAGCATTACATGTATTAACATTCAGTAATTAACTTTCTATGTCGTATATTTCATTGTCAGTTCCTTCCTCAAATGCCGCCACACTCAGCTTCACAGGAGACGTTTACGTAATCTAGTCCTACTCCTCACCCTCCAAATATATGATATCTATAATATCAGAGCTGTGTTACAGGAGCTAATCCAACATTTCATGGCGGCTTTTATTGTGAAGGACAGTCACGGGAAATGCAACATATATGTCGTCACACAGGCAAGGCAAGTTTATCTGTATAGCACAATTCGTACACAGGGCGATTTATAGTGCTTTACAGAGGCAAGGAAAAACATTGGGCATTAAGACAAGCAGTAGCAATAGAAATAGAAATAAAAAATTAAAAAGAGAAACAGCAAATTTGAAAAACAATTTAAAACATTAAATGAATCACTGAATTATGATTAGCGCTGGTCATGACCAATCATAGAAAAAAAATCCTAAGCAAAAGAAGTCATTTCAACATATTTAACAACAGTTACATCATTAAATTTCACAGTAGTTTTCTGTTTTATTTTTTATTTTTACAAACCTCAAAAACTAGTATGACTACTAGTATCGTTGCTTTATTGAAGGTGTCATTGTAATAATTCAGAAGAAAACCTGTAAAACAACAGTATTTCTCTGCAAAACTTGAAACGTTTCAGTAAATCTGAAGTGTTTATTCATTATTATTAAAATTTCTAATAACAAAATCAAATAACAGTGTAAAAACAATGATCTTCATTTAATTGTTTAGCTGCTGTTGAGGCTTGTAGACGTTTCTGTTTCGGTTTAGACGTTTCAGGCAAAATGAGATCTAAAAAACCAACAGCGCACTATTTGCTCAGCGGTAAACGGCTGCCAGACACAGTATTTCGACTAGCTGGTGAACATAGTGGCGCATTTAGCACAGATATAACAGAGAGAGAGTACAGGACTTAAATCCATCCAACTGTTTGCTAAAAAGTTCACCATAGCGCCTCCAAGTGGCCAAAAAACGAGCCAAAGTGATATCTAGAGTTTGATCCTCGTTTACATGCAACTGTATGAATGAAACCGTGTGTGTGTAAGCCTGCATTACATATGACCGTGCATATGTGTCGAAGCATGACAGAGCCGAACCATACAGCGTCTCCTCTGGTCCCACCCCCTGCCCTCCAGCTACCCCCCCAAGGACGTCCAGCCCATTACGGTAATTAACTGGAGAAGGGGTTGATGGGATGGAAAGGAAAGAAAGAAAGACTGAAAGCGGGGTTGGGATGGAGAAGGATGAAGCATGAGAGCTGGAGAAAGTGGTTTTGAGTGAGAGAGGAAAAGAGAGATGGAGGTTTAGGTTTGGGGGGGAGGAAGAGGTGGGGGAGGAGGTGGGGGGTGTTTTTCTGCCGAGGCAGCAAGTGGGTGGGGGCCGCCGCCTTCCTGCATGCCGTTAATCCCTGAGTGACTTTCACTGCGTACAGTAAGCAGTGCAGCGCAGGCCAGAGTCCCCCCCCCCGCAAATTAATCTAGCAAAGAGCCTGGGATGTGGCCGCGCTGAACCCCCCCCCACCACCACGCTGTACAACTCCCCCCTCCACCTCCCTTTTTCCTGCTGAAAGACTTGGGAGAAAGGGAGGGAGGCGAGAGGGACAAGGAGAGAGAGAGAGAGAGAGTGGGGGGGTGGGTTGGGTAAGCCTCTGCTGTATTGTCACGAGCGGAGGGAAGATGTGGAGGACAGAAGGCAAAGGGGACAAATGGGCGGGTGAGTAAGCGAGGGGAGAGGGGAGATAAGGGAAGACAGAGGACTATTTAAAGCACGGCGACGGATGACCGCGTGCCCTCGCTCCGGTGACATCACTCACGTACACGATGATGTCACTGACTGACTGAGGGCGGGGATGGGGGCTGCTTTTCTGCCGCTCCATCATGACGTCATCCTCCTAACATCATTAAACGTCCTTTTATTATCATTCACTTCTCATGACTCGTTACTTCGTCGTGTTTTCAAGACGAGTTCAGCATTTTGGGGGAAATCTGCTTATTCATCGTCTTTAAAGGTCCAGTGTGTCACGTTTTACATCTACAGAATATGGCAGAAATATAATACACATGACTGTGTTTTAATTAGTGTACAATCAAAGATGTTGAACCACCATGTTTCTATGGTAACCCATAGAGGTCAAACCAAACGTTGGCTCTACAAAGGGACATAGTTTCTCCTTCATGCTGTCAAGGAGAGGGTGAGGCGAGGGGTTTACAATCACTTACAGCTTCAAAGCTTATTCAAGGAATGCCTGTACGTTCATAACTATGTTCATAACTATATGCTAAGCTGAGCTAAACACGTTCTGACTTAAAAGCTTATTTTCTTGATTTTTGTGAACACTTGGGGGCAGCAAAACAAGCTGGCAACACAACACTGACAAATTTTAGCAAAGCTAGTTGACTATTTGTAGACGCAAAGGAACATTAGTGTAAATTCAGAGTCGTGTTTTTTATTATTACCTCTTATTTAATCTATGTTGGACCAACTCTTCAGGTCAATATCAGACTATAGCAGCTTACACTGTGTTAGCACCAGCTAGTTGCTAACTTCAGAGGGTGTATCAGAGCTTTTTCATTAAAAAAAACAACACTAACGAGTCAAAAGAGTTGGCTGCTGAACCAAAACAAAGAGCCGAAAGACGCTAAAACGCTTCTTAGAGCCGAGTGGGAGTCAAGATTCAGGGATAACACATTGGTTCAATTCTTAATATCAAAATATAGATTGGAGACGCTTTAGAGAGACTTAAGATTGATAGAAAAGTTCTGAATAAATGTTTTTTTCCAACCCTCTGTTGGCGGCACTAGCTCCTCGAGTTGACACGATGCGCAAGTGGAATCGCTCCAAAGGGTGTGTCCAGTTTTTAAAAAATGCCTCAATGAAAGATTTTAAATCAGCAGTTTAAGGAGCAGCTGCCAACATGGCGAGATGTTGTGGTAAAATTCTGAATTCTCTGACAAGAAAACATTTGATCATTGTGTTAACTGTGGTGTATTTCGTCTACATCATGTACTTGAATCACAATGAGTCTGAATCTGGTGTCGTGACCTTTATCTTGCATATCTGTTTTTTTCAGCTCACTCCACCACTGACAGCTTAGTGTACTGATGAAACTAAAAGCCTTGTACGGCGCGATGTGGTCACCACAAGGTTGCATCTTTTGGAGGAATAAGGCGCCGACGGCTGCATCGGCTCGCTAAAGAGAGAGTGGGTGGTGCTGTCTTAAGATGGAGTTCAGTTTAATCCTCAGCCTCTACTCTTCTTCTGCTGCCTCCAGGGTGCCCAGGCAGAACCAGCACTTTTTTTCTCCCCCCATCTCACCAGTTTGTTTATTCCACCTTCAGCCCCCATTGAAGTGCTGCCTCGCCAGGAAACAACAGCCACGGCTAATTGATTGGAGCTACAGTGTAAAGACATGGGGGGTAGCAACACAGGAAAACACAAACTCCTCTCCTTTATTTCCTCCCTCACACTTTTAATTCCCTTTCTATTCTGTCACAAATCCATCTTTGTCCCATTCACTTCTATTATCAACCACACATTTTTGTCTCACTCCAATCTCCCCAATCAGCTCATATGTCTTTATCAGTGGCAGCTGCTAGTCTTCCTCGGGGGGGAGCGCAATAACCAAGCACCATATTGTTACAGCCAGCCGAGGAACGATGATGAACGATGATAATACTAAACAATCTCCCCAATATCCTCTTTCATTTAGTAAGCTGCCCCCGAGGCCAACAGGCACTTATTGAGCCCCGTACTACAGCGTTTAGCCTCAGGGCCCCCGCACGCCTCGCCTACAGTGGGCTTGATTGACCCGATGCCTCGTGAAGATGCCAGGCGGTTCTCTCATTTGCGACTGCTGCTCAATTTTACGCCTTGTGCTGATTTTGCCAGAACGGGCACAGCGAGGGTGTGCGAGGGGGGCCTGTGTTTGTTTTATCCGGCTACGGGAGCAAATGTTGGGAGTGCTACGAGCTGGACAAATCTCAAAGCCGCCGAAAATTCACACGGAGGAATCATGCGCCCCACATCTCAACTTCAGATGCACAGACGCAGCTTCCAGCTGCTGTCAGGCATAAAACTGTGCACATGTAAGAGATGAGAGGATGAACCCGAGCGAGGGGTGCGGTGACCGAAAGAAACAGCTCCGGCACAGTCATCGCACCAATCACAAACTGTGTTTCCTCTTTTGATTTGTTTCCAAACACGTTCAAATACTGTGATAATTGTGTAGATTTAAAGAAGTATATATATGTATATAAATGTCTATGTTTGTCTCACCTTAACTGTAACCTATAACTAAAACTATAACTACCTTTATAAAACATGGAGATAGTAACCGTGATGTCACCCACAGGTTTCTGAGTGTGGTGGCTCTGGCCGCCGCTGTCTTTGGCAGTCTTACCTCTGCTGCCTCAGAGCTAATCTAAAAATGGGCAAAGAGGGCTGAATGAAGCCTGGCTGCCCAAACAAGCCATGTGTAATGGCACCTACCTGTCAATCAAAGCAGCCATGCTGGTAATTATACATAACTTTAAGCCTTAATATAATTTGAACGGGTAAGTTATATAAAAATTCATCCTAAGTACAGTTGTCATGAACTGGGAAATTAGCCATAGAGACCAAAACTGTTTTTTGTACCAGGCTGTAAACATGTTTATTTCTGCTGTGAAGTTGGACATTTGAACATGGGGACTTATGGAGATTTACTCACTTCTGCAGCCAGCCTCAAGTGGACGTTTGAGGAACTGCAGTTTTCAGCAATGAAATATTAAAAAATATCGTATCGGGGAGGTCGGTAGCGTAGTGGGTTAAGTGGCCGCCCCGTGTGTGGAGGCTGTAGTCCTCGCTGCAGCTGGCCCCGGTTCGAATCCCACATCGGACGGCTGATTTACTGCATGTCTCTCTGCTTCCTGTCTATCTTCAGCTGTACCATCATTAAAGGCTAAAAGGCTAAAAAAATAATCTTTAATGAAAAAAATATATCGTATCAGTTTTCCTAACAGTAACGTATCTGAGATCTGAGAGCAAATTGGCCACCTGATACATGCTCTAGTATTAAACAAACATGTTTTGTGTGAGACTATTCCGCCAACTTGCAACAACTTGAAACATAAACCCCGGTAAAACCACAAGATATAACGTGTAAGCAAGTGAGCTTTACAAGTGCTGGTCTGCAGATTTTGTATCTTTGGTCAGAGGTTTGCCATTTCATTGTTTCCATGCTAGCAGACCTGAACACAGGTGTGCACGGCTTTTTGTGTAGGGGGGATTATAAGGGGATGTCAAAAGCAGTCAAGCGGCGAGTCGTCAGCCATTAGTGCACTGAACTCACTTGTTTGGCGACTCAACCACAAACTGCTGTGTGGCGCGTCGAGGTGTTAGAAAGAAATGTCTGGATCACCTTCAACTCAGCTGAACGGTAATTGCAGAGCTGCTGAGACTGAAGTCCATTTTGACACCTGTCGAAGGTTTTGTACCACACAGTGGCGTTACGCAATAACTGTGGAGGTGTCAACAGTTGCCCGGCGAGCACTCAAAGACTAATTACACCTGAAAATTGTCTCCACAGACCCCGATTAGTCACCATTTGCTGGACTATAGCCAATCACAGGAAGTGTTATTATAAAACACAATTGGTCCAAAGGAAAAAGAAAAATCGTGTCCACAATATAGGGAAATTCAACAAAGAAGATGTTATATAAATGTTTTTTCTGTACTGGGAGTCGGGGAGCTGGATATATGGATGATGTGGAGAAGACAGGAAGGGGCACTGGGTGGTTTTGTGTGCTCTAATTGGCTCCTCTGGCTTTCACCTTCACGGGTCATCGAGTCTGAGCAGACACAGCGTATAGCGGTGTGGATGGCAGAGGCCAAAAGGTGATACGGTACTCTGTATGCTTTCTGTGTGTGTGTCTGAGGATACGACTGTGTGCGTGCACATGTGTGATTTTCTTTTATTTAACTTGAAGTTTTTAGCTTTCAGTGTTACCAACAAAAAAAAAGGAAAGCGTAAGAGGAAAACAAAACAAATGGAAGCGAGAAGGAAGGAGAAGGGAAAAAAAACGCTGTAATTTGCTGGCTGCTTCACTAATTGAGCTACCACAGCACTTCTCAAGAGGCTGCTCGGCTCGGAGATTGGATGGATTGATACGGATGCACGCTCACACACACACACACACACACACACACACACACACACACACATATATATATATATACAAGGAGGAAAAAAACAGAGGTAGAGCCACACACACACTCGGAAAGAGAGAAAGGAAATGTCTCCGACAAGCTTTCATCTGTTGTTTTCTTCGACAAATTTGATTAAGTCGTGCGCAGGCAAAGCAGAGGAGACGGTGGCCCTGCTCTTAAAAGCTTCGAGTAAGCCACCGCTGCCTCGCCGGAGCGCCGCTTTATTGCTCCACGCGGATGCATCCCAATGAGATCTTCATTCCTTATGTTTGACAGGTTTTTTCTGTGCATTCGAGATGGATAACACTTTACACACAACCCCTCCAACTCCCCCGTAACATCAAAAGACCTCGAGGCGAAGAATGACTTAAAAAAAAATGGTTCTTCTTTCTATCTTCTTGCCTAAACACTGCGGGAATTAGTCAAATATTAAAAGCACTAAAGACAGCCCAAGAGAGAGAGAGAGAGAGAGAGAGAGAGAGGGGGATGCAAGAGGGACTTCAGGCTTTTTACGCAAGCAAATAAATCTCTGCATTGTTGTTATTAATCCGGTGTCAAACAGGAAATCTACAGCGGCGAACGGGCGCCTTCCATCGCGGCTTTGCATCTCAATGTGGACGGATCCCTACGAGCGCGGCGCCCCTCAGATTAACACATCATTTAGGATTTTTAATGACACCCTGAGGCGCCACTACACTTCTCCTCTTCTTCTTTTTTTTTTTTTATGATGACGAAGCACACATTTTTTTTAATTTCAGCCCACATTAAGTAACTGATGTTTTAGGGCTTTACATTATGTAATTGTCCATATTAGTCTCATGTAATGGTCCTGATATGAATCACATTTAAAAGCTCTTTTTTTTACTTATTTTTCGACATCCAGTCTAAATTAAAACCCTTAAAGCTACATTCTTTATTCACCAGACGGTGAAAGTTTTGTCTGTACGAAGCATTTTTGCAATAATTCAATCTCTTAATTTTGTCCCACTGCAGAATATTCATGGTTTTATTGGAATAATCTAACAAAAACGGGACAAAACTCATCAGAAAATTTACTGAAGCAGGTTTAGCAGGAGGTTCCCAAGGTGTTGCCATGCCAGATGGGCTGGATAGTCCCTCTGTAGTCCCGGGGTCTCCTGCTAGTTGGACATGCCCAGTACACTTTCAAAGGAAGGTGTCCTAATTAGATACCCAAACCACTATCAGCTGGCACATTTACACACTGAGGAGCAGCGACTTTACTTAGCTACACATCCAAGCTCCTAATCCTAAATCTCCAAGGCTGAGCCAGTCACCTCGGAGAGGAAATTCACTTGCCGCTTGTAATTTTTCGGTCACTACCCAAAGCTCATGACCACAGGTGAGGTATTGGAATGTAGACGGACCGGAAAATTGTGAGGTTTGCGTCCCGGCTCGGCTCCCTTTATCCCGTCTGCATTGCTGCTGATGCACCACCAACCTGCCAGTCCATCTCGTGCTACATTTTCCCGTCACTTGAGCCCTCGAACAAGATCCCAAGATACGTAAAGACAGTTCAAAACGCACATCCAGCTAAATGTTGGAAAATTACCTCAAACGTGTCGGTAAGTTTTGGACGAACCTAAGTCTCGATGACGGCGGCTTTAGCTCTGGTGAACCTTCATGCGAACTGTAGTTTTTTGTATGCTTACAAAGTATTCGTAACTTAACCTTGTTCAAACTTTAACTTACCTTGGAACCAGTTCGTCTTAGAAGATCGCAAACCTGAGGATAACCCTTTTGTTTACAGAAATACCAATAAAGAACACACAGAATGAGAAACTGCATTACATAAGTCATGCTAAATAACACCGTGGATGTAAAAGCACAGTTCAAACCTGTGGAAAGCTGCTTTTCCTGCCGTTTAGACACATGGAGCCATTCTCCTGTCTAGTTAAGGGGTAATTCAAGCTAGCAAAACCTCATTTTGGGGCCATTAAAGCCACATTCTTCCTTCATCAGACAGTCAGGAACATTTTCAACCACTTCTTAATATTTCCCCGTACAGGAATCCGGCAGAGCATTATTGCTTTTATAGAAATAATGTAAAAAAAACTCATTACACGTTGAGCTAATTTAGCTTTGAATTGCCCAGAACGCTAATCAACACTGTGGACGTGGAAAAAGGAGAGCTCACTCACATTTGCGGAGCTTAATCTCTGACTTAATTCCTCCAATTGAACAAATTGTTTGCCGGTGGTTTCTCATATGAGCAGATTAGCAAACAGTCAATGAAGCATTGCGCTATTAGCCGCAACAATGTGCTGTATGTTGCATGACTGAAGAGCATTAAGTTGGCTGGAAAACAGTTCGAGAAGTAATTAACACAACTATTTATTTCTGAATTAGCTGAAACTGAGCTTGTCAGACATTCAATAACAGTCAGGACAGTGAAATATTACAACCCAACGAAATATCCGAGTTGACCTTCATTCTAGCATCCCTGCTTGATTATCCCAGCTTTTGTCTAAATTATACATCATTACATTTTACCCGAGATGATGCAGAGCAGCATGAGCACAGGGAAGACAAACAGAAGCTATGCCAATAGCTTTTTAGTAACCATTTCAAAAGATTTAAGCCATGAGGCGCCATTACCTTATCCCACCGGTTCGTAAATGATGTTTTATACTGTCTGAGCATCATTTGGGGGAAAAATAATGTGAGTTTAAACTAAGCCCAGGGGCTTTCTCAGACTATTTGTGATGACAGCTAGGCCTAGAGGCTCACAGTGGAGGTATTTCCCCAGAGGATGCCGGCAAACAGGAATGCTAACAAGCCATGCAGGGCACCAAGTGATGGATTCTCCCCTAAATGTATCACTCCATTCACTCGATTTGGAACAGATTCTCTAAATAATCCCTAATCTAACCAGAACATTTTCTATCATACAACTAGAAAAAATTACATTCAGCCTTGTTTGCCATGACATTCCAGGAATCCATGTCGCTCGCATGCATGCCTGTGGTTTAGGGGCAAACGGCCATTACTTGAATTCAGAAACAGGCGTAATTAGGGAGCTCTGCAGCGCCTTGTTCTCCGTCTGAACTGTGTGTTTTCTCCAGCAGCACAAACAAGGGCCATCTAATCATAGTCTCCTGTTGCCATGGTGGGTGCACCGCATCTAGAGGAAGTGCCTTTAAGCAATTAACAAGTGTAAACAAGTCAGATTGGCACATGCCAGAGGCAACACCCGCCACCGTGGCAGCTGTACCAAGGGGACTGAAATCTCAGAGCAGATGAGGATGGGTTAAAATAAGATGTGTGTGTATGTCTATGTTCAGCTGCATGCATGAATTTATTCCAAAGTCAGATTTCGAAGTACGGTGCTGTCACTGAAATCGTCGCATTCTCGTGTTGTCGTATCGTTCGTTGTTTTTTGACAATTAAGACTGGAAGCTCTCATTAGTTTAAGCTCAAATTGTTTGCACGGCTTAGTTTTACTGAAATGGTTGTGAGCAGTGGAGATGATTATGTCTTCCGATGACAAATCCTCCCATCGACATCAAGCAACACAACGCGCGGGGACATTTTAAGTTCACAGCTGGAAGACCGGCTAATTTTGATGCAATATCTCAAACAAAAAACTGCATTAACTCTAAATGTAGCCATCAATTCAAATCTTAATGTCCTGAGTTCTTGCTCGAGCTGACTGTGTGTGCAGGTATTGATTTAACTGTCCGAAATCATTGGAGCAGCACAGAGTCAATTCTATATCAGGGTAGATTTTCTCTCTGAGACCAATGCTGAGATGTAGATTATTGTGGAGGGATGAATGAAAAGACACTCTCGTTTTGGTATTGTCACGTCCTACAGCTCATCATGAATGAATATTCATAAAGTGGGACACAACACGTGGGACTTGTACTCAATGTAACCGTTTGAAAATAGTAGTGACGACACTTTCTGATGATAAAAGATGATGTTTGCTTCCCAAAAGGCCCATAGGATAGATCTGAAACCTACATGGTTGAAAGAACTATAAGTCATATTTTTATGGCTCACATGACTACTGAAACAGATATTTCTATACAGAGCAGATCTAGATCTTACTCTTCATAATATTATTTATAGAGACTCAACAATGCCTAACTAGCAAGCATTTGGTGACGATGGCAAGGAAGAACTTCCTTTAAGAGGAAGATACCGCGAGCATCTGCCGTGACCACAACAACTAAAATTTTAATGAAAATTTGATTACTACTAATAATTATACTCATAGTGGATATCAAGCAGGACCAAAGCAACGGGTGCAACCAACATCACAAAGAGAGGGGATGTCCCAATCGTAAAATACGATAAGGTGTACGAAAAGTGCACAGAAATCCTGGAGTAAATGCGAAGCAAAGCCATTCAGGCTTAGTTAGCCACTAAACCGTTAAATCGTTAAGAGAGCCCGTTGAGTCACATGATAAGAGAATTTAAGTCTCAAATGTTGTTTGAAAATCCAGATTCTTAGCTGCATTGCGCAACTAAAAACTCTCTAAAATTCCTAACAGGAGGTGGTGGAGACCAAAAGCAGAGCTAAAGCTGATGCTCTCTGCTGCCCCCAAGTGACCAAAAAAAAAATCTATTATTGCATATTTAAGGCATAGTTGAGTTTAAGTAACTAAGACTACAAGACACGGTTAAAAAAAAGACTTAGTTGGCGTTAGAGGAAGGTCATAATTATGTTAAAGGGAGCATGAAATTAAATGTGTGCTGAGAACTGAAGTAAGTCGCCGCCGATAAGACTCTCGCTTCTCTTCATCTTCTTAATTTTTTTCCCACGATGCAGCTTTTCATCATTCTTCCATCATAAGCGCCCGCGATACATCAGAGCAACAGGATTCCTGTAATTAAAATTATATCACTTTCCATCCTCAACACAAGGAATTCGTCAAGATGGCCGCCATACCAAACCCCCTGAGAGCCATTAGGGGCTTGTGTTCAAAGTCAGAGTGATTAAAGGATGCTTTGTTGGACACATAAAAGAGATAGAGAGAGTAAGAGGGAGAGAATTACAAACTCCTCATGTCCTGCTCATCAACAGCACGCTGTTTGTTTCAGAGCTCTCTGTGTCGATCATTCGGGGCGGGGAGAGACGCTGTTTGGATTCTTGTTTGAAGCTCCGCTGTCAGCTAACCGCTGATTGATTCATTACAGTCATCAAGGTGCTGCGGCTAATGGATGTTATAACATCACCATCAAAAGACAGTTCTTCATGTCTGTGCTGTGCTGCAGAGAGCTTTGAGAGCTGCCTCTTTGTCTCCCGAAGGTTGTTATATGTGTGTGTTGTTGTTATGGTGGAGACATATTTCACATATTCCCCAAACTGAATAAATACAACACACACATAAAAACAAAACTGCCTCGCTAGGTCAGCCTTGTAGTGACTGAAGAAATCTACTTCTACTACTTCTATTATATATTTTTAGCTGGTAGTGTAAGGGGTGCCGTTTGTAAAGCAACTCGCTCTGAAAATAACAGCAACATTTTGTCACATTTAGCTAAAAACAATGTTTAAAAAACTGGTTTGAATTTTTGAGAGTCACTTTTTTGCACATTTAGAACAATATTTGTGAACTTAGAGATATTTTAAATATTTAAATCCAAATGTTAAATGTAAAATCTAAATGCTAAATCTAAATGTTAAATATAAATCTAAATGTTAAATATAAACCAAAATCTAAATGTTAAATCTAAATGTTAAATCTAAATATAAATCTAAATGTTGAAGCTAAATGTTAAATATAAATCTAAATGTTAAATATAAACCAAAATCTAAATGTTAAATCTAAATGTTAAATATAAATATAAATCTAAATGTTGAAGCTAAATGTTAAATATATATCTAAATGTTAAATATAACTCTAAAGCGTCTAGAGCGAGACGCTTTACAAACGGCACCCCATAGTAGTGCTGCGTCAGTGACCACCAGCACAGTCCAAACATTTCTAATAACTCAACAACTTTGGAAAAATACATGTTTTTAGCCAACACAATATTCTGCTTTGGTCCATATTAGTCGACCTTTAGCCTTTCTAATACAACATTTTCTCTGCAGTCACTAAACGGTTTGTTTTAGTGATGAGTGCTGTCGTGCTTAACTGTTTAGTTACCAATCAGATTGCCTTTGTACAATATTGTGTAAATAAGCGACGGCCTCTCACGTAATCTCTTTGTTAGCATTTGCCATCATTAAGTCTTGTTTCATTGATTGGTTGCTAAACACCAGACTAGTGTAGTGTGTATACAGTATGTTCTAATCAAATGTCAACTGTAATTCAGTGGGGGGGGCATACGTTTGTTTGGATTCATGCACTTGACGTATATAAAGTCCTGTAAGTATGGTAGCTAGGTTGTGTTAACTTGACGTAAAAATACGTGTTCTTAAAATGAGTAAACCAACATCTGTTTGATTATCTGTGTTTGCCATTAAATTCTTCAAATAAAACTGTTGTTAAATTGTTCTGAAGGTTACGGGTTCATCCAAAACAAAGCACCCTGAGACAGCAAAAATTCGATTGGATGTATCCAATCAAAGCTGTGCATACACCCAAGTCTCTGCTCGGTAGGCAGAGATGGAGTACGCCGCTCCGCTCGGCTAATTTAAAGCCCAGTTGGGTCCCCTACCCACCCACGTATCCTCACAGTACCCCCCCGTGTTGATGATCTCACCGCCTCGAGTTCAAGGCGTGTGCTATTATCTGTATTTATTGTGTGTGGGAAACTGTATATATCCCCTCCTGAGGGTAAACATGTGATTTTATGAACGTATCAGCGTGTGTGTGTTGGTGGAGGAAAGTCACTTTGCAGTCTTCCAGTGACAGCGTGTGCTGATATATTGGCTTTGCCCGAAGAATCCCCAGTGATCAAGTCCAATTCAGCAGCCCTGCCCTAATAAGCTCCGCACATCAAGGCTTTTTCTCCCAGTTTCTCTCTCTCCGCCTCGCTCCCTCACTCTTATCCTTCCTTCTGCTTCACCCATTAGCCAACCTGGCCCGCACAATAGAAACCAATCACATCTTGCAATTTAAATTAGCCCCCCCTATTATCTGCGCCTCTCTTGCGCTTTAAAACACCTCTCGGTCCTTCGCGGCTTCCTCCGCTGCACCCACATTATTTTGGCTCCTATTTATCCATCTGTGTATGTGTCATTATTTCTGAATGCTGGCATAAGCATAAAGTGTGTGGAGGTTGGGGTTAGGGTTACGAACAAAGCAATGACAGGGCCACACTCATTAGGCTTCTCTAAAGATATTATAACAGGATTCCAGCGCTATTCTTGTCGGGGGCAATTAGTTTTTGCATATTCGCCGCATGCGTCGGTGATGACGGCGGCGTGCATGTACACGAGGACTGAATGAATTAGACAGCTTGTCAGTTAGAAAATCCCTCGCCGCCACTTTCATTGCTCATTCCTTTTGAGTTGCTGGCAAGGGAAGCGAGCTAAGACACACACACACACACACACACACAAGCCTAATTAAGAGATAAACGCTGATGCATTATTGGTTATGTAAAAGCATCATATGTGAGCATTTGTTTGTTTTGAGTTAGCGCTCACGCAGGCTACTTTGGGTCCGCATCCCAGCATGCATTCTGGTCGCGTGATGTAACAGTGCTACGGGATAAACACATTTAGTACGTAACAAGCTGCAGGGGAAGGCAAGGGAAAAACCACTGACGCTCGACTCTGTGTATTACAGTTTGCTCATGTAGGCTATACCTTGTAAACAAACTTCATCTCCGTCTTTAATTTACATATACACACAAGCACACATACACACATCTACGCCCTCTCACAAGGCCTTCCTTAAGAGAAAGCTTGGCAGACAGCTGAGAGCCTTGGACCTCGCTGTGACTGATTGGGAGAGTATACGACTCTGAAGGCAGTGACGCCTCTAACCCAGGGACAAATAAATCACCATGGTGAAGAGAAAAGAGAAGCAGGGGAATAAGATAAAGAAGTCTCGCTGTGAGGACCAACACGACTCCGTGTGCCAAAGAAATCAATTAGACTAATGTGTTGTACACATTAAAGACGGCTTTCAAGTAAAAACACAGGCCTTTGTGTGTGTGTGTGTTCACATGCGACATATACAGTACATCTGCACAGAGAGAAGCTGAATTAAATTGGCCGCCTGGCTGCACTCACTGCTGAAGAAATTCGAGTAAACGGTCAACTCTTTTTTAACCCTTTAGACCCCAACAAAACACAAGAATTTGCTCTTTGATTTGATACCAAATATGTTTCATTTGTAGCTTTTTAAAGTGGGTTTGGATCAACAGAGAAAGAAAAAGAAATAGCATTAAAACAGTTGTTAATATTCCCTTTATAAGAGCAAAGGATAGTACAGCTACATGAGAAATAACCTAAATTATATGTGAAGAACTGCCACGACTTGGTCAGTCGTCCCTGTCGACTTGGTCAGTCATCCCTGTCGACTTGGTCAGTCGTCCGTGTCGACTTAGATGAAGCATCTCCTGGAAAACAGTCGTTTATCTTCAGTAATTATGTGATGAAATTTTCAGCAACCTAACAAACAACAGTAATGTAGCAGGATGTAGTATCTTATGGCAATGGTGGCTCATTAGCTGTAACGGAGATTGTAAACAACATGTCGGGCGAATTCACAAACCGATACGTCACAATGAAACCACGCGACTATGGCACGAGATGAAGAGTTATGTCGACTCCTGAGGAACAAATGAATTACCGGACGACCCAACCCTACTCAAGTCTTTTCTTGGTAGCGGTTTACAACTAAACTAATTAGCCCAGCAGCGGTAAAAAGCAGATGCAGACGGGGGAGCAGAGCTGGTGTCATGCCAGAACAGGAGCTGGGAAAGCTGGTAACATAACCGGGGCTCAGCAGCATGTAAGGACATGATGAGGGTGACGGATGAAGCAAAGAAGGAAAATGTTCGAGTTCCAGGTATTTCTAATTTGAGTTAACCGTAAATGTAAAAGCTAACGCGGCAGGTCAGCAAGGTCGCATATTCTCACTCTGACTTTAGTCGG
This sequence comes from Collichthys lucidus, assembly GCA_004119915.2. Lineage (NCBI taxonomy): Eukaryota > Metazoa > Chordata > Actinopteri > Sciaenidae > Collichthys > Collichthys lucidus. The sequence goes on along the minus strand of CM014101.1, from coordinate 14,054,360 downwards.
TATGGAGTTTGCCCCTGCGTTAAATGACGTTTTAATCAGTTTAAGAGCGACGGCAGATTCCGGTGTTGTTTTTTTAATTTTAATGAGCTACGCTTTTTGTTTACAGTCGGGGATAACGGACGTAAGTGACAAATTGTGTAAGCAGTGATTCAGCAAACTGAAGATGGGAACGCGTCCACATGCTTTAGAGCAGCCTGTGCTGACAAAATAGACCTCGATACAGCAAGCTTAAGTCCTCCTTCTTCTGTTACCTCTCCTTTCCTCTCCGTCTTGCCTTTCCATCTCATTTGGTCAGTCAATCAATAACGCTGCGATAATTCGTCTCCATTTCCCACAGCCTGTTCACATGTCAAAAAAAAAAAAAAAAAACAAGAAACACACACGGCCTACAATAATCCAGCCCTCCCACTCGCCTCCTGCCAATTAACTTCGACTGCTGCTGGGCTAATTAGTTTTGTTGTAAACCGCTACCAAGAAAAGACTTGAGGAGTGTTAGGTTGTTCACTTGTTTCTCTGGAGTCGACATAACTCTTCATCTCGTGCCATAGTCGCGTCGTTTCATTGTGATGCGATTCGCCCGACATGTTGTTTACAATCTCCGTTACGGCTAATGAGCCTACTGATGGATAATTACATTCATGTTTATTTTGGGGAAGGAAACAGCGTCGTCTTTTATCAAATAAACCTCTTTGCCATCACTTTTCATGCTCACACACAGACACCAGCTATTGTTTTTTCTTGACTTTGCCTGCGTTGATTAAGCAGCGGGCCCAGCAGCTGCATTGGGGAGTGATAAAATCCCTTCAGGTGGAACTCTGTCAACACCTGCCATCTCCGCTCTGCTCTCAGACACACCGGGGCTGAGGCGGCGAGAGGAACAGCAAGCACAGCAGTGCGACGCAACAGCACTTCTGCCGTCTGGTGCAACCCCCCCCCGGGTAGCTGAGTATCAAGGACAGGGCGAGTGTGTGTGTGTGGATGGAAGTATGTGCGCCCATCGATTGGGTCAAAACTTCTCTTGGCGAGCAGATGTTCCCCCCCCACTTCACTCTGAATCAGACGTTTTTGATTTCTCGGGCCCCCTGGACGATGCCGTTAGCTCCATTTCCACGCATCCTCTTCTTTCTTTCTGGAGAGCAAGTAATTTCCTGCCTCCTTTTTTTGTGGCTCGCTTTCACACCCTCCTTCAATAAATGATAGTCCCCTTTCTCCCCGACAGACACTAACAGCTGCATATATATGGATCCAAATGAGGCCGGCGCGAGCCTTTTTATGGCTCTTTATGATATATTAATATTTATGCCACTGCCAACCAAGATAACGATGGCGTTTGAATTTAGCGCTCGCAATTAACAGGTTCCAGCTGCTGCTCTTTGTGTGGTCGGGTTTGTGCGTGATCGAGTGCTCGGAAAACGAGAGAGCGCGAAGACGGGCAGAGTTAAATGTTCCATTTAAATGTTATGTCACGAACTAAAGGGCAGATTGAATCAATCTTGTTGAAACACAATTAGGATTTCCCTGCTATAAACATGATGCTGCTTCTCTGACACACACACACACACAACAGAGACCTCAACTGATAAAGACTTCTTAATGCGGCTTTATGATCGCGCTATTAATATTATGTTATCAGGGAGTGGAAGAATGATGGTTAGATCGAGTTAAATGCATTTCTAATCATCGCTTCATCTTATTGAATTTATTACGCTCACCTTTTTTCCATATTCCAATTTCCCTTCTTCTAATATCGCAATTATGCTCCACAAATTCAGGACCCCATACCTAAAAATAGAAATATGAAATTGAATAAAAGGTTTTATTTATATCCCTCTGAGCCAACAGCGTACCCTGCTCAATGTCACGAGGCTTTCCTCGCAGTGTGTGTGATGCCCTCAGTGACATCCAAACAGTTGAATCGTCTTAGTCATCCGTGCCAGACGTGAAGAGACGGGAGGCGGTGCCATGACAGCAGCCATGACTCACTCCCTCGTATCCGCTCTGTGGTTAACCTGAAACATAAAGACATGAGTGATGACATCGGTGGCAGCCCAGTGGGCCGGAAGAATATGCATCCACTACTGTACCTGTATGTGTGTGTAAACGGTGTCTGAACGGTGCTTTAAATACATCTGAGACAATCCTGATAATGTCTTTAATGAGACAAAAGCTGTCCACATTCTTTTCATCTCCTAAGATTGTGTTAGTTTGAGTCTTGCAGCTAAATTACAACGGGTAATGTGGCACGAGAGCGAATCGCGACCGTTCTAGTCAATGTTTGAACCCCTACCAGAAGCGGTTTTCGCTCAGCCCTGTTAATTTTGCTGTGCAGACTCGGGTCATTAAAGCAGCCAAAAGGGAAACTATTTAACTACGTACGTTTACATGTTTAAATAATCCGAAGTACGTAAAACCAAGAAAAATCAACCAATCAACAAAGTCTGGCAGGAAAAACACTTCTGAAACGCTCCTGGTGGGGTTCAAAACTCTGAGGCGTTCAGCTGTTTCACCGCCATTCGTTTCATTAGAAAAGTTGTAGTTGTAAAAGTTGTAGAGCTTCATGTAGTCGCATTTTGTTACTTTCAGAGAGACCCGGGCTGTTTGCCTCTGTTTTAGTCTCTGTGCTAAGCTAAACTAACTGGTTGCTAACAGTAGTCTAATATCTACCGTGCAGACATGAGCGTGGTGTCAATATTCTCATCTAACTCTGAAGGAAAACAAGTAGTTTACATTATTTGCTACAGTGTCAAACCATCGCTTTCGTGGTCTGCGGCAATGCTAGCAGGTTGTAGGCACATAAATGCTTCAAGCTAATAGTAATTTAGCACATTAGCATGCTAACATTTGCTAATCAGCTTTTTCCCCAGAGCTGTGTCTCTATTGAACTCCACCACACGCTAAACCACCGCCCTCCTATATTTGCACTACTGTCTGTATTTTGCATCTGTACCACTATCTGTACCATTTGTAAATACTGTAAAAATCTGTACAATATATCTGTATACTTGCACCATTTTGCACTACCTATACATAACAACACTGTATATACTGTAAAAATCCGTACATCACATATATATACACATTACTGTTAATATACTCACTTTATATTCTACTGCTTGTTTGCACTTCTGGTTAGATGCTAACTGCATTTCGTTACCCTGTACTTGTACGTGTGTAATGACAAGAAAGTTAAATCTAATCTAATCAAATCTAATCTAAATACAGAGTACAGCCGAAGCTAATGGGTTGTGTTGTTAGATTTCACAGTAAAAGTTGTGCAGGGGATCATCACAGTCAGTGATTCACCCTCTGTGGACCATGAATATTTGCCCAGAATATCATGGCAATCCACCCAATAGTTGTTGAGATATTTCAGTCTGGACTGTGATTTCTGACAGGCTGCTAGCACGGCTGATAAATGATTTACCTGTATTTACATTTTTTTTCCCCCTCCCATCGTCTGTGGACATCCGAAATCTGAAATCGTGCTCTGCAATAAACGTCCCTCAAAGCAGAGAAGAGATATAGCGGGCAGATCGATACTGACAGGTCTGGAAGCGTGCAGGTAAATTCATCCCAAAGGACAGACGGACCAAAGAGGCACAAACCCTGCTATGACTCATAATATTACCATAATCAATGTTAACTCTCTTTCAAAACCAAACACAGAGGCCAATAAATATCTATGAGAATGCCTAAAAGTCAATTTTCCACTGGCAGCTCTAACAACAAGTAATGAAGCCATTTCTGGTCCCGCTCATAAAAATGTAACGAGGTTGACGGACAGTCACATGCTTTGTAATTCTTATCCAACTTTGGCACATTCGATTTCTTGTTGAATTCTGCCTGCCTGACTTTTACGGCACTAATAAGGCATCCGATGTTCTCTAGAGTCCAAGCTCGACATCTCTTTGTGATTGCCGGGCTATTCTTATAAATACCTGAGGATAATAAGAGCCCCGGCTGCAGGCGAGTAAGGACATACAGTCGACCGGCGGAGAGAGAAAGAGACAATGTACCTGGCTGGCTGGTTTGCTGGCTGGCTGGCTGCCTGGGCTCAGCTGCTCATTATTGAACAGGTCCAGTTACCTCTGACAAGTCAGAGATGTCTAACCCCGACCTAGCATCGCATAATTCCAGACATTTCTCAGCCGGTGAGGCACAGCGGAGAGCTACGGGAGTCAGGGAAGGCCATGAATATTTCACGAAAACATCCCAGTTACTATTGCAATACTCCTGCCCCGTGCGCTTCACGTGTTATTGTTTCACCGTTTTAGGCATTAGTGTAAGCAAAGTGGTCTTCCAGCATTCCCACAACATCCTCACATCTGCTTTCACTCGCATCTCGTCGACAGTTCACATTAGAGACGTACCACGAAAAATAAAATGCTTTGGCATTCAGGTAAACAGCTCACACCGAATTAAGTGAGACATGGGTTTGACTTTTCCTGGTTGAGGACCAAACAGTGAGTTCAAAAGTTAATATCAGCGCTGCATAATAGAAAATGTTTTGCTCCTCTGTTTTTAGCTCCGCCGGGGCAGCGCTGGCTCCGTGTACTGGATTTATTATTCTGTGGAACAGACGGAGCACGGCAAAACACTCGAGAGTTGAATGTAAGTTTCACCTGCACACTCTGAGTTCTACCTCGGCTCAGCAATACTTTGAATGAACCATTAACATAAATGTTTAAACCTGCAATAACTTTTGGAGACATTGGAAAGCGGCTGTAAACACTTAATTTAAAAGGTTAATCTTCCTCGCGGACTTATTTGGAGTCCCTGCAGATGCAAAGCAACATAACCATTTATCTGATGCGTGTTTATCACTAGCTGAACTCTCCTTTTTAGCTCTGATTTTGTCTCTTTAGCTGCTAAATGAACCCACCAACGACATTCATAGTAAGAGAAAACAAAAACATTAAAGCTGCAAGCTGTAACACCAAAAAAACAAGCTGAAAGATGCTAAAATGCTCAAATTTTCTACTATGAGTGTGGCGACCACTAACAGTTTCTGTGATTCAAATCAGAAAATTGCATCCAAAAAGTCATGTTGGATACATTTTATGGTCAACGAAACTCAAATTGGCAAAAACCATTGAAAAACAACAAATCTCAACTATAAAACAGACGAATTATGAATGACAAAACTAAAATATAAGTTTGTAAAGGTGGTTTTTTAATGACCTTGTTGGTCAGTAATATACACATGCAAAAGGAATATAGACATGTAAATGTGGAGATATGTTGGTGTGACAGGCATCCACACAGAGCAGCGCTGTGGGGGCAATGCAGGGTTTGGTGTGGTGTCTAGGCTGGGGGTTGGGCTCCAGGTGCTCTCGTTACAGGGATGGGTGTGGTGCTGTGGAGCTGTCTGCACACACCTGAAGCGGATCATCATCTCGAGCAGTATTTAGAGGCTGGCCTCCTGCATGCTGCTGCCAGATTGTCACCGCGTCGTGGTAGATCAACTAGGCTCCTCATAAGACTTTGTAAACTGAGATTTATCCGAGTATTGACTTTTATTTCTGTCTCCAGACTCCAGCTCTTCGCCCTCCTCACCACCAGGCTTCTGCACCAGTCCGCCCCAGCCTAAACCCCTCGACGGCCTCTCCCTACCTCGTCCCCGGCGCGAGCTCCCCTGCTGCCTTCCTGGCGCCCGTGACACCCCCCTGCCCCTTTTTCCCGTGGTCTAATAAACGGCTGCTTATTCGGCAAACTCTGCTCCTCTGCATTTTTGGGTCCACTACCAGCGAGACATCACATTTGGTACTTTACTCAAGGGCATCTTGGCAGTGCCCAGGAGGTGAACTGGCAACTCTCCAGCCACCAGTCCACCATCCATACTTTAGTCTCTGCTGGACTCCGGGTCCCAAGCCAAATTCCTACGGACTGAGCTACTAGCTCAGCGGTGACCTTTCGGACAAAACTGCAAACATAAACCTTAAAAAAAACCCGATGAATTCCAACTATAAAACTGAGGCGTTTATATCCTGTAATGCTAAAATATAGGTCAGTTCTATGACATATACAGTTTGTGGTGCAGTAAATAAACAAATACATGGAGCTGTTAGAAAGGAGAACCAGTTTTTGTATCTGTTAGTCCTGAATCTTGGCAGACTGTATCTGCAGCCTGGTGGTAATAACTCAAAATCAGAGTTAAGGGGGGCGGCTGGGGTCAGCCAGGACTCACTGGACCTTCTTTAGGGTCCTATAGTTACACACACACACCGTCACCTTTACAACACTCTGCAGTCTGTTTGGGTTTTAAAAAGTGAGAGGCCAACTCACAAAGTAGTTCAGTTTCAATAAAGTCATGTCCTGACATTATCGCAGCTTTCTGTAAAATAACAAGCGCTGATTTACAGCTTGTTTTTACATATAGCATCGATATCCGCTCCCCTTTATATGACCTGGTTGGTAAACATACATTTGACGCTGGGGAATTTTAACTGACAACACGATGTGTAAAAAAAAAAAAAAAAGTTTAAGAGCTGCATATTTGGAGTTCATCGCCTGGCGGTGGTCGACCTCGTCGATGAGCACGCTGCATTCCTCCCACTCAGTCAGGATCGGCCTCAACAAACAACTTATTATTTATTTTTTTATTCAGGGGCCAGAGATAAAATGGCTGCCGGGTCTGACACTGATGTATGAGCATCTCATTGAGGGGGAAAATCCACTCTGCTGATCCTCTGAATCTAAGCCCGAGCTAATAGGCAAAAATCTAATCGAAAGTGATTAAAAACAAAATGAATAAAACCGAGGGGTAAAACACACACACACACTGGCGTGGAGCTGCACAGACGCTAACTCAGGGGAGGGATGTCAGGAAAGGATGGGTGACGAGGAAAATGCAGCAGATTTCATTCTCATTTGCTAATTGAGGAGATAATGTAAATCATTCTCGGGAGTCCTGTGGAATAAACGGACTTTTAAAAATCAATGGTGGTTACAAAGCGCCTACTTCCATGGTTTGAGTCCTGGAGGAGTGAATCAGCATCTCTGAGAGAGACGGATCTCATCCTGGGGTTTTTGCGTTGCTTTGCTTTGCTTTTGCCTCTAGCCTTGTGAGATTGAACATTTTAATTGTGCTAAAGGTTAATAACAAACCCGTAAGCTAGAAGAGGGACTCAGGGACGTGTGGAGCTTCAGTTGGCGAGTATATATTATCATTAGCAGACACAGACTCGCCAAGCCAGTTTGTTCATTACGGAATTGAAAGCTTGTAGGTTTTCTTGAGAATTAAAGTGATATTTTAGTGTTTGCCAACGGAGGTGTTATTGTCATATTTTAATAAACCAAAATCCAGTGTTGCCTTCAGGAGCCTAATTATTAGAGTTCATACGACTGTCCAGAGACCCTTGTTGCAGGTCGTAGCCCTCTCTCTTGTGTTTCATATACTCTACTCTGCATCCGTAGTTTGTCCATGCACATACGGTATAGCAGTAGACCCGAAAAGACTGCACAGTGTGTGTTTTGTCATTACTTTTGCTATTTGCTTCAGCATGTATGAAAGCAGTGGTGTAATTCAGGATGTACGCAGGTATTCACAGTACACCGAATTATTATTCCGTTGGCATTGGGTATATCCACCTCTAAATCCCCTCTAATGCACATCACTCAGCGGTGTCATCCATCTGTGGTCCGTATTTATTGCAAAAGCTGCACCTCTGCTGTTGATAATGTCAATTTCAAGATGATCCTGACTGCCGGATGTCAGGCAGCAGAAGTTAAAGCAACTTTGTTTAACATTTCTAGCATAAAATAGCAGGTTTACAGTCTGACTTGACTTGTAATCAGGTGAATGGTGCCTGTAGGCTGTTCTCGCACCATGTAACTTTGTGATTTTGGTGAAACTGGATCATATTTTAAGGAGAAAATGTTTTATCATTTCCTTCTGATGTCGAGTTTCCTGACGGACATTGAAGTAAGCTGTGGTTAGCTCATGTTAACTCAGTTTGTTAGCCAGGCTTGGACTGTGAGCTTAGCGATATACCACGAGTATTTTGTTTTTTTTTTAGGGTGAATGCTGACGGTGAGCGGAGTCGATATCATGCCAGGACCGGAGCTGAGCGAGGTGGTGCTCAGCAGCCTCTATGGACAAAATGTCAAAAGAGAAAACACTATTGACGATGAAGAGGACGTTGACGGAAGAGAAAAAGGAGAGAGACTGACTATTAGTTGTCGAAAGCTTGGTGAAATAAAAGGCTGAAAGACAGACACAGGGCATAAATGAACACTAACACCAACGCATGCAAGCTGACTTTAAGTAAAAGACAGTTTACACTAGCGATAACTCGCTTCTTCAAGCTGCTTACCACTGTTTACTGAAAACTCTACCACGTTTCAAAAACTCAACTCGTGAGAATAAGACCCTTGTTGACAAAAAAGAGGAAGGCTAAGCTGAGAACAAGAATATATTCCAAATACCAGGCCTTTATCAGGCGTCCTTGAAGAATCTGTCAATTCTTGACTTGGCTTGCCATCCTTAGAAAACACTGCCTCTTTCTTTTTCACACTCAATCAATAGAAACCCCCGGTCTAACGTTGTAGTCAGAAGGTCCTTGGTGTTATCGGTGGTATTGGAAAAGGAGGAGGGGAAACCCTTAATGAGAGAGTGGGAGGAAGGCTGCTGAGATCATTTAATCATTGTTCCTTATACGTCATTTATCATGCCACAGCAAAACTATCCTTAATGGCTTGGCTGTGCTAGGCAGGATATTATTTCATACATGGGGGGGGATTAAATGAATGTACAGTTCAGTCTCTGGAAAAAAATAATGGGAATCCACTCAGCTTAAAATATTGGATTTGTTAATGAATGGAAGCAGTTAATCTAAAACTCTGAGAATCGTCAAAAAAACAACAACAACAACAACAACAAGATGAAAAAAGGGGCGAAAGAATGGGAGTGAAGACGTAATGAAGCAGAAAGGGAAACACTGTTTGCAATAAACACTGTAATTTCCTCTACATTACAACCAACATCTATCAGGAGTGACACAAGCATTAAATGCCATGAATGCATACACATTCACAGTTGTCAGGCTCTTCCCAGTGGAGGGTTTAGATGAAGGTCACCCGTTGTTTCTCTAGCACTGTCATTATCTGACAGGGAGGGAGAGATAAGAGGTCGCCGATAATAAATGCTCCTCCATGATTGGAAATAATCTTGACAAGAGCCTCTCCAACGGTCCAGAAAAGTCCATCAATGAAACAGGATTGAGTATGACATGTTTTTCGTCCGCGCCGGGCCTCGTACAATATGGACTCGGCCCCCGATTTCAAATAAATCTGCGAGCGGCACGGTCGATGAGGGATGATTTATGCAAGAGCGTTAAGCGCTAATGCCTCGCACGGGGGCATAACACTTGTGCAACCTTTACCTCTGGACTGAAGAAATGAAAGGGGGTGATGTGAGGCTGTTTCCACTTTTAAGAATGCTTTGAAGGCATAAACTGACTGAGCTGGTTATGGACGTACTCCAGCACTTTGGATTTTACAAGGACTCCGAAGACAGAGAGCTGATTTTTATAATGATTTATGATGTAGACAAATGGTTCAATGCACCATTCGTTAAGCTCTGCCCCGTTTCTTTGTCTATACTGTACTATAACCTATACTAGGACCTGCAGATCGTTGAAGACCCCTGTAATTTCGTTGTGCTTACAGTATGTCTGTCGTACAATGACAATAAAAGCTTTCTATTATATTCTAGTTTTACTTGTACTGTAATTTTTGAAACAAGAGAACTTTGATAAGCCCTAAGTCTAAAACAGACACACAACTCGCATCAGCTGTAGTAGTGCTACCCTAAGCTAAAGCTACCACTGTTATATAATAAATCTAAAAGAAAATAAAGAATGTAAAATATATTAATTAGTTTGGCAAATGTAACATGAACACAAGTTTGGTTGGAGTTGCTGGCATGCAAACCGTCGTAGCTGCTCAGTGGTGCAAGAAGCCAAAAAAGTTTCCGAGAATTAAATTAGCCAGATCTTCTCTTTATGCCTTTGCGATATCTTCCAGACATTTCAAAAGTCCATTGGCCAAATGGATCACAAAATGAGTCATTCATGTCATTGGGCTTCTATCCACCATTATACAGCCACTCTATTGTCAATGTAAGCTTATAGGAAAAATACTCCACTGCTGTCATTACACAGTTTGGCAAATTGGCTTCAAAGCCAGATGCTCTTCCTGATGGCTCGCTATATTTTTCTGCAGTCTGCGTTTGTCCTTGGAAGTAGCAGCAGTGTACCTGATGGTGATCTAGATGAGGATGGACTCACCAGTGCACCATCATGTCTTCAGCTGCTGCAGGAAGTACATCATCTGTTGTGTTTTTGGATGAGGGAGCTGATGCTTGGCTTTTGAATTAAGGGAGCTGGGTCACTGTGTCAACCCTGTAGTCATGCAGGGTGATGGGGGCAGGTGGGGCTGGGATCCTTTCTGAAGTCCACAACCATCTCCACTGTCTTTACTGTTCAAACTGCACCAGATCACAAGGTGGTCAATCATTAACCTGTAGACAGACTCTTCCCCATTGCAAATGAGTCCGATGAAGGTGGTGTCATCTGCAAACATCAGGAGTTTGACAGATAGATGAGTGGTCCCCAACAACCAGGCCACGGCCTGGTACCAGTCCATGTCTCATTTGCTGTGGGGCCGCACAGAAAGAGTGAATAAAAAGATATTTTGTTGATTATCAGAGTCTCAAAGATGTTTTATTTTCAAAGATGACCAGATACATCCATCTGTGGGTCACATCAAGACACTTGTTTTGGTCACGTGATACGTTACACCAAAAATTAGGCTCAGAAGCAAGAACGGTCGGTAGCGTAGTGGGTTAAGCGACCGCCCCATGTGTAGAGGCTTCAGTCGTCGCTGCAGCCGGCCCCGGTTCGAATCCTGCATCGGACGGCCATTTACTATGTGTCACTCCCCCTCTCTCTGATTCCTGTCTATCTTCAGCTGTACTATCAAAAAAACGTCTTTGGAGACCTTATTTGGAAAAACCAAAACAAAATTAGCAGATTGGACATAAGGAACACATTTTGGGTGTCATTGTCTCCCATCAACCCTTGTTGCAGAGAAACAAGCTCTGGGCTCCCACTAATTTAGCGTAATGGTAAGTTGTATTTTTTCTGCACTCTATATTTGTTTTTATGCCACTTATCCTCCACACCGGTCCATGAAAATGATGGTGCATGACGCAGAAAAGGTTGGGGACTGCTTGGATAGATAAACAGAGGAAGAAGGCCATAGCCTTGAGGGGATCTGGTGCTGATGGTTCAATAGTCAGAGATATGTTTCCCCAGCTTCTGCAGGGCGTGCAGGAGGAGGTCTGTTATGGTTTTAAGGGGGATTGGCACAAGTTGCTTAAAGGCTTTATTACCACAGAGGTTACGGCGGGCGGCCTGTCGTCACTGAGTCATGTGGTCTTTGCTTTCTTGATGACGAGGTTTTGAAGCAAGCTGGCACATTGTTTAATCCTTGCCTTACACTTTTGACCTTCCAAACTCCTTAAAAGCCGATTATGTCTCTTCACCCCATCATTTCAGCATGTGGACCAATTAAAGCTTCTGCCTCATGTAGTCACTGTTACAAAGCTATGATTGGGAAAGAAGTTTGCGGCCAATTTTTCTACACTGGTTGTGAACAATATTCATCTGAACAACACCATTAAAGCAGAAATTCAGCACTTTTAACCTCAGTCATTGTTCAATTGTTCTTGCGTACAATGCCAAATCAATAGAAAATCCGTCACTGTCCAAAAACTTGGAGTCCGCACTTTATATTGTTGTCTGGATCGAGCGAACAAGTTGTTATATGAACCACACTGAGGCTTGACTGTTCGTGATTCAGTGTTTGGCTGTATGGAAGAAAGGGGAGGGAGGCTCCCATGCATCATTGTCCCCATTTATCTTGTTAGGCGTGCATTGTAAATCTAATATGATGCATGGTTTGTGTGTTTCAGCCGGGCTCGATCCTTACAACATAACACATCAGGCTATCGTATGATCAGACCTGTATCAAACAGATGGAAAGATGTTGTGTTTTCTTCGTAACTATTGGTGCATTTTGTATATTTTAAAATGTCTAGGCTGTTTGATCAAATTTAATTCAATTAAACTTAATTTCTAGTTTTATTTTCAGATCACTTCAGAACTCATAAACACGAGTCGTTCTCACTTGAAGCCGTTTGACTTGAAACGATTAGTTCAATGAACGCACTGCTGTGAATTCACTCGCCTCATTAACATTGAGAAACATGATCAGCTTACAGAATTGTATTGTATTGTCTGAAGCGCTGTAATAGAGTGGTGGGGTGTAATAAAGTTTTATTAGTATGTTGTGTTGAACGTTGTTAAATAAGACAATTACTGTAGTATATTGGCATACTGTGCTCTGTTAGTTTGCAGTGAGTGAATTGGGACGCACTGAGAGATCCCATCACGAGTCATTATTTGATATCATCAAATCTTCTTATCGCAGCAAAATCTGCATAATTAAATCAACCGTGTGATGGATAGACAAGGTTCCAGGAAAAAAAGTGCTTACAGAGTGTGAGCTGTAACACCGTATCAAGATTTTGTAGAGCCTATGAGCAGTTTCTGAAGTGTTTCCAAGGTTTTAACCATGTTGCAGGTTTTGCACCTTCAGTTACATTCATTTTAGATGGCTTTTGCTTTGGTCTGTAGACAAAGTGCAGGACCGGGGGGGGTCATTTATCTGTGTTTTCTCCGATCACAATCAATACTTTTATCTCATCGTGGCAGAGGCCATCCCTGGAGTGGTAAAGTATGCATGGGGACGAGAGATTGGTAAAAACTGTAATCCTTGTTGTGGTTTACTGGAAAAGTTTAAGAAACATAAATAAAACGCTTGAGGTGCCTCAGAGATGTCGTGCACCAGACTGAGGGAGAGTACAGAGGCCAATAGTTGGGAGTTCGAGGAGATTTGTTAGCAGTGCAGTCACCTTGGCAGCCTTTATCCATCCTCGGGGGACAATTTTGCAAAGAGACAAAAGAAGCGTATAAGCCGGAGAGGTCCCGGCTTCACAGATGCTCACCTTTGACTGTCCTTCTACTCTTTTTGTGGGCTGCTGAGACGAATCGCTGATGAGTAGCAGCTGTGCTGAATGGCACTCTGTGAGTCACAAGGTGATTAGCAAATCCCTGAGTTCCTACTCAGCGCTAGTGGCATTGTGTCTCCGAGACCAAAGAACTCGTCAAGAACACAGAAAGTCTTAACATCTGAAGCTAAGCTTGTACGTTTGAAGACAAGTGATCAATTAAGGTGCACAGATTTTTGTTTCCCAGGATGATTCACAGTTAAACCCCCAACAGGACTGTACGGTATGTCAAAAAAAATCAAGGGTCATATTAAATTGGATCATGCAACACAGCTAATATGATAGTTATCTCCATTTTGAACCTTTCTTTAAGGCTAAATTCACCCGCTAGTCGCTAATTTTTGTACAGTTTGAGGATGGTAGCAATCTGTGGGTGTCAAAACCAAAACAAAGAGCTAAAAGCCTCTAAAATGCTCCGTCAATCTGAAAGGAACTGCAGAACTGAGTAGTGTGTAGTCCTGTTTGCAAACCACAACCTTTCCTTTCAAGCTTGAAGAAGAAACTGTGGTGGCCGCAAAAGGCACAAATAACACGAAAACCCCCATGTGGATCCGATGTCTAATTTGTCCATTCCGGGCCACTGTAGAAACATGACGACTCAACATGGCGGAGTCCATAGAAGAGGACCCACAGCGTCTGTAGATATAAATAGTTTTTAAACACAAAAACACAACGACTCATATTTTCAGATAATAGTACACAAATGAAAACATAGGTATGTATCATATTTATATATCCCTTCTGCCATATTCTGTAAATAGCACAAATCTTTGAATTTGACCTATTGTTCATGCAAAGAACATAATGACAGGGTCATCAAATTATCATCTGCAGTCCTTGTTACAGTACAGTAGTGTTATTTTGTTGGTGACACCTTGTAAGATCTGCAAATCTCCCTGACACGGATATTGTGAAGCTGTTTGTGTGAGTCTTCGTGTTTATTGTTTTTGTCACTATCACCTCTCCTGAGCTGTTACATATTGAAGATCTACACAGAACAAAACTGACTTCACTACCCTCTCTCTATCTATCTCTCTCTCTCTTGCTCTCTATTTGTTGTTGGCCTCTGCGCTGAACTCATGCCACTGTCAGCATCTGCTAGTAAACAACTGACAACCCCAACACGGATTAATGCCAAACTGCGAGGGAGCCTGCCTGGGCAGCACTTTGCATGTAAAGCGAGTCTAAGTAAGAGAGCAGCACGCTGTAAAGTGAAAGTGGGATGACCAGTCCTACTCACACACACACATACGTACACATTGGCCTACGGCTCATTAAAGAAACGGAGAGTGACGCGACGTAGCTCTAACTTGAGCAAACCAAAAAAAGAAAAAACACATCATCTGCACGTGCATTTGAATGTGTGCAAATGTTTTGTTTTAAACATGAGCACGGGCTGTTGCATATGTTACTTTAAATCCAATTAAAATGTGTGATCCAGGCGAAGTCTCACCACTGCACAAACACATAAAGTGCACAGTTAATGAGCCACCGCGCAAGCCAGCCAGAGTTTGTCGCCGCTTCTTCTTCTTCTTCTTCTTCCCAGAGCATTAATGTATTTTTTTCTCGCTCTCCTGCTCGGCGCGTCAAAGGATTACAGTCTCATTTGGAGTTAGCTTTTTTTTCCTGACAGGGTACTGACAAGAGGCACACTGCAATAAAATGTTAATCTGAGAGGAAGTTTTTCGTCTCACACGAGAGTTTTAAAAAAACTTGAGAGAAACTCTCTTCATACTGCGGCGAGATAATTCTTAAGTGACGCCTAAATAAGACATTAGACAGTCTCTGTGTGCAAAATATCCAAAGAAAAATTGTATTTAAATTTCTTTTCACGCGAGATATATTCCCGCTAGCGCAGTTATCTACAGTTGCAGGGCTCGCACACACACATAAACAACTTCCAGCCCGCCGGCTCGAATGTGCTAATCTCCTACTTTCTCTTTCACGCCAGCAATTATTATCGACTCCTTAAAAAGGCGTGGGAAAAACGTGGAAGAAAAATGTATGACACACATTATGCAACCACTTGCTGTTCTTCGAAACAAGTTGTAGAGGAGAAATGAGAGACGAAGCGACGCGCTGATGGAAGCAGCGACGCGAGGTGAAATGGAGGGTGAGAGTGTGAGAGGTGTGGGAGATGAAAGCCTAAATGTGGCGGTGGAGAGAATAGAGACGAGGTGACGTATTAACAAGAAGTGAGAAAAAGAGTTTTACTCTTTCGCAGTCCCTCGTCTTATCATCTCTCCCTCTCTTTGCCTCGTTGTTGGAGTTCATTCTTGGCTTTTTTTAGATACAGCGCTTAGTCTTTATTGAGGAAAAGTATTTCATCTTGAATTCACCCAACCACTCCAAATACAGCGCTAGATATTCAAATCCGCACACTTTAGTTTGGCACGTGTTTATACAGTCGTCCCTCGTTTATCCGCGAAGTACGTTTTACAATTATTATACATGTTTTAAGGCCGTAAAACCCCTAACCACACACTTTTATACACTTTTTAACATTTTCTCACATTTATTTAAACACTCTCAAAGTTCAAACTTTCGAAGATTTAACAAAAATAAGTGCGATACTGTATTAGTAAATGAAACCAAAGATCAAAACCTGTTTTCAAGCCCGAACATTTTTAACAAATTTAATTTTAATGCTCAATCTACGAGGAGTTTTGACACATAAGAAATTTTACCAGTACTCACGCGTATTTAGTGCGTTAAATATGAAGCTAGAGCCAAAAGGCAGTTAGCTTAGCTTAGCATAAAGACGCTAAAAAAAGGCTAGCCTGGCTCCGAGTTGTTTTTACTACTGGTCGACCGGCAACATGACCGAGAAGATAATAATTAGAGGCACTGCTCCCAACGGATAGGTAATTTTCCCCACTGCTTTGACAAGTGAAATGTCGGCTGTGAGAAATACCATTTACACATCAAGACATTTTCCGTATTTCCAGTTGTCATTGGGCAATGTAGGGTCAATTAACCTGCATGTCTTTGTTTCAGCAGAGGTTCAACTAGGAACTTTCCTGCTGTGAGGTGACACAGATGAAAGGGAGCATCCTTATTGGCTGAGTACAGTCGTCCCTCGCTATAACGCGGTTCACTTTTCGCGGACTCGCTGTTTCGCGGATTTTTTTAGTGTAATTTTGTGTGCTTTTTTTTCTTACAGCGTACTGTACAGTATGAACGCGCATTGTGTTCCGCGTCCTAAATTGGCTAATGGAGAACACCACATGTGTTCTGCGTCCTGATTAACTAAGGGAGTACTGTACAAAATGTGTGTAAAAAGGTGTATGAAAGTGTGTGGTTAGGGGTTTTACGGCCTTAAAACATGTATAGTAATTGTAAAAAAAAAAAAAAGCTGATTACTTCGCCGATTTCATCTATTGTGGGTTATTTTTTGAACGTATCCCCCACGATAAACGAGGGACCACTGTACATACATTCTTTACGCTCTTACGCATACACACTTTAATCCGTGCACAAAGACACGTATAAATATTTATTGTCTTTCAGTTCAGTATGTTTCAATCGATTATCTTGGTATGTACACCGCTGTGTGCTGAATAGAAATGGCCTCCATTAAATAGATTTTGTAGCCACGTATCGCTGCAGACTTTCGGCACACACCTTCAACATGAACCAGCCAGATGAAGAAGTGAATAATAACAATCCAAATGCATGGCTGAATGTGTGTTATATGGCGATTTGTTGCTCGCAGAAGTAGCATCACTCAGTCTGCTTTTCAATTAAATCCAATACTTTTTTTTTTAAACAAATACAATGAATTATGAATGCAAACACCGCAGCAAGCAATAAATAATCTATGCTAATTCGTTCTCTCCATAGATGCCTACTGAGTGTTTTATGCCATCTGCAAACAATGCAAGACTCCATGCTGATTTACACACACACACACACAAATTGCCATGGCGAGACAGAATTGGCTGCACTGAATCCCCAGGCCGCTTCACCGAAATGCAACCAGACAAAGTCCTCGGCTCACACACACACACACACATACACAGGGAGAGGGATTCCCCAAACGCACATACATCACATAAACATGCATCAAGCGCACACACACACAGCTGACCACAGCGTGCAAGCATCTGAGGAGAGTTATTAACACGAGCGGACAGGAGGGAAGAAATCTGCCTTGCCAAAGGGCCTAATGACCTCATCCGTGGCCGGCAGCCGACGTGACCGATAACATCCATGAACACGCGCCCCGCCGGAGGCTCGTCCTTTCCCCTGCCCTCTCCAACACTGTTCTCACTGTGTTGTAAGGGTTTAATTTTACACCACGCTACATTGCACCCTGAGCAACGAGCTGCACCTTCCTCAGAGAAGCGTCTGTTTCGGCAACAGCGACTGGTGCAGTGTTTCTTCAAATAAACCGAAAATACTCTGCAGCATGTGAGTGAGTGTTTCTGTCTTTCGTTTCCATGCAAAGCACAAGTGAAGTCAACACGACGATAAAGATATACAGGGGAGAGAGACGGGGCCATAAGAAACCTCTCTCCGCCGACTGCTGTTTCAGTTTCACCTGTTCTCTCGTGTACTCTCTGGATTTCTCTCGCTCTGTTTTTTTTCCTTTCTTTCCGCTCGCTGGCTTTGTGCGTTGTGTTTGCGTGAGTGTGTTTGTTTGCATGACATAAAACCTTTGTGACAGGTCGGAGCACGGGCGACTGATGATGATACCAGCCGCAAACTCCCTTTCCTTCCTTTAGCTGTTCTATATTCTGCTCATGTCAAGACTATTTCTGTTTAAAGTTTTTATTCATTCAAAATGTGAACATAAAGTGAAACTTATATAATAGTAAACACTGACATCGACATTGACAGACAGTATATCCAACATACAACCAAGCGGCAATCTCAGGTGCTGGCAAATGAAGCTAATACTAAAAACTGCAGTTCTTAAAACGTCCACTTGAGGCTGGCTACAAAATGAGTCAGTCTCCATAAGTCTCCATGTTCAAATGTCCAACTTCACAGCAGAAATAAACATGTTTACAGCCTGGTACAAAAAACAGTTTTGGTCTCTATAGCTAGATTCCCCATTCATGACAACCGTGAGGTGGTTCTGATGATATTAAGGCTTGAAGATTTTTAGATTAGCCGGGAGGTGGAAGAAGCAGTACAGCGCTTCGGAAACCTGGTGACATCACTCCGGCTCTGTCCATTTTTTATACTGTCTTTGCCTACAAACTATGATAAATGAACATCTATGAAACAACCAAAGTAAACGATCCTCAGCTGATATTCAAAGTGTCCCGGAGGTCCTAGAAACAAAAAAATCCAACCCCATGTCCTGTTACAGTTTCTTTTTAACATGTGACTGACATCACTTCCATCCATTTTATAATATCTGGAACAACTGTGACCACCCCAACCTTTAAAACTGACGCTGGCATTGAGAAATATTAGGCACTTTTAGACATAGTCTTGGTGATACACGCCTAGCTACTTCCCTCAAGTGTCCCAATACTTCCACCCAAAATGGGTGAACCAGTTTACATCCCCAAATTATGTAATTCACTCATAAATTCATTTCTAGTAAGTCTGTTCTATGTTACAAAAGCATCAAAATAACATCAATGAATTCACTTATACTGAATAAATTCCCCCTCTTGCCTCTCTCATGTGTGTCCTGATATTTAATAATATATATAACCAGTCCTCAGGTAACACACATCCTCTAATAATCATAATGTTTGGTAAAACACGTCAGGGTAATCCTGAACTTCCATCCTCGGATTTTTGTTCCAGTTAAATTCGTGAAACAGTCGGTGATTTGCAAATATTACCATAATTGCTGACTATTTCTCATCTCCGAGCACATACTCCTCTAATTATCCTAAATAGATACAGTAGATACAGTAAAGAAGGAGGCCAGTAAAGACAGATATGTGCTCTGGGTACCTGCCTCCGAGGCTTTGTGAGTCTACAGCGCTCTTAAAGTGGATTTTCAACTAATACCCTTCAACTTACTTCAGCCCGCCCTCTGGCTATTTTATTAATTTCCAATTTTCAGTATTGCGACGCCACAGCGTGCTTTCCAACCCCCGTGCTGTTTTCTGTGTTTTTTTTAATGTTTGTTTTCTTGTTTCCCGATCCATTAGCAACCCCTATAGCGTAAAGCTCCACCAGCTCAGCTCTCCAGGATCGGCTGGAAGAGATATCCATTTCTCGACGTAAATAAATCTGTTACTTCCCTGACAGCACAATTCATTAGCTCTCGCAGCAATCTGTCTGTTCATGCAGAGTGCTTTGACGCTGCGGCAAGTGTTTGTGCAGCAAAAGAGAGAAAGGGTGGCGGTGGTGTTGGTGGCGGAGGGGTGTAAGGGAAATGTGTCAGCTTGCTCTTTGGAGGTTTTGGGTGTGATTACAGGAGGGAAATGCTTTCAGAGGACAGAGCAGCATGTGCACGGGGGTTAACTGTGAGTAATTGCGGTATTGCCCGTCCTGTTACCTCATGGCTGGCTGTGTTTGCTGATTATTAATTGAATTAAATGATTTTTTTTCCTCTCTCTCTCAAACTGGCGCTGCTTTCTACAGAGAGTTATGTAACAAGTCAGTTATACATACGATTCAAACCGAGTCTGTCACAGCTAAACTCAAGATTAATAAAAAAAAATGTGATAATGATTTGTCCCTGAACTGAATGAATTTCCCACCACACGTGATCCAGTCATCCGCAACCATTTATCTAATATGAGGTAGGTTTGATACAATGATTCAATGATTTGCTAACATAACGCTCTATCCATCCACATGATATTTAACACTTCGAAACAAGGTGGGGGGATAGGTAGGAGAGGCGAACATGCCTACTTAAGAAACAGGAAGTGTACCATTTTCATACCATTGGTGCGGATTGAGTATCTTTGGTTTAATTTGCCAATTAAATAAATGCCAATTACGCTACATGCATTGATAACATTCCTTGAAAATCAAAAATGAACTGAGAAGATTGTTCTTGTTTTTGTAAAATTTTATGGAGGAAACATTTCAGAGTTTTCTGATGAGCAGTAAGGTAAACTTCTACAAGCTATAGCTGCTGTTAGCTAATGGTAGCTCAGATTGTTAGCCGGGCTGTGTGCTTGGAACAGCAAGGGAGTGTTTTTTTTTATTGGACCAGCAGAAAGACCTTTAAGGCCTTGGGCGTGGTGATAATGCTGACGGGGAACGGAGCTGGTGTCATGCCAGAACTGGAGCTGGGCAATCGGGCAATGTAATGAATAAAGATGAGAAGAGAAAATGAGAAAGCGAGCGGGCAAAAAAAAAACACCTGAAGTAAAACAAGAGTGAATCTGGGACTGACTTTTAGTCGCTGGCAAGAGCTTCATGAAGACAGACGCCGAGCTGTTACTAATGAGTAATATTAGCAGGCTGCTACATCTTATGATGTTGCACTTGCTCGATGTTTGGCTCTGACTTTTTGATCATGAGTCATGTGTAAAAATACCAATTTCTACGCAATGTTGCGGGTGTGGCCATGCCGTGGTTTTGTACCCAGAGATCTGAGTTTATGACCTGCATCATGTCAGCTAGTGATCCTAACTTGGTTAAGGTTAAGAAAAGATGCTGGTCCCCCTTGTCCTGCCTTGTCAAGCCACTGCTGACCTTTTGAATATATAAGACATTCGTGTTTTTAATTAATACTTTGAGTTGTCACGGGGCAGTCGGTAACGTAGTGGGTTAAGCAGCCGCCCCGTGTGTGGAGGCTATAGTCCTTGCTGCAGCGGCCCTGGTTCGAATCCTGCATCGGACGGCTAATTTACTGCGTGTCACTCCCTCTCTCTCTGCTTCCTGTCTATCTTCAGCTAAATAAAGGCATAAAAAGCCCAAAAAACTATCTTAAAAAAATACTTTGAGTTGTCTTAACAAAACCATAAAAAGTAAATCATTCTTTAGTTACCAGACCAAATATTTAAAAAGGAAAACACTAATGAAATCAGAATCTTCCTCTGCGGATGTATGGAGTATTTTGGGCAGATTGGGTTGCCATGTTTTTATCTCCACCATGATTGAGCACCTCTGCTTGCCTACTGTGCACGGGGTAGGAATTCAAAGAGTGAGAGGCGCACTAGTTGCACACTTGAAGAATGTGAATAGTTTGGTTTTTTTGTATTTTAACTCCGTCAACAAGGCGTCAACATGGATCTCTCTGAATTCACCACATTTGATGTCTGACTCTGGGGTTTTTTATAGCTCGAGCAAACAGACGCTACAAAGCTCGTTTGAACTCGACAGCTGCACAAATTTGTAATTGAACCTCTATTTGCACTACAACCGAGGTGACATTCAATTTACGCCTTTTTTTTTCCAAATATCGCAGCGAGGAAAATTATTTCTCCAGCAAATAAACATGTCACCATGTTATCACAGGAGTTATGTAATATTTTCATCCTGCGAGCAGAGGTAGCAACCCTTGAGTTATTTCGGTATTGAACTGTAAGTACATTACAGCCTCGTAATGAGCTTACAGGCTTTACACTTATATTGATCCCAAACACTGCACTTGCATTTTAATGTGTTTGACCACCAAGCATGATAGATACTGAATCTACTTAAACAAGCTTGTATTGTTTAGCTCCTGCTTTTGTCCTGGTAATTCCTCGAGCAGAATATTTCTTGCATGATATGATGTTTTGATAATACTCATTAATTTCTTGTGTTTGCAAACAGTGCTTATCTGCATCTCCGCTTTCCCTCTAGTGATCAGATCATCCCTTGTGATCGGTGAGTTGCAGCCACACAGTGAGAACGAACACGTCTGTCCTGATAAAATCCAGTTTGTCACTGTTTCCCCGAGAGAATCTGAACACCTTATCAATGCCAACACTTTGCCTGTGAGCTACCTGATGTTTGAGTCAATGCCCAAAGAGAGTGGTTAGTGGTATACAGTATGTGGAGCCAGCATCATACTAAAAAAAAACTTAGTTTGATGAGGAAGATATGATAAAGTTATTATTATTTAAATTAATTCAGATGAGGAGCCCCTGACACCATGAGGGACATGCAACAGGGAAAGTTTTATTTGTTGCTTCAGGTGAGCTCTATTGTCTTGACAGCGTAACTTGTCTACCATAAAATAAGATTTTAAATTATTTTGATGCTACACTGACAAGTGGGTGAATGGTATTTTTTTGTGAAACTGGATCAAATTTTATGGAAATAAAAGTCATTTTTTTCTGTCTTTTTGGTTGCTTCGTCTCAACTCTCTGTGATTTACAGAGTTTTCCTGACAGTAAAGCAAACTGCTGCCAGTAGTAGCTGCTGTTAGCTCAGTTTGTTAGCCGGGCTGCCCGGACTGTGAACTCAGACCACCGGGAAAATTGGGTTTTTATGCTCAGGGTGTGGGCGAACGCTGCCAATGTTATACCAGAACCAGAGCTGGGCAAGCGGGCTTCCATGGACATAACGACAGAGGTGAAAAGACCAAAGAGGATGTTGCTGGAAGAAGCTAAGAGGAGGAAAAAACGGGACAGTGACCGAGCAAGAAGTTGCGGGACAAGGACTCACTTAAGGTCACTCACATGTTGTAGGCTGTTAGCCAAGTTGTCGATTCACTAGTTTTTGATAAGTTATGCACATAACTAGCTGTTTCCTTATGTTTCCTGTCGTTATGCTAAGCTAAGCTAAGTCAGCTAATCAGTCAATCTTCTCATCTCACCTCTTGGCTGAATAGACGTTTCACAAAATGCTTTAAAAGTAAATCAGTTCGCTCTGATTCGATTTTGTCAACATCAATTACCATCTTTGGATAAACCCTGACCCTGCTCAGCAGCATTATTCCACTGATTCACTTTTGGTCACTGCAATCCAGAGAAATGGCAAACCTCATTCATAAAAAAAAAATCTCTTAACAGATGCCATACATTAATTAACAGCTCTGAATGCTCCAACAGCGACTGTGGCCAATAGCGTCACCGCTAACGAGGTTTGCAGGGCACACCGTGAGTGACGGCCAGCTCGAACTCGCCGGCTGAACAGCTGATGGAAGCACTCCTGAAACGCCGGCTTTTCAGTTCCCATTAATGTTTCACAATTTCAGCGAGGGAATTCATGTTGTGTCGCCTTCTCTGCTAACAATGCTGCTAACAACCAATAGCAAGCACAGTAACGGCGTTATTTATTTAACAGCGAGCTGGTACCGAGCCCAGATTCTTACCGTTTATGGACAGCACTGCAGTGTGTTTGTTAGCTTTGATTTAAAACAGTGACTTTCACTCTAACTTCAGTTTTTGACTGAGGTGCCTGTTGACGATGGTGTCACTGCAGCTTAAACCATCAGTCCAACTGTGCTGCTGAAATCAATGGATCCATCGATGGATGGAGCAGAGACCACAGTTCTAACAAATGCAATTGGTTTCTTAAGAGACATGAAATGAGGTCGAGAATGAACAATTCAGGACCAATAATGAGACTGTAAAGTGTGATGTTGAGGAACCCCGATGGGAGTGGGACACTCGGGATTGGGGCAACATCTTGATAAGGCGCCACAGCTTGATCGTCTCCCCTGTGGTTTTCCGTAATGAGAAGGAAGGAAACGAGGAAGCAGCTTTGGTGGTGTGGGTCCCATGATCTACAATTACAATAATTTCCTCATTAAAGATACAAACTGATTTGACACCTTCAAGCAGTTAGCATGTAAAAAGATGGGCTGTGTCTCGATTATGAATTAGGATACTTGAGTTAGTGTACTTCCTGCCATAGCGTGCTGATTTCAGCACATACAACAACATGACAATCTTAATTAGCAGCAACATTTGACTGCCAGAACGCTGCTGCCCGATTTTTTTTTTTTTTTTTAGTGGGCACGCCCTGGAGGTGAACATATCACCCCTGTGCTGGCGTCACTCCACTGGCTCCCAGTCTGTTTTAGAATTGGTTTTAAACTTCTGTTGTTTGTTTTTAACGCCATTAATATCTTGGCTCCGCCCCACCTTGCTGAGATTTGAACTTTTCGCAATTGTGTCAGAGCTCTGCGCTCTTCCAGTCAGCTTCCGCTGGAGGCCCCGAGGTCCAGACTTAAACAGTGGGCCAATCGTTTCATTTGCCGTTACTGCTCCCAGACTGTGGAACAAACTGCCCGCCGACATCCGTGCCACTAGTGATCTCAGCCTTTTTAAATCAAAAGTTAAGACACACCTTTTTAGATTAGCCTTTTATTCTGACTAGTTACACATGTTCTTTTTTTTTTTTTATTCTTTAACTTATTTATTTATCTATGTACCTGTTATGTTTTGTTTCGACAGCTTTGTTGTATAGCACTTTTGGTACCATCTGGCTATTGTAAAGGGCTATATAAATAAACTTGATTTGATTTTAATTTGCCAAACTATAAATCTAAAACATATATACAATTTACATTAATATATCGCAGTATTCACTGCGACCGCTTTGACTCCAGCAGCTTTCTTGACCACTGAAGGCGATAAAAGGCCCAACCTTTAGATTGTTATAATTAAACCATGCAGGTACTCTGCAGTACACTGTATTATGTACTTTAAAATATCAAGTATAAGTATGGAGGAACGCAAATTAAGACACAGTCGGAGAGATGTTTTGTCAGGTGTGGGTGGAGAACAAAACAGAGCTAAAAGGAGACTCCCTCCTTCGTGACTTCACTTAATTGAAGAAAACTATATATAGTGTACATTATAACATGTTTAAATATTAAATATCAGATAGCATTTCTAAGCATGTTGCACTATGAATCTCATTTCATATTTCATTCACAGTACAGGAACCAATAGCAGGTCGACGCTTGCTTTATCCTGTCGTATGCTATCTCCATGTGTCACTCTGCTTTTCTAGCGTCTGCCCCCATTACCACCACCACCACCACTGCCGCCTTCGTGTGCTGCTTAAGCAAATACAGAAAGAGACATTTGCTTGTGGTGACATGCGAAGCCACGTACGGAAAACCCTTGAGAAGGTGCACCCGCACTTTCAACACACACGCTCTTACATAATGGATAGAGGCTCTGGCAAAGAAGCGCTGCAGCACAAAAGGAAAGGGGGGAGACTATTGTGGTGTGTGTGTATATGAGGGTGTGTGTGCAAGAGAGAGGGTGGTGGTGGTGGTGATGGAGAGGGGGGGCACAGAGAAAACTAATTAGCACAGCACTTTAAGCATCACGGGCCACAGACTGCTGCGAGTGGGGACTGCCACAGACAATCCCAGTCAATTTTCCCACTCAGCGGAGAGAGCTGAGGCATGCTCTGACATTGTGTTTTATCTCAGCGGGCCTCTTCACTCATGTCAAGAGCTGGAGAGCGAGGAAGAGAGAGAGAGAGAGGTTGTTGGTCAGCGAGTGGAGGAGAGAGAGAAAAAAAGACGGTGAATTAAGAAGAGAAAGAGCAGATAGAGCGAAATAGAGTAACGGCACAAGTGGGGACACAGCTTAGAAAGTAAAATGACACAGGCAGAGAGGGAAGATGGCGACGTTTGGATGGAAGGGTTATTTTAGCTGTAAATGACGTCAAAACAGATGAGATGAGCGACCTGGAAGCGTCTCAGTTGTCGAGGACGATCCAGAGGATTGAAAATAACGACCCCGGCCTTTTTTTGTGAGGATCGTTCGCTGCAACGCACAGTTTGACTCGCGACACGACTCCCGAGCTCGTTCGATGAATACTGATGAACACCTAAAGCCCCTGCGCTGTGTCTGAGGAAAACAAATAAACACAAGCGTTCACCGTGGCTTTGTGAAGGCACCCGGCATTAAAAGAGAGACCAGTCCCACGTTAGCCCGCATGGCCCCCTGTATCTAATCTGAATAAATCATTGCACGAGACAGCCTTTGCACTTTAACAGCTCTATTTTTACGGTCCCCCTGCCATTAGCATTAGACACACAATACCCATCTACCCCTTCATGCGCTGCAGTATGCGGTTCAACCACTGCAAAGCATGATGGATATCCGAGGGTGAATTGTTATGTTAAAAAACAAAACTGTGACATTGACATTTTTAGGTTGGAGTAAAATATCCAAACAACTAAACAACGAAATTTGTAATCATTCGATTGGAGCCGCCAGAAAGTGTTCATACATGCTGTCGTCTCGATTCATTCTTATGTTTGAACGTTGAATATTAAAACGCAAGACATATAAAATTCACCCATTGAGTAACAATCTCTTATTTCATGGACTGTATCTCGCCGTCTCCACGCGCCTTGTTAATTTTCCTATTTCCAGACACTAATTGCCGCACACAGTCTGTGCAATGATCTCCCATTCATCCCCCGCCATTCTCCATGTGGGGGTTGAATAACACAATACGTGAAAATACAGAAGGAGTTTTGGTGAGTTAACCAAAAACAAGGATGCTTTTCTCCATTTCACGCACACACACACACTGGGAATCTGTTGGAATTCATTAGCGGGCCGCTGATTTATGGCGCACTGTTGTCGGCGCATAATTAGCAGTTTGAGGATTGTTTGTGAAGGCTTTGCAAGCCGAGTGGAAAGTGTGCAGTGGAGAGGGATTGTCGTCCAAGGTCAACACAGGCCGAAGGGAAGGAAGGAAGACGCAAAGCAAACGGACCAGATAAATTTAACGAACGCCGAGGTCGACATGTTTGGCATTCACGATGAATCAATATTTTCTTTGAATGTATCTCATGGTCACAGAAGTATTGTGTGAAAGCTTGTTATGTTGGCATGAAAAGAATTATATTCACAATGCCAAGGAAAAGGCCATGACAATACTACGCACTTATGTTTTTATGCGCCTTTTACAAGAATGAATGGAACTAGTGTGAAGTTGTTACAACAGAGGAGGCCAGGTTATATTTGTCCACTGTTCACAGTCAATGTGTTAAGACTGGTACTCCACAAAAGGTAGGACTCAGAAGCACGACTTGAAAAACAGTTCAGGGTTCAAACGCAAATCGGTTACAAGGAAGTCAGAAGGAAGTTTCGGTACACGGTAATCAATCAGATAAGGCAAACAAATCCAAAAAGGGCTACACAAAGGCCGAGGTCAGTAAACAGGCAAAATCCGAAAAAAACAGGAAAATCCGATCACTAGAAAACAAATCACAAGGCTGGGACATAAGGCACTGAGGTACAAAACGAGGAGAAACACAGACATAATACACAAGAGGGCGGGGCAGACAATCAAAATTGGAGGGAAAAACACAGGGGCAGGAAGTGAGGCGGTCTGAAACTAGAGAAAGGGTAAGTTTCACAATAAAACAGGAAACAAAACACATGACCTTAAGAGCATTGACGAGATGTGTCACAATGTCGCTTTCTTTTAAAGCCGGTCAACATTATTTCCCATTAACCGAGATCGGCTAATCGTTTAGCCTCAATTTTACTGTTTTGGTTTACGGTCAGCGCTCTCGAAGTGTCATTTTTTTGGCTGCATTAGAAAAAAAAAGCTCTTAAAAACCCACCGGACACAACCCGCTCAGCATTAAACGGCTAACTGACATAGTAAGCGCCCAGCTGGTGCATTTGGGTGTGGTGGAGACCCAAAATGGAGCTAAAAGAGAGTTAGTATTGGATAGTTTAGGGCTAGATATTTGGGATGTATTTAACTTTTTGTCCTTTATATAATAATTACCAAAGGTCACTTTTAATGTACAACCTGATATTAAGTTCTACGATTCTCTAATTAACATTTACTCTATTAGTACACATCAGATTGTGTCGATCATGCAGGTGGCCAGATTGGCTAGTGGTCTCACCGATATCGTTATAGGCTAACATTTTTGGTGCAGAAAGGTCAGTGCATTGATATTTATCCATGCTGTGTGTTCTCACTTCTGGCCATCATTATCCGTCTCAGTTACTGTAACCCACACACACACAGTAAAATCAAAGGCGTGTTCATCTTAAAAGGAGGCTGGATCTGTGTCTGATCTGATCTCAGGTCAGCCGGCCTCACTTCAAGCAAAGCATGGCTCATGTGTGTGTGTGTGTCAGATCAATACCCAGTTACAGACCGCACAGCTCCAGCTCCACCCTGCCTCAGGGCCTCAGCTTTCAACCACCTCGTATGAGTCTATCTCTGCTTCTGGCACAAAGAGGGAAAACAGAAATAAAGCAGAGGAATGGGGAAAGGTTGGAAGGCAGTGGGCGGTAACCCCATGAGAAACTAGTTTAATCATATGACCACAGGAGAGAGAGAGTGAGAGGGAGGGAGGGAGGGAGGAAAAAAAGTAGTGAGCGAGAGATTAAAAATGACAGATAAGGAAACAGAGCGACAAGGACAAAGAGACAGAGAAAGCTGAAAAAAAAGAAAAATGTGCAGACGGCGGAAAAAATAAAGACCCAGCGAAAAATGGGAATTGATGGCCTTTGATTTTTTTTTTTTTTGCCGTCCTTTCTCTTGCCTTTGCATAAATGACAACGTGTCACACGCGCCCAGCTGTGATTTGCCAAATCCTGCTTCCCGTTAGTGACAGCGTGCGGAGGTGAGCCTCTTCTTAGCAGCAGGAGTTCCCCTTCATACCTTCATAGTAGTGCTGAACTTCTACTTTTTTTTTCTTTTCCTTCCACGAGGCTCTTTTATTAGTAACTGTCTGAAAGTGTGGAGTTAGTGCGAGATCTAGAGACAGAAAGGGAGCGTCGGGTAGGGGGGGGCGATACCTTTAGGCGTCCGCTGTGCTCCACACGTCTTGGCGAGGTGTAAATTGAAATGGAAATGTGATTTTGGCTTTGATTAAAAAAAACTTCTGCATTTTATTATTTCACATTATCTTCGACCTTGCCCTGTTCAGTCTCAGTGTTTCCCACGGAGAGCTTGAAAAAGAAGCACAGCTTGGGACTTCTTTCAGTTAAGCCTTTTTTTAAAAATGTTTTATTTAAAAGGAGTGGTAGACATTTTGGGGAATCGCAAATTATCACGTCAGCCCTGCTGTTGTAAATTTATAGATAGCTGCACAAGTGTATTAGTTATGATTACATTACAAGACATAGGAGTCAGCTAATATTTCTAAGGCCCTGTTTACACGTATACGGGTATTTTTAAAAACGGAGACATTTCCCTTCGTTTGTACCGATCTTTTACACGCAAACGGTGAATTCGCCTCTGAAAACGAATCTTTCTAAAAACTCCGGCTAGAGTGGAGATTCTGGAAAACTATGGTTTTGCGTGTAAATTCAGATAAACTCAGCTCATGCGCCAGAAGTGCGACCAATGTTTACCTGTTGCTATGACGATGATCATGGAAGCATTACTCTGATTGGCTTGGCGTAGTTATGGCGGCGCTCGATGGCGTATTTATGCAGGTTGACTTTTTTGAAAACTATGCTATGTGCACGGTGTTATTTTGGAAAACGGAGGGAGGGAAATATTAGTTTCTCAACATACCTGGCTATGGGTAAAGCCGTAGCCTAAGCCACCTCGACATCTGTCTTTCAGCCTTTTGTTTCACCAAGCTCTCGCCGATAACTAAAAAGACAGTCCCACATTTACTCTTGTCCAACGGCCTCTCATTTTCTCTTCCTAGCTACCTCCATCAATGTACCTTTCCCAGTGGTCCAAAACACCTGTCGTACAAACACCAACACTCCCATTGCCAAATTCTCGAGCATGCGTAAAATGCGAAGTCAGATTTGGATCTGGTCCGAAGTAGGCCGTACTAAGGTCTTTACAAGCATTTTAAAAGTCCAAACTCTGTCTGATACGTTCAGAAATTCAAATTTGTTGCTGCACTGCAAGCCTCCTTCTGTCCAGGTTACACTGATTGGCGAGAACACGAATGAGCTTATTGATCAGATTCCCCTTTTGTCATTCCTTCCATGAGAAAAAGTCATCTTGGATATTTCATCCATCAACAAACACCTTTTGATTCCACCGCGTGCGCGGCACAGCCCACGCCTAATCAAAACACAAACCACAAGACGGATAAAGAGAAATGGATTTAAAAAGTCAGCTTCTTCGACGTTCTGCTCAGAATTTATTGATTGCCTTTCCCTTTTTCTGTCTTCCTGTTCTTTTCTTCTCTCCTCTCTCCTACACTGAATTTTGTGAAACCGCCGTAATCACCGGCAATTTACAGGGCGCCTCGCAGCTGGACTCCTGCCCGCTGCTGACAGAGTGTGAGCACGTCAGTGTGTAAAAATATGTGTGTGTACACGAGCGGTGCACTCACACACATTACTTTCTGTATGCTTTTGTGCATGTGTGTCTATTTTTGGGAACAGCAGACCGTCTCTGTTGGCTTGGATTTGGTGTTTCGGTTGAGGTCCTAGGTTGAGATTTTTGATTACCTGGGGTGGTCCCTCGACTTAAATTGAGTCTTGAGACACACACACTGATACATTTTGAGCACATACACCTTCATTTCTGCTGTGGCTGCATCCCATATTGCAATAGTTTGAATGATCAACACTCACAGGAGTTTGGGTCTTTAACAGGGGGTCCGCAAACCCCCTGTTAAAGACAGTCAGTGCAGAAGATCTGAAAGTGTTTATGTCCAACATATTATTGTGCTCATCAGATGGTAGCTAATTCATTCACACACTGATGGCACAGCCTTTGGGGGCAATCTGGGGTTCAGTATCTTGCACCAGGGCTGAAATGAGCATCCGTCGGGGGGTTGGAGTAGAGCCGGCGCTCCTTTGCATCCAAAGGAGCCAGTTGAGATGAGCTGAGGCTCGGACATCTGATTACGAGGAGACCCTGGAGTGGACCCAGAACCCGTCGGAGGGACTAAATCCCATCTAGACTGAGAATGCCCCCGGGATCCTCCGGTCGGAGCTGGAACGTCTTGCTGCCACTGCGACCTAACTCCAGATAAGGGAAAGAAAATGGATGGCTCTTCCCTGCAGACTGGAGGAGCCAGGGATCAAACCACCGATCTTCTGAGCCGCCATACATACAGTAACCCCTCAGCTATATATAATAAAGAGTCTCTCCTCCATCTCTTTATCAGCTACATTGGTCTTTTCATATTAACTGTGTTTCTTCCTCTTTTCATGGTGAGATTGTTTTTATTTCTGTTGACTGGATGACCAGCACACTTTAGAGAAACCGTGCTGGCTGATTTCCCTGCACTTGCAAGACGGCGGCTGTCGGCGTTGAAACAAAATCCGCTGACATCCGACGTTAGAGCAAAACTCCTAACGCAGCTCCAAGACGGTGGGGAATATCGCTGGCTGGAGCTAATAGTACGTGTCTTGCAATTTCCTTGCCTTGCCGTTTCCACTTGGCCCGGACAAATTGAGAATGAAATCGAACAAGAAATTCCACATGGTAGCATGTAATATCATGTAATTATGGAGAGATCATTGAGAGGCCGTGGATTATTAAGGCTTTTTATTGTCACGGATGTTGTTAGGCCCGATGCCAAACACGATTGCCTCCCATTAATTTCCAGCTTGGTTTGTATCATTTAATAGCCATAATAAGCAATTTTGTACTTTATTTGGGAACTGCACAAAATCATAGAATCAGTGTCAGTCATTGGTGCGTATATATCCAGAGATATCAGGTTGAAAAGGCTCGATGATGTGTGTGAATGAATGACTTCCTACAAGGATACAACTACCCGTGCAGCATAAGTCACCTTGACAGCACATCCACCTTTTACTCAGATCCCGAACTCTCTTTGAAGCAAAGCATGCACTCACAATAAAAGTTTACACACAGACACTTGATAAGACACCTATACACCATCCAATCTCTTTCAATCACACACACACACATGGGCGCACAATGGATGCAATCTATTCCACGGAAACATCAATAGCTCCGACAGCTGATAGGTGTGATAATAATATCAGGACAGGCTTCTAGACTCTAGCTGTCATTAGGAAACAAGGAGCTGTGGAACAATGGGATAGGACCGCACGATTCCCTGTCAGGCCAACGACACGAAAGGAAATGTGTCTTTAATAACCGATAAGGTCAATAAAAAAGAAAAGAAAAAAATATTTTCTGAGCGTTATCTAATGATACCTCCTCTTGTCCATTTGTCATGCTTTCACCGGCAGCTATGCTTGCACCTAAGGAACAGAGGTACTATAGGAGCGAAGGGGAAACATAGCAGCTATTAGCAAGACCACACACACAGTAAGTGTGTATGCTTAAGGCCTTCTTTTCATCTCCCACAATCCCAAGACACAACACGGTCACCCTGAACTCAGTTTTTTTTCACACCTTCCCCAACCAAAGACGACAAGGGCCTACAGTATCGGCACACCTCTCCAAAACAGGGAAATATTATGATTGCCGTGTGTGTGTCGGTCATTCATATTTTTCTGCAGTCTCAGCTCGAATGTTACCAGAGAGAAATCACATGTGCACTTTTCATGCAAAATATATTGTCACTGTTTATCCTGGAGCCTTTACGTCTGCACTCAAAGCACTCTGCTTGGTCCCAGCAGGACTGGATGCTTTTTGGACTATCTATTTTTTTTGTCATTTTCACTTCACTTAAAACTGAAACGGCTTTTTACACCATTCTGTTATTTGATTTTTATTGAGCTGAATGAGCTGAGTTGACAATGCAAAGGAGGACAATCCACTCACATCGTAATAATTAAAGTCTAAAGGTTTTATTCCTTCTGTTGCCATCTTTATTTTTTTATTTGTTTCTTGTTTGGGATGGAGGCACCATAATTAAAGGTCAAAATTTCTCAACTATAAAAGATAGTAACTGCAACACAACTGTTTACAGAATCCAGTTTTGAGAGTTTTATACATACATTCATGGTCTCCAGAGGAAAACACCCTCTAACTTTGGTGATCCTGCGACTTTTCCTCGAGCTCCTCCATAAAGTTGACACTTTTGGTTCTTAGTAAGAAGTTTCAACAACTATTGGATTATTCCCATTAAAACAGATATTCTTGGTACCCAGAGGTTGAACCCTGACAACTTTATGCATTATGACACTAACAGTAAACAGTAAATATGGACACAGCTTCAGTCTTAATTCTTAATTAAGCTAGTAAATCTTTAATAGTACTGATCACATGGCAAATCATTATGCAAATTTTGGAAGTAAACAATTCAAAAAAATGTAACTCGTGTATGAAATTATCTCATATGGAGGATACACATGTTGTAAAAATCTTGCCAAAAATATCATCTCCTCATTAGAAAGCCGGCATATCGACTCTAAAGCAGAGTTGTATTATTACTAAGGAGGGAAGTTAGTATTTCCTTGCGAACGCTGCCAAATGCTTGCTCATGGTGGGAATTGTTGATTTTATGGAAATAATATAGAGTTTTAAATGCTTGAATCACACATAATTTTTCCAGTTGTAGGCAGTGTAACACTAATATGTCGACATATATCTTTAATTTTTCAAGCACTAAATCTATAAAAAAAAAAAAATTAAATAATAAATAAAAACGCTACAATAACAAGTTTAAATGTGCAAGAAATGGCATGCACACAAGCATTGCAGATCTTCTTCACAGCTCTTGAGCTTGGGATAATGGCTTTTATCAGACACCAGAAACCTCAGTGCACACACACTCACACACACGCTTCTGATTTATCGCAAAGCTATTTTTAGATGCTCACAGATCTTCATTTAGTATCAAGAGATGAGCTCAGATGAGTCTCGAGGAGGAGCCATTTTCGCCCAGATGATTTTTAGACCCACATGATGAATAATTGGATGTATCAGTCTGGGAACACGAGAGGGATCAGTTTCTAATTTCAGCCTATTTACTACGCCGTGTTTATAGTACGAGTGCAAATGCATCTTTAAATAGAATTTATGTTGAGCTCGGCTTAAAAATAGATATTATTACTGCTCGTACATCATGACCCTAACAGCCCGAGTACATACATGCAGCCACACTCTGTAAGCGGCACTATTTTCTGATAGTCCCATCAATCAGAACAGACAGACTGATGCTAGCTGAGGCTGTAGATTCACTCGACCGTGTGTGTGTGCATGTGTGTGTGTGACTGACAGGGTTCTCAACGCAGCGCAACGTTTAACGGGAAAAGCGAGGAGGGCTCGTGACAGGTTGCACCAGTCATGGTTTATTTGACAGGCACTCCCCTCACAACCGCCGTCGAGCGACTGAGTGCGTGCTGGGAATGATGGCTGACATTCCCCGCAGAGGCTAAGCAACAGCCCAACAGCACCTACATTTGATCTCTACAGGGTCAGCTGAGACAGTAACCGAAAACGTACGAAACCAACTTGTCGGTTTCCATTTTGTGCTATGCTTTCCACAGCGGGTTAAAAACTACACTTCAGATGCAGTACTACTTTGATGTCTACAACACGCAAAAGACGTCGATCTTTTTAAAGACTCCACGTGCTTAAAGATACCCCCTTCGGAGTCGTCTCGAGAAAGAAACAGTGCTTCTCAATGAAACACATTGTGTGTTTCCTTGCCTTTTTTTTCGTCATAAAATATTGCATGAGATACAAGGCAGGTTAGCAGCTAGAGGACCTTTGAAATAGGATTTCTATAGCCGACGTTACATGTACACATCAGGTGATTGTACATTTATTTGAGCTTCCATTAGGTCTTTTTTTTTTTTGCATTTTTGGGTATTCTTAACAGTTATTTTTAATTTAAACGTGAATAGTTGGTGATGACTCATCCTGCACTTAGGGGGGATATGCTAATTTAGCATTCAACGACACGCAGAGTGATTCTAGTTTTGTACAGTCTATGAGTCTTTGCCAGAGGCCCTTACTCATTACTGTACAAAAGCACAACTTTCTAATTTTATTCACTGATTTTGAGTCACACAGGAGACGTAAGCGCCGCGGAACGGGTGCGCTGTGGTTTAGCTCCGTCCTCTGCCCGGCGTCAACTCACACCGGGTGTGTGTTGGCAGCGTAGCGAGCCGGCCGAATTCACGCAAGATCACGAGAGAATCTTGGACGTACATGAGACCCCGCGATAAACTGTATATAAAGAAAACAACAAATAGCTTACTTTGCTTCTCCGACGTGGAGGAGATTTAAAAAAAGCATCTGTTGTGTCATAAATAATTGTGTGTTGTTCCAATTCAACAATTAGTTATTCGTCGTCTATGTTTGATCGATTGACTGCTCACCTAGTGCCACCTGTCATGACGTAATGTTGATGTGAAGTTGTGACAGGCTACATGAACTATGTATTGTGTTTTATTTTGAAAGGGGGCGGAAGTGTATTACGTTGACTCGGTGTCGATTTAGCAGCGACTCACGACAAAAATAGAAATGCTACGGAATGATGCTTCTGAGACGCTCCGCGACACACCCTGTGTGAATGCTCTCATTGACTAGACCGGTGTGAGTGGGCCTTTAAGGTTCAAGCACCGCCTTTGAGACCAACAACAAACAACATTGCATTACTAAGGTGTTGTACAGACTTTCCGGATGAAAAGATAAGTAGCACAAGGTTAACTGCAGTTAGCTTAGTCAGCCTGGGAGGCCACAAGCCACAGCTAGCAAGAAAAAAATGTCAGTCAGTCATCTGTGACGCATTTAAGACAGTAGGAGATTAATTACTCTCATGTATCTTTGTCTTCAAACATACAAGTACAGTACGTGCTCTTGGGATGGTTAAATTTGCGTATTTTGGTGTACTGTCCCGCTGCTATCACGCACAGTACCCTTTGAGCTGGTGGTGTCCATTTATTTAGTCATTTTCTAAATCAGATATAATTGTCAGGAAAAAGTTGCACTTGTAATAATGAAGATATGATCCAGGCTGCACGCTCACTCACAAATCGAGTATTGTGAATAAACGAGCACACAAAAATACAAACTCATGCACGCAGAGTTGTTGAAACATGCTGTTGTCATTGTGATGCTGAATATGTATTTAGCAGCTTAAGACTTTGTTTGCTTGGTACACAATGAGCTATTTAAAAAAAACACTGAAATATTGTATGGCTTTCTTATTAAGGGAAAAAACGTTGAATAAATCTGTTTTAATAAAAGAAACGTGTACAAACATCTGTGTTGACACACTGCAAATATAATGAGACACAAAGAAAGAAATGTGTTAGCATATATACAGTCATGACCTACTGCAGTTTGTTTATAGCGTGCGCCATATAGCTCACTTCAGTTCACACACAGGAGCATGCTGTACTTTAGCTAATTAGATCATTTAAGTTGAAGACAAACCAATATATTTTCTTGTTTAGTGAACCCTTTGGCTGAACTCCCTGCACTAAAATACATGCTGAAATGTATAGTGAGGCAGACAGTGTGCTTCCAGCCCAGACGAGAGAGAGAGAGGTCAGCTGAAGACGTGTTAAACAACTCGCTATTGAATTTAAATATATAATCAGCTTCCATTAAAACACTGGCACTCCACTGATTGCCAGAGCATGAAAAAGATAATGAAGAGTGTGTGTGTGTGTGTTAGATGACACTGTGTGTACATATGTTGTTGGTGAAACACAAAATCATGAATTCTAAACAGTGGATTAAATCGTCTCCGCAATTCTCTCCCGCGAATTCACGTACAATCGCGTGATATTGCTGGCTGTAGCCTCTTTGACTCCTGCAATGGCATTCCACGCCGCATCTTTTTTCTGGTGTGGTTAAAAAAAGGACGTGAGGTGTCATAAATGATAGCTTGATTTTTTTCGTGAAAAATAGAAGCGTATGTGTTGCGGAGGGTTGCCGGGCTCCGCAGTCGTACCGGAACCGTGACATTGACATTAAAACGTATCGGCCCCGTCGCGGAGCCGTTCCTCATGCAGTGTATTTTATATACTTTATATATTTATATATATTTTTAGTTATACTGTCAGTTACGATTAATAAAACAGCAGAAATAAACATGTTTAACCAGTTTTTATTGTTAATGGGTGAACTGGTTGTAATGTAGCTTAAAGAACGAATGCATGAATCAATGAATTCTCAGTTGCCAATGACTGTGAAGGACAAAAAAAAAAAAGAATTTAGCATAAACCGTTAATTGCAGAAAGAATTAAATATTTGAAGAAATATTATATTTTAATATTCAGGATACTTTCAGCTAAATTCAAATCCTTAGATCATTTTATGATTGTATAATGTTATCTTGAATCAGAATAAGACACAGACAGAGGACATTTAGGTAAAAAGACCCAAGAACTGTGCAACAACAAAACTATGAAATATAACAATATCTGATCTTTGAACTTTTTTTTTTTTTGCTTTTGGTTGATGTTAATGTAGGGGACTTTTTTCCGTCTTTTGAGGTGTGTGGGAACCAGAGCACCTGGAGAAAACCCACAAAACTTGATGTTACTTTAGTCCTCCCTCCTCCTCTTCCACCTCTGTGGTTTCCTCAACCCCAGAAAGTGACGGGTTCCTCTCCAGACAGAAGGTGGTTGTGCTGCCCTGTCTGGAAGATTTCCCTGATGGTCTCCTGCTGCTCGCACTGCTTGTCCTCAGCGACTTCAGCCTCCTTTGGTGGTTGGTTGTCATTACTGTCTGTGATTTTTTGGGAGCTTCTCTCTCAGTGGATAGCTTCAGGTTGCGTGAGGCCTGAACACTGAGCTGGGTTTTTAGCTCGTCCAGCCCTCTCCCAAAAATCTTCTTGCTCTGAAGGGCATTTTTCTGCAGGACAGTGATCTCCTCTGCTATCTTTTGGTGGATGGCTTCCTGCTCAACCTTCACGTTCTGGATCATACGCAAGCCCTCTGACACTGAGACTGCATGAGACTTGACTTCCTTTTCAAGTTTACACCAGAGGGTGTCGGACCGCTGTCTGACCGTGGTGACTTCGGCTTCATACTTCTGGGTAATCTTGTGCATCTTGTCCAGTTCTTGCTCTAGAATCCTGTTCTCCTTTTCAGCTTCAATCTCGGCAGAAATCTTGTCCTGGCTGAGCTTGTGCGCCTCTTGCAGCTCCTCATAAGTTGTTCTTGGAGAGTTTTGTTCTTCTCTCTCTCTTCCTGGAGCGCATTGAAAGCTTCTTCATTGTCCGATTGCAGGAGATGCTTCTGCAAGATCTCATTATCAAGATCATGCTGAAGGTAAAAAGCCTGCTTTCTGATTTTGGGAACATCATTTTCATATCTTGCCTTGAGCACTTCGTAGGAAATATGGAGGCGTTCCAGTTCCTCCTGGAGAAGCTTGTTCTTGTTCTTGTTCTTTTTCTTCGCCTGGAACTTTTCCTCATTAATGATGTGAGCCACCTGCAGCTCCTCGTAGTCGACTTGCAAGAGTTTCTTTTTCCTCCTCTTGGTATTTTCTCTGACTTGGTTGGCGATCTTTGCGGTGCTGAGAGTTTCTGGATTGGTGTACTTTATCAGTCTCTCTAGCTCCTGCCTTGTCTCTTTTTCCTTGTTGATGATCTTTTCTTTCAAGGATTTCTGTCTCTTCAGCTGTGCTTTTGTTTCCTCCAACTCTTGGTTGAGTTGGCAGCTGGTCTCACAAAAGCAGCCGTGTACTGTCTGCTCTTCATCGCTCCTCTGGTTACCTCTGGGGTTTCTCGGGCGCTGCATTTTCTTTCTTTAACTGGTAGTCAGTCACAAAGTAATGCTTGTAGGTTGCAGTTGTAGATCTCTGACGAACAGTTGTATTCTGTATCGGTCGTTGTCTCTTTGCAAATTGTCTTTTCTCACTGTGGTATCAGGTTTTGAAATGAAATGATCTGACTGACTGAAGAGCCGTGGCTAAACACATGGTAGCATTGCCAATATGGCGGCAACCACACTCTTCAGAAACCTGTAGGTGACCAGGGTCCCCGCGGGTCCTTAAAAAGTCTTAAAACGTCTGAAATATTTTTTTTGATTTTCAAGGTCTTAAAATGTCTTGAATTTTAAAATTGAGGTCTTAAATTTCACGTCTTTCCGATCCGCCTGGTCTCGTGCTTAATTTTCATTTTAACCACCGCACCATCGGGGGGCAGCACCTCGATCTACGTGCTTGCAACTTGCATCATTTAGTGACTGAAGAGGAATGTAATGCATTACGTTTGCGGAGCCTAGTTTCAAGCAGCAGAGTGAGAGTCGATTCACAATGGGAAAGTGTGTGTTTAGTGACAGTTGGTTGGAAGACGAAAGGGAACGGGGATGGCTGATGAAAGTAGAGAACGTTCATGAAGCAAGGTGTACTGTGTGCCAAAAAACAATACAGCTAGGGACAATGGGTCATAAAGTGCTTGATTCCCATGCTAAAGCGGAAAAGCACCAAAAAAAAAGTAGCATGGCGGACAACTAGCTTGCCTATAAGTATGTTCACCAGCACTACTGAGCCCAACACGGCCTCTCCATCCACTGAACTTCAGCCTTCAACTTCCACTCAATGACCGGCAGCTTCGCCAGGCGATGCCTTTGGCTGCTTTGCAAATGTAGATACACTCAAGGCCGAAATATTATGGGTGTTACAGACAGTTAGCCGGCACCCCTCGTACACATCAAGCGAGGACATTCACCTCGTTTTTAAAGCGATGTTCCCGGAGTCGTAATGTGCGAGCGCCTTCACATGTGGAAGGGACAAAACCTCCTACATGGCAAGATTTGGTGTGGCCCCATTTGTCAAGAAAGAGTTGATTTCACAGGCGAACGAAGGCATGTTTACTATCATGTTTGACGAATCTATGAACAAGTCAACAAAAAGTAAGCAGCTGGACTTGCACGTCCGTCATTGGACAACTGACCGAACCGGGAATTTGTCTTGGTCGTAATTCAATAGGTCTATACATAGATTATTGAATATACTTGCATTTATTCATCATTTAGAAAAAGGATGATAGATTGTAATGTCTTAGGACTGTTCCATGTCTTTTTTTTTTATTCCTATGTGGGGCCAAAATCTAGAAATTACCTGAAATATATGTACATATACAGTTTATCCATCCACTTAACCATGTCAGGATGGAAAATCAGCTCCTGATTTGTGTCCATCTGACGAGTCTTAAGCTCTGATGAGCTGTTCAGTCTCACCACACCACTGTGGTGCTCTCTGTATGTATGTTTTGGGGGTTTTTCTGTCGTCAGTAGGTCTTAAGTTTTCCTCTCAGGGGACTTGAAAAGGTCTTAAAAGTCTTTAAATTTGCTGCTAAGATATGTGCAGATACCCTGGTGACGTCATGGATACTACATCCATTGTATACCGTCTATGGGCTGCCTTAGAGTACGATGCTGGTCTGCACCATGGTGTTATTTATAGCGCTGTTATTCCCATCACTGGACGTTGTTAGCCATCAAGACGGCATCCCCTTCCCGTAATTGGAATCTTGCTGACGGGCAGTCAGGCATCTCCACGAGATCGGCACAGTGGACAGTAATCACGACGC
Source organism: Collichthys lucidus (assembly GCA_004119915.2). Lineage (NCBI taxonomy): Eukaryota > Metazoa > Chordata > Actinopteri > Sciaenidae > Collichthys > Collichthys lucidus. The sequence goes on along the minus strand of CM014101.1, from coordinate 14,014,041 downwards.
ATGTTGAGCTTCAATAAGTTAAGGCTGCTGGGATAAACTGGAGGCTGATACACACAACCAGATGCAACTGAACTTTATTTGACACCGGGGAAGTTTTCAGCTTGTTGTAGCTTCCTGACGCCTCCAGGCAGGTGGCTCGTGTCAACTATTGCTCTTTTTTTGTGTTTTTTTTATTTGTTCGATTTTATTTTTTGGTAGAAACGGTGTTAGAGCTTTATATTGACAGACATGCAATGGGTGCAGGTGGGAATGCTAACGAGACCGAGAGGCTTATTTTTTATTTTAGTCCGCAGTCTGTGGAGAAATCCAAAGCTTGCTAAGGTTGCTACGTTATGATTAGACAATCTGTGTTTGGGGAAGTCTTTGTGTCGAATTATCTGTCACTTTCTCAGATGAAGCGAGGATTCCTCTCAGGTGAGAAGCTTGACTACTGACGGCTGTGTCATTGTGGGACACTCATGATCAGACCTTGTTTGCATCTATAGGATTAGAAAATGTTTGGCCTGTTGGAAAAAGCTTTTGTCCTCCAAGGTTAGGCTAAAAACAGCTCACCTCACGATTTCCATATAGTTACCAGGACTCTGCGCTCGAGCCTTTGCATTGCTCAAGGGCACATTTGCGAAACAAATGGTTACTCACTTCCTCCCACGCAGGTTTCATACACATTCCCCCTGTTTGCAGAATGAGCAACATTCCAGTCACAAGCCGCCCTGACCTTTGAGCTTCTCCTGCAGCCACTTAAAAGCTTTGCTTAAATGTGACCTCTCCGTCACACCGCCTGCCAATCATACGGCGCGTTACAGACAGACAGATGTTCAATCGGCCGACGCGACGGCTAGTGGCGTGCGCAGATGTTACCTATGCCCGGGAGACGCTGTGAGTGGCAGGTCCAGATGTTTGCAAAACACTTAAGATGCTAATCAGTCGGCGATGCGCGCGCGCTGTTGCGGATCATAAAGTGTGAATGAACACGCGGCCCGGACGGGGAATTCTATTAATTACATGTGATGGAAATGACATGATTTGATGAAAGCTTTGTTGTGTAATTATGAACACACACACACACACACACACACACACACACACAACAATGATTTCTCTTATGAGAGGTACCTGAGGCGCCATTGCCTTCCTCCACAGAAGACACGTCGTCATGGCAACGGGCTGAAGCGGCAGCTAATGGCCTTCTTATCAATTTCAAATCAAATGACTCCCAGGCAAAACAACCCGCCGACTCCTCAACCTGTCGCTCCACAGAGGCGGATGCAAACGTTGCTCCATTGTCCGCCTCGGTGTTTTTGAGATTTTTACGCAAATGTGGTCTAAAAAAAACAAACAAACGTGTCAATGCTATGATTAACATGTTCATATGTGCTCTGAGTGTTTATACACACATACAAACACACTCCATCATGTTGGCAGGTTCATAAGGATATTTCAGTTTTCTTCTCCATCTCTACTGGACACACACACACACACACACACAGAGCCACGTCCCAGAGGAATCCATCTTCATTTGCTGTATTTGAGAGCAGCCCCGAGATTCAACCCTGTTCTCCTTCATAACTCATCCTTATGTCTCCAGATGCTCCTCACTGGGTCTACTGTGTGAGCACAGCAGAGCAACGTTTCCCAAAACCAATGGCAAGGACACAGTCTTCACTCTCAATTATTTCCCTACAGATTAAATAAGGAAGCCTTTTTTTATGATAAGATGTGGAAGAAAAAGTATTGCCTGATGGTTTTAGGCTGGTTGGGCAGTGTAAATGTCTAAATATAAGAGTTAAAGGTCCAGTGTGTAGGATTTATTGGCTAACTATTGGATATACTAGTCATAAGTATGTTTCCATTAGTGCCTGAAAATAAGAATTGTTATGTTGTTGAACCTTTTATATCTATAGAGGGGAGCGGGTCCTCTTCTACGGAGTCTGCCATGTTCCTACAATAGCCCAGAATGGACAAACTAAACATGGGCTGGAAGAGGTGGGGGGTGAGGTGAGGGGTGTTCAGTTGGTTGCAATCCGGATCCCACTAAATCATACACACTGAACCTTTAAGGTATGTTGAGAAAGAAAGTTTTGCTTTGCGGCGTTCATGCAGAATGGATTGTTCATCCACTCCAGTCAATGTATGGTAAGTAATAAATGTACTGTGTGTATGTGGGGTTTTTTTGCGCACACAACTCACCAGGAACTTGAGCTTGTATGCTATAATTCACATTTCATTTTGTTGAAAACACAGGAAGCAGCCCTAATGAGGCACAGCAGTGTTTGAGCTAAATGAAAATGTCAGCACGCAAGCATGTTCAAAATCACAATGACGACGTGACCGTGTTAACGTTAACATTAACGAACTGTGAAGCAGTGCATGAACTGAAATTTTTTACCTGAAAGTGGGGATAGACATAGATAGATTGCAGTTCCTCAAACGTCCACTTGAGGCTGGCTACAAAACGAGTCAGTCTCCATAAGTCCCCATGTTCAAATGTCCAACTTCACAGCAGAAATAAACATGTTTACAGCCTGGTACAAAAAACTGTTCTGGGCTCTATAGATAATTTCCCCGTTCATGACAACTGTACTGAGGGTGAATTTATATACAACTCACCTGTTTAAAATATATTAAGGCTTAAAGTTATGCACAATTAACAGCACGGCTGCTTTGATTGACAGGTGGGTGCCGTTACAGATGGCTTGTTTGAACACGCCTTAGGCCTGCTGATAATGCACATCTGCCATTTTTAAGATTAGCTGGGGCTACCAACATGATGGTGCCACAGATATGCAGTCCATTCTTTCAACTTATAATTAATAAAACTATCAAAATTCACGTCTCTTACCATTTTTTGTTGAGAACCTTTAGTCTGACTTTAGGCCCAGTAGTCTCAGTACTGTTCACATGAGGTTGTATTTAAGATAATCTTACCTAATAAACTCACTGCTATCTTAAAAAAGAATTCTCTTCAGCTCACTCATACAAGAATTAACATTCTCCCATCTGGTTGTCATTAGTTTTTGGAAGCGAGTATAGTTAATTATAAATAGGTTGTCTTTGTGAAGTACAGCGCAGTGTGTGTGTGTTTGGACGGTGTTTGCTTGCGTCCGTCTGAGTGCACACGGGCAGGTGTGCTGAGAGTGATTAATAATTTGGCAGACAAACAGAGCAGAGAAGCAAAATTAGATTAGAAAGATGAGATTTTCAAGCTGTGTACCTGTGCTTTTGTTTTTCATCCCCCCTTCCCCTCATCACAAATAATACCGTGGCAGAAATAAACATACAATACCAAAGGCGGTAATAGAAGCGCATTAAGACCAGTGTTAAATGATGTAGAGAAATTATGCAATATTTAAGATTCTGAGCTAAAATAAAAAAAGAGGATGGGAGCAGAGACGTGTTTATATATAATTCAGAAAGCTGGGGTGGGCTCACAGTTCTGAAAGCATATGATCTGCTGGGGGATGGATTTGATGAGCTAAGCTAAGCTAAGCTGACTGGTAATAAGAGAGTTGGTAGATCTGTCAGTGTGCCAGAGTGGCCCGCTATCCTTGCGGGAGCTCATTAGCTTAGCATTGTGCCTCGGCGGTCCTGCCTTGAATGAATGAAAGGCGGAAACTACCACACACACACACACACACACACATGATCCAGCTCTCCATCCTCCTAATTTATAGCACGACACTCCTAAAATGTTGCTTTCCGAACCTCACTTTCGTATTCATCTGACATGATTTTAAAAAGTCGGCCCGCTAGAGTCCATCAATGAGCCGAACAGCGCTTTAAAAAAAAAAAAAATCCCAACCTGGCCCTCCATCAAAGAGATTCCCGTCCGACTGAAGCTACCGCTCCTCAACTTCCTCTCGCTTTAATGCCGGCTCAAACAGAAAAAGAAAAAACAGATTCCCCAGCCTAAACAGATTTCTTTTCCTTTTTGTCAAAGCTTTTTTTTTTTTTGTGCACCATCTGCTTCTCCCTTATTAGACTTCTCTGCCTGACAGCCGCTGAGACGTTTACATCTCCATTGTGGGGTTGTGGAGCGGCGGCGGCGGAGGTACCACTTCTACGAGAGAGACAGGTGAGCCAACAAGTCTAGGGTTCCCGTTAATAGACGTGTGGGGGGGGGGGTCCGCCATGTCTCGGTGGTGCTCCTTGACAGCAATGAATCAGCCCCCACCTGTGGAGCCTGATATACGGACTTTAATTAGAGTCTTTTTTTAACTGAGATGTCAACTGTGTGTGAGGCCGGGTTATTAAGACGGGATTGCCTGCGCTGCGTTAATGATAAGTAATGAGTGTGCAACCTCGGTGGAAATCAAGATTCGCTCCTGGATCAGGTTTCCTCTTACCAGGATGTGCTCTTTATGACACCGGGCTTCAGAATAAATGACGCTTCATATGTAGGCGCGAGATACAGGCGCTTTCACTGAGTGATTGCCCGTCGTCGGGATTATGCCATGGGGAAAAAAAATGGCACACGAGAGGTTTGAAAAATTAAAGCGCATGGAAATATCATTTTTATGAGCTCTGTGAATGTACACCTCCATTATTTAGCAGTTCTTGGAGTGCAGCGTAACCGATCAAAGCCCTCGCCCAGCTTCCACTGTGGGGAATTTTTAGCGCTCCCAGGAAGGAAAGTTGTCGCCGGATTCGTCCTATTGAAAAAAAAAAGAAGCTTTTGATCATTTACGATCACAGGGTGGCATGCATTATTCTCTACCACACACACACACACACATCATCTGCACTACAGCAGGCGGATAGATTATTAAACATAAGAGACTGGTGAGTCACTTTTGCATGCTCGATGGGTTCGTTCGGATTTGTTCACCCAAACATGCGTCTACACAAACATACCGAGCAAAATGACCTCACATGAAGTCATAACTAAAAACTCCATCACTTAGGTTTTGTGTTGAACCAGTGAGAGACTGCACAGAATAAAAAAAATCCAAAGAACAGAACCGGTCACGATCAGCAGGGGAGCATCCGATCCTCTCCGACATACGCTGGAGCTGTCAGATATTGCGCACGCTTGAGAAGAATTTGTCAAAGCTTTGCGGGGGTAAAAAAAAATGCAGAGAAGAAGAAGAGGAGGAGGAGGAGGAGGAGGAGGAGGAGGAGGAGGTGAACAGGCAGTTCGGTTGCCAAAGAGAAAAATGGGGGAAGACTTCCTGTCAGTTTTCGAGCACGAGCTGAGGTACAGTGGAGGGACACGCACCCTCGAGGCGAGGATATCTTTGAAGCGCAGCTACATCAAAGCGCACTTCCTCTCGCACTCGTTTTTAATCTCCGTCTCTACCCTCCAGTCATCGCTCTCTGTGTTTACTGCTCCCCCTCCAGTAAATGAAGAGGGTGACTGACACACATACTGAAGGCTTTGTTGACCTGGGGCGAGCGGAAAGCTTCACACCTGAGCTCCGAGCTCACATGTAGGGCCTGATAGTGGCACTTTTTTGGACACGAAGCCTAACGGTGACCAGATTTTATGTAACTTCAGGTTGCACTGGTGAGTTTTTGTAAAGCTATAACGTGAAGTTTTTAATTAGTTAAATAAAATGAATATTAACATTTCTGCTAACTTACCAACAGATTGCCTACAACATAAACTTACTCAACTGTGTCTTATGTGGTTCACCTCATTTGCCTCAAACTTTCTAAAACAACGTTTCCCAGAAGCCCAAGACCCTGTTGATTTATCACAAATTTACAAGGCACAGCTGAAAGTTGTAAGATGCAAGAGAATTATTCCCAACGTTTGTGCATTTAAATTGCAGAAGGAGCATTTCAACAGCAGCTGACAGTCTTAGTTTTGCTGTCCTGTCCATTGGTTTAACTTCTGCTGCTGTAATGTAGTAAATCGAATCAGGGTGTGGTCAGTACACCGTGACATCACTGCTGGGTGTGGTCACAGGTACATCCATTTGTAACCGTTTATCCTCACCAGGGTCACAGGTGCAATACAGCCCATTTATGACCACACTCATAAGTTATGTCGCATGTGGTTTGAAGTCAAACTTTCAATCAGAGAAAGAAGTGAAGCACTTTTTTTCAGGTTGGTGTTATGCTAAAAAGGCTAATTTACCTCCTACATCTAATTTAAAAGCTCCAGTGTGTACGATGTAGTGGCAAATTGTGACTAGCTAAATACCCCTCGCCTCATCTTCATCAATTCTTCAAAACTCAGCCCACTCTTGAGCCAGTGTTTGGTTCGTCCATTCTGGGATATGGCAGAAACATGGTGTTTCAACATGGAAGAACACCCATGACATCTAAAAGACATAAGTCTCTTTCTGAGGTACCAAAAACACAAAAATTAAAAACACACCAATGAAATACAGTTTTTAAATTATATTCCATTTCTGCCGTATCCTGCGAAATCTGACACACTGGACCTTTAAGGTAATTTTTACTTTAATTTACTTAATTTTCTTAAAAGTGGCTTTACAAATGATATGTGTATATGCTTTACCCAAAACATATTATAGAAGTGTTCTAGTTATTTGACCATTAAGTGTGAGTACACGCAGTGTTTTAGACATTAATAGCATCGCAGCATGTGATGGGAATTGTGGCCAGTGGAAGGCCAAACTTTAACAGACACTTAAACATGAGGAATAATTTCATATTTCCTTAAAAATCCTACAAACTAAAAGATCCAGATAATCCTTTTTTCATATTCGGAAGCTCTTTGCACGCCTGCAGCAGGAAATGATATACACTGTGATTCCTGTTACCATGACCCCTGACACTCATTTGAATTCCTGTAGGTTGCGTATAATTCAGAAGCTTCGTCTACACGGGCTCTTCAACCGGCATATTGTGGAGCTGAGAGACGCCAACGGGGATATTTACTGATGGGTAGAGAAGGGAAATTATGAGACACACATGACCACATGTATGACCCTCACGTGACCGGCCGTGAGATGAATTCATATTATCTGGTTTGCCTCGCACAACCACGTCGATCTCACACATACACACACTTATTCATCCATCTGGAAAAGAAATAATTACAATACAGCTGTGATTATGGAGCTTTTTAAATGGACGGACGTATATTATATATATGTATATTAATATTATTATTGGTGAAATGTTACCGCCACCTGTACACACCTAAACTTAAAAACACATGCAGTGAATTACTTTGCAGTTGAAGAGGAGGGGTTGGGTGTCCTCTTAAATGCATGAATGTTGAAGACTTCTGTTGCCACATCCGTCACGCTACCCGGACAAACATATGGCGGCGATACAAGACCTGTCAGCTCAGAAATATATCCCCAGATGTCTTTGATACGCTGTACATCACGGTTTAAACAGCTTCCTTTCTTTCGCGGACGCTCCGAGTAAAAGACTCGGCTATGATTTATCTCCTCTGAGCTCAAGCAATGATGGAAGATACACCTGTAAATCACATGCAATTGGTTTGATGGCGCTTGTAGCATGCGGCGTACCTTTAACATGAATCAGCATCAATCAAGCACCAGATATGACACACACATTCAAGCACAGAAGCACTATGTTATCTAAAGGAAGTGTACATAAGGAGCAGGATGGCGATGGTTTCTATGGCAATACTGGAGGTTCAGTGTGCAACTTTTAGTGAACTATGAGCAGAAATTGAATATAACATACATAACTATGTCCTCAGTGATATATAAACACCTTAAAATATAATCAGTATGCTTTAATTACCTGACACTTAGCCTTTTTATCAACATATGGAGGGGGTCTTCTTGCACTGAGTCTGCCACTGTGTCGGTTACAATAGCCCAGAATGAATAAAGGGTTCCACAGACCACATGTAGCAAGAAAAGAAATAGTAGAAGAAGAAGATGATGGATGTGACTTAGGGGAAGAAGAAGTTTTGGACTGTTGAGTTCAACGCAATCCGAAAATTCACCACCAGATACGACCAAATCTGACACACTGTACCCTTTAAAAAACTAATATCTATATCTATATCTATATCTATATCTATATATATATATATATATATATATATATATATATATATATATATATATATATGTAAAATGTAAGAGGAGTCGCTCAAACCAGCAGAGAATTACCAACTTTTCCAAGCGGTCAATGAAGCATTTTTGACGCTTTCAGCGCTTTGTTTTGGTTCTACACTAAAAACAGAAACTTTACTTTTTTCTTGGTTCACTCTCACGGCTCTCATCAAACATGTTTCCTACTTTCTGCCCAGCACCAAACAGCAGGCAGTTAGAGTAAACAACTCGTTAGAGCACATAATGTACCATTAAACCACCACATTTTTTGACATTCAGATTGTGTTTGATCATAGCAATGCTAGCATCGTGGCCACTTAAATTGACCACTTCTGATTCGCTGGACGGTGTGTATTATCTTTTACTAATTGGACAGTATGAGCATGCACCTCCAGCGTGACACAGGTGCTCGTTTGCAGTGCTAAATTAAAGTGCCAATATTAAACTTAGCATCAGCTTGGATGTTGGGTTATTTGTGTAGCCACCACTAACAAAAACAAACAAAAAAAGAGAATAGCTATTGGGAACCCTGCGGATTTGATTCAAAGGCAAAATCTGGACATTCAAATCGGCAGTAAACGGTGGGGGAAAAAAAGACTTTTGAAGTTGCTGTGGAGAAGTTGTTTGCCTGCAGGTCTGAGAGAGAAGAAAGATGAGACAGAAAACTGAACAGACCATAAAAACTTTAAGGAGTGTGACTGTGGAACAAAGACACAGCGGTATACCTGTGAACTAATACTATTTAAAACAGGAAAGTGAGATGAAAATCGCACCATCTGTTACATCATGGAAGGTATAATTTGTCAGGTTTTACTCGAAATTAAAAAGTGTAAAGTCTATTGTTAGTTAATTTAATAAGTGTCTCCATTCTTGGTTAGTTTCAGCCTTTTTTGTTTTGTTATCCATTTTTAGCATTGTTTATTCTCCGTCCATCTCTTTCCTGCTGCTTATCTGGGCCAGGCCGCCGTGCCAGCAGGCTAAGCAAGGTAGTCCAGACGTCCCTCCCACCAGCGCCAACATTTTCCAGCCCCTTCCTGCTGGATTCTGAAGCGTTCCCAAGCCAACTGCCATATATAATCCCTCCAGTGTGTTTACCTCAGGGTCTTGTACCAGTTGGACTTGCCAAGAAACCCCCCCCAAACGAAGGTGCCCAGGACGGCGTCCTGACAGATGCTCGAATCACCTGAACTGGTTCCATTCAATGCAAATCTCCGCTTTTCCGGTACCTATGTGTCACCATCTTCCAAGAAATTGCCATTTTAATGCCGCGGTTCAACTTCCCACGCACAAGTGTTCCATTAAAACAAGCCTCTTAACCCCCAACCACCAACACTATTTCGCAAGGCCACCGTCACTGTGTCCTGGGCTTGGTGCCACCCAAGTTGACTGTGATTGGTTTAAAGAATGCGAGTAACTCCACAGTCATCTCATTGTTGCATGAATGTCCTTATACTAGTATTGTTGGTATTTTATGTCGCTGTCAAAGGTTCACTAGGAGCCATCAGGACCAATAAACCCAGACTTTTCTTTCTAAAGTCATACTTACAGCAGCTGACGTGATTAATTATCACCAGATGGAGGGTCATATTTCCTGTCCTGACATCATATTAATCCCATGAGACAAGAACAGAGAATCACTCGGCTACCTATCATCATTAGATTAATGTGACGATAGGTTACAGCAATGCTGTTGTCATAGTTCTGCTCTGTAGGCTCTCCGGAGAGCTGAATTAAGTCCAACCGAGTGCTGGAGAGTTCCTCGTATTCCTTTAGTCGCTCTATTCCTTCCACTTCTAAAGTCACACAAGCTGTTTTTGTCTTTTGTTTATGTCAGCAGGATGGCGGGAGCATCGGGGGATCCATTTCCACAAGATTAATTCTTTGAAATCACGAGGCATGTGACAGGATCTGCTCACTCAATGCAGCAGAAAAGTTCCAACGATACGTATCTTTTATATTATGGATGATTTGTTTTTTTCACCGTTTGGATTGTCGCTATCCATCTGTCGCTTTCTTTGTGTATAATTTAACCGCCCCATGCGTAGTTCCTAACAACTCATCCTTTTTTGGCTGCATTCCTTCATGCGACCATTCTGCTCGAAATACATCGCCATTGCGTGACTGCGTTTCCTAAAACAAATGCATGCACGTCTGAGCTCTTATTGGATGTGACATGTGAAAGCAGCCGTGTTCCTGCTTCTGTTTTGCACATAAATAATGCAACGTAGGACAAAAGTATCCTCGCCAGGCTGTTGAGGGCTTCAGAAGAGGATGACATGACGGGGAATGTGAAACCGCATGCATACGTTTCCATAGATGGGTTAATAACCAGGACGGCACATAAGCAATTACAGGATTTCTCTGGGGCTAGTTAAAGGTTTGCGAAAAGGTCGAGCGGAGAGCTTTTGTTTTTTATGCGCTGGCAGATATGTGGCCATTACTGTCCTCCCTACACTTGGCAGCCTGACAGTTTAAATTGTGGGAGAGAGAGAGAAATAGCAACTACGTTTTACATTATTTATGCTACATTTCCTGCCGGTTGCCTCACACACACACTCGTACGTTGTGTTTAAGTCAGTTTGTCACTTTCCCCACCGTTTTTGAACAAGAGCTGTTCCACTCCAAACACACACCTATGCTTTTTTTTTCAAGCTGATCCCCGGGAATTTGAAACAATGGAAAGATGGCAGGCTGTCCAGTGTGATCTAATGAGGATACAGGTACAGCTACCCTACAGTACCCTTCTCTTTCTCGGTCTCTTTCAGAGTCTCACAGCTCACTGGTGTACAAGCTGGAAGAACTATAGAGAACCAGGAGCCAATTACCACAACTGTCATGGATGCTATGCAGTTAAAGCTCCTATGTAATACAAGCAAGTGGACAAGGTAAAGCCGAGTATGTGGGACATCTCAGCATGGGTTGAAGACAAAGTTCTTTCATTTCATCTTCATGTGTATCACTGATTACTGGCATTTATTTTTATTATACCTGGGAATATCAGTTATCATATTCCTAAAAGGTTTTCTTGGTGTCTTAACTTTTTAAACGATGAATTATTTGAATAAATTTCAATAATTTAGAATTGGAAAGTCACAGCAATGAGTTGTAATAGGACAGCAGAGAATTGGGGCGACTAATGGGAGATATTTTGAAGAAGAAACTTGCCAAAAAAGCATGTTATGAAAATGAAAGAAGAAATAAAATATTTTCAGTATAAAGTCTTCTTATAAGAAAAAGTTGTAATTTATCAGGAAAAAGTCATGATATCGAGAATAAAGTTGGAATTTTATGAGGAAAAGACATAATATTGATATGATATGATTATTAAGTTCAATATTCAACCCCAAGAAAGCTGTAATCAAGATATTTGAACATTAATGAGGCACATACCATAAGACTGGAACAGATATTTAACGTCATTTTCAGAAAAGCACAGGTGTTACAAATAACAATGTTCTAATTAAGAGTTCCAGTAAGACATCAAAGTGTGACAACAAGAACAACACCATGACCCTGAAACTGAATTCAGCTTATTATCCGAATCTTTTTCTACTGTGATATGTCAAAAACAAAAACAGTCGGCTGCAGTCTTATTCTCCAGTATTCATGACTCTGACAACACCAGCAGACTGGACTGGGATTAAATCATGACATTTATGACTCTAGAGTTAACGGCGAAAGATGCTGCAGGAAGTCTCTTCTCCTGTTTGTTGAACCAACAAACTTCAGCTAATTATGAAGTGTTGATTTCTGCTCGAATATTCCAAAAGAGCTAAATATGACGTGTTAAATCAAACATGGTCCTCGATGTGGGTGTTTCTGTGTACGTGCATGCACGTTCAGTACACAGCAAGCACGTCCTTGTGTGTATTTGTGTGGTTAAGTCTGCATCGCAATCACTACATCTTCACTTTCACCCACTCGAAACCGGCGAAAACATAGATTCAAATCAATTATGCACCAAAGGTCACAGTGGGAGCGCAAACAAAATTGCTGATTGGTGAGCGATGAAAAGTGCCACGGTTGACGTGGGCATAAATAGCCGTAAATAACTCAGCCGTCCTCACCTAGGCTTTGGTTTGGCACAAAGGTAATGATGAAATTCATCTCACGGTCCCGGCGACCAAATATAACTAGAGTGTCTTGGCTGATGCTCGCTGTGGTGGAGGATTCACACTCCGAGGGAAGTTAGCAAAAGGGAGTAGGAGTAGGGATTTGTGCATGTTGTGTAAAAGTCTGTTTGAATCTGGCACCAATTTTTTTTAAATATTCTATGTTTTGGCTTCAGATATTTGGCTGATAATCTTTTCAGAGTGACTTCAGATCAGTGAGCAGCTAGGATTTAATGTTGATTCAAAAAAATACATCAGCCCACACTGAGACTGTTGGAATAAAGTTCAAACTTTGAGCTAATTACTGCGCCATTTTTGGATGAAATACTTTGAAATGTATCCAGTACTTTAGTTTATGACCAAGTACATGCTTCAGCTGTACTAAGATGGTGAACATGGCAGTGTTGTACTACCTCAGATCGGTCCTGCAATCTTTCAAAGACTTGGTGTCGTCTCGGAATCTACCCCATTTTTACTCTGTTTAGTCTGGATCTTGGATACTGGATTTTAGTTTAAGAATGCAGCGATATCACTTAATTGCCTATGCATTGTTTGATTTATTTGTTCAAGGAGGCATCAGCCAAATCTTACGGAATAAAATTTGGTTTTCTAAACCACAAAACAGTGTCCGAAAGAACACACAACAGTTTGTAAATATGGCAAGGCGACCTAAAGAGTTTTCGTGAATATTAGCTACCTAAGTAGGCTATGCACTGTCATGGTTATGGTGTTGACTTTGGTCCCGTCCCCTCAAAGTCTTGGTCTTGTCTCGGTCTCGATACACTTGGTTCTTGGTCGTGACTTGGTCTCGGTTTAGTTGGTCTTGACTACAACACTGGAACATGATAAACAAACCAGCTAGACATCTAAAAATATTATCACATTACGTTACTATTTAGCTCAAATAACTGCTCTGTCAAAATACACATATGCATTTTTGTCTTCTTGGTGAAGTGGAAACATGTATCAATGATTGAAGCATGAATGCTGTACGTACGTTAGATATAGCAGAAGTAAAAACTGCAATGTCAAACTGCATTTCGAATTATTAATTCCGTTAGCTTTTACCGTTAGCTTTTTTATAATCCAACTCAGCCGAGTGTACAAACTATTTCCATATACTAGATTTATTATGAATTTCAGACATTTAAACATACCTAAAGATGTGTGTTATTCCAAACAAAAATAAAATGCTACAGTATTTCCATACATATGCAAAGCTGACAATATTATGTATTGTACTCTTGTATTATAATACGATGCTGTCACAACCTTTTTTCCTCAAATATCAAGACAAAGATCGGTGTTGGTGTTGTGCTTGGCATCTGACGTGCTCGTGACTGACACCTGCCGTGTGTGCAGTGATCCTCATATGATGGGTGGAAGGTTGCCTGTCACCTCTTAATCCCATGTTTGCTGGTGAAAGAGTGAGAGAGCGAGGACAACTATTGTTGTACGGCTCTGATTGGAATCCTGTCTTGGCTAATAGTGGGATTATGTCTGAGTCCTCCTAAGCCTGCTCTGCCAGGTTTATTTATTTATTTATTTTAATTCAGTTATATCCCGGGTATCTCCTCCATTTTGTGTTGAGTGTGTAGTGTCTCATCGTATACGTGAACATTGTCTGGAGGAAATGTGCCGGAGGACAGAAAAAAAAAAGCCTTAAGCTTAAAGTGGACAAATCATTTTTACACATCACGATCAAAGTACTAAGAGCTTCTCTCGTTTATTGACTATGTAGATTTTTCACTCACGAATAAACCCAGTGATTTGCAAGGTGCCAAAGTTAATCTACTTTGCATAAATAAATTGCTAAACAGCATCTGTTCCTTATAGGAGCCTGAAATGGAACTCGGGAAATCAGAAAATTAGCTAATTATTCATACACTACTGACAAAACGTGTAAGTGAAATTAGAAAAACAAGCCCTTTCTTTTGAGGCAAATAAGACGTGCGCGAAAAAAGGTGTCATGGTAGCGATAGCTCGAAAAGGACTGTGTGGTTACACAGGCAATCAGTGATGTTACGAATTCATGCCCTATGCAAATGAAACATAAGAGAAAAGAAATGAAGAGAGTCAGAGTGCATGGTCACAGTCAAGCGACGCCCCAGGAGCAGGTTGGGATTCAAGGACGTGTCAAACAAAGATCATATAGAGTATGTCTCGCGTGTAAAACATACTGTTTTTAGACATGCTGTCTTCTGTCAGTCCGATGGTTTGGACTAACATGTTTGTCCAGCTACACTACCGTGGTAAAAGGAGAGAGTGATTAGCTCAACAGGATACAGGTGTGTCAATCACTCTCACCTGCCGCTGCTCTCCTGAGTCATCTCCACACCTCTATCCTGCAGCTGGTGCACCACGCCTATTATATTCATGATCCCCAGAGGATGAATCTTAATGACACTGGTGATCCCCTTGACTTTTAATTTAGCTCCATGATCAGGTAAAATTTTCCAATTTGTCAGCAACAATTATAAACATGAACATGCTAAATATCAGCCTCACAGAGGGGTTCTTTTCTTAGATATCGTTTAACTTTATATTTCATGTATATTGTCGTTTACACCAGGGATATGAGGGAAACACTATTTCATTTCTCTGTCAAGTCCTCTACATATGGCAGTATTGACAATAAAGTTGACATGACTTGAGCGTGACCGTAGACAGACTAAGGTTGATGTAACTTTGTGGAAATGAATTGCTCATTCATCTCTTTTACAAATGAATTTCTGCCACGGATGCTTTAAGTTACAGATATTACTTCATATTTTGAACATAAAGGGAATTCATTTGACTGCAAATATTAAGGTTTATATGGATTATTAGAGTTTTTCTTACTTTTTCTCTGATTTGATAAACACTTAAATTATCTAAAGGCAATAAAAGTCTGTGCACAATTAAACAATATAATACAGGGAAGCACTTAAAACTTTATTGTATTTCTTTTAATTTTCTTTACTTTTTTTTTTTTTGGTCATTTATCTTTTAAACTTCCCTATGTCATGGCATTCAATTTGATAAATAAAGTTTGTGGGGACAAAAGAAAAAAAAATACATTTGGAACAAAAAGCTTTTTCCAAATGAAAGCCTGAATCACACCATTGGGACTTTGTCCAATTTAAGGTACATGGACACGTGTAGTTGAATGCCCTTGACTCCTGATAAATCCAGTTTACAGTGGGCATTGCAATTAAGGAGTTAATGTAGTGGTACCAACGGGTAGGACACAGAAATAGACATTCTCTGACTCTCATACCCCCCCATTCCTTTCCAGCTGTCTCACAGAAACAACCATCCTTCACCGGCCATTTGTGAAGCGTGAGTGTGTTTGTGTGCAGAAAAAAAAATGAGTGTGCCCATTGTGGACGTTTGCCAAGTGAACAGCAAGTGTCTGTCCTTTGTGTCCGTGTGTCTCCCAGGTGACACATCACATCTCGTCACCGCGGTGACTCACATTCGCTTTGAGTGGTCGTGGGTTTGAGGGACAGGCGAGGACATACATACATGCCGGTAAACGCCCCGACAACTTGCAATTACTGTAAACATGCTTGAATGCACACATGTTGACCCAAAGCTGTTTAATCGCACATAGGGTAACCAGTGTATGCTAAATGATTTAAAGGGATGGTAGAGCTGGACCAGAGATTATAGATATTTTTACGGTTTTAAGCTATTTTTACAGGGTCCACAAATTCTAGCAGCACCCCTACCTGCCACAAACATGACGCCAACGACCTGTGTAAAGTGCATCCTTCGGAAAGACCGCGGTGCATTAATCCAGTGCAGGTGCACTCATGATTAACGGACTGGAGGATTATGAGAGAGAGCAGAACAGTCAAGTAAAGAAAAGGTCATAACACTGTTGGGAACAAGGCGGTGCTCCTTTTTGAGCTTTCCCGGAGACTGGGTTTTGTTCTGGTGTGAGCTGGTGGCTCTGCAGGCTGCCTTAGGTGGGTCGGAGTGAGCCTACAAAGCCCTAGAGTCATCCTCAAGACCTGCAGCAGAACAGTAAGTCATCATCTAGTGGCTGATTATCTTATCTTATGTAAATAATGTGTTAAATTTGGCATTTGCCAGGAACTGGTTAGATAAGTGCTATTTGAATATTACTGTGCATTTGCTGCCTAAATGTGAATATCAGCAGCAAGATTTGTAGCTTTTTTGCAGTCTGTCATTTATGGTGCATATTGATTTGGAACAATGAGATAAAGTCACACTATAGGTCTGATCTATGAAATATCTGTTTTGTATTAATTGTCATGTGAAAAGATGAGAGATGTGGCTGTAAAAGAAATTATGTAATATGAGATAAGATGCCAAAAAAGGTTATATACGAAATATTAGCCAAGGGCTTTATGCGTCTATAGGCTTGACTCCTCTTTTATATGATCATAACTTAAAAGCATTAGTGCAGAGGCTGAACTTAAGGTTTCAGATTCAGAGAAATGCTTGCTGCTGCCCGCTAAACACTGAGACTGAGTGGAGGAGGTGGTGGTGGTGGTGGAGGAGGGTGGAAATATATGGTTCAGCGTTTCCCCCTCACAAGAACAGCACAGTAATCAATTCCGTTTAGTACAAATCCAATGCACTTAAACTTCCAGCGCGAATAACCAGAGGCTGCAGAGCAGAGGTACATTTATCGATAAAGCAATTAATTCAAACTCCTCCTCCTCCTCCTCTCCCCTCCACCCCATTCCTCCTCATCATCATTATCCTTCGGGGCTGCTACTCCTAACCCCCATCCCCGGCAAATAACACTCAGGTAACTGTTACTCTACGTTACGTCTATCAAAAGTAAACAAATTTGTCTACACGATTTTTTTTTAATAGAAGCCCTAAGTGGTCACGCATTCGTACGTTTTATTTATTTTCTCGTGATAACCAGTTAGTTTTATTTGTTTCCTTGAGATAACGGAATATTTTCAAGATCTTGAGAAGTCTTGTTATTTCAAGATCGCAATTAACTGATCTTGTTTAGCTTGAGAAAATAATCACGTTATCGAGAAAAGAAAGTCGTTATCTCGAGATTGAGAAAAAAACATCCCATTATCTCCAAGAAATTAGGTCTTGCTATCCCAAGAAAACAAAGTCCTATCCTGGTTTCCGAGAAAAAATAAACGGTAAAATTGCGATTAGGATAATGTTAATTTCGTTAAAAACAAACTAAAGAATGTGAAAACTAGTGATGGGCGGATCGATCCAAATATCGATACAAAGTCCGTATCAGATCGATAACGAAAGCGAGACAACAAATGTCAAAGCAGGGCATTTAGTTAAGTCGGGCATACAATGTACGATTTTTGAAAATTGTTGATAGCATCACACACTGTACGAGTAATCGTCTACGATGTATGGCTAAAGCTCACGATTTATGTGCTCACACTGTACGGTCCGATCATCGAACACGACCAGAGAGCTCACACTGTGCGGGTGAAAACGGCCCGTCAGCCCCTGCTAACTGTCCTGTCTATTGACAGGAACAGATAATCGGACCTCGGTACCCCCTGTACACTGTACGGAAAAAGACGCTAGACGAAACGGGAAATCGGGCTGTGTGACTGAAAAATCGTGTCAAAAGCGGGATTAAATTGTACAGTATATGCCCGGCTTTAGTCACAGGCGAAGTGCATTATAAGCAAAAAAAATGTTAATTTGATACTGTTTTTGAACAAAAACCTGTAACCACAAGACACACTCTAGCTTGTTTTAATTTGTTTACTGGTTTGCGAGTACTTTTTATTGGGAAAAAAATGATAATAAAGCATTTTCTAATTAATTAGAAACTTTGTCCTAATAATTTCCTTGGTTTTAACTATTTAATAAAAAGTAACATCACAAAAAACAGTTAACGTCATGAAAATAAATTTTGATTTAGAAATTCAATGACGTATCCACCTTATTTATTAAAAAGTATCTGTGATACTGGCCTGTGTTTACTTGCAGTAGTGAAAACATATTAGATAAATTAACTTTCATGTTAAAACGTCAACTTTAATCAATAAAAAAACAAACAAACAAATAAAAGCAGACGTTAAGAGACGTTAACAACGTCTGGTAACGGTCCGACGACCGTTACTTTTTGAATTCTACGCTCGTGACTGGTAAGAAAGCCGTTCACGTCACTTACGGCCCCACGCGGTGCTGACGTCGCGGTCCCGGTGCAATTTTAATAGAGCCGGTGGGTGAGCACCAGTCTGCCCACCGGAGAGGAGGGAGACCGGGGGGAGGAGAGACATAAGGAGAGGCACCTCCGTCAAGTCACACCGAAAAAGATACGGCACGCCCGGATATACACAGTTAGCTTTCAACGTAAGGGTGCGGAACATTTGGACGAGCCAGGTGAGTGTACGGAGATAAAGTGTGTGAATAAGTAACTTTAAGCGGTAAATACGTTGTTTTTTAACGTTTACATAAAAAACAACATATTTTCACTTTGAAGCGTCTGTGTGCTTTAAAACGAGTATTTTATTTTGAAAATACCCACCGGTAGTGGCTGCTTTTATTTTGCCGGGCTTCACGCTCTCCATCATCTCGGAGACGGAGAGCTCGGTCAGGCTCGTAGAGAGACAGCAGGATGCCAAGAGGAGCACTCCGACACACGGCGTCCGCTTCACCGTCTCCCGGCGTCGTGTCTCGGCCACGGCAGCAACTCTGATGGGCGTTTTTATCCACCTTTTACCGTCCGCGACCATTGGATATTTTCGGAAGCCGAGAAATGAAGCGAATGAATGTGAGCAACAAGAAGTGTCCTGTTGTTGTTGCCTGTCTCCAGCATCACTAGTCTCTCCCTCTCTCTCTGTGGATGCCTCAGTGATGTTTAGTTGTCTGTAGTAGTGGACTTTTTGGTTGTCTTTTTTCCCCGTCTTCGAAACAAAGATTTCAGGATAGGACGCAACTCCGGGGAAACCAGCGACTGTGTGACACATCTGCTCCTCTTTTGGCGGAATAACCATTGTTAGCGCGGTTATTCGCCTTTTACGAGCGTCTTCTCTGGGGTGGGAATTACGCCTGATGCTTGCCTTTTGCTCGCCGAGTTTTGTCTCGTCTCGTCCTTGTTTGTCTTGTTTGTCTTCCCCCCTTTCCACAGTGGCATGAAAATTCATGAATGCGTCCAAGGACATGTATACAAATTACGCATGCACCATGACGGTAGTAGGCTGTGCGTAATATCCTATTATTATTATTATTATAATATCTCTTCACCACATGAATGCTGTGACAAAAACACATTGTGTCTCATTCCTGTGGAAGATCCATCATAACTTGATTAGTGTGTGTGTGTGTGTGTGGCATGGCGTTAAGAGGATGGCAAAGTGGACAAATACCCAACAAAAAACAGGAATAAATTATAAAAAAGTCTGATATTATTGGATGATTTTGTCCCCAGGAATTAAGTAATTGTGTCCAAAATTAGCAGCAAATTAAAAACCCATTAGATCCAGCTCCTTTGCCATAATTAACGCCCCATGTGTGTGTGTGTGTTTGTGTGTGTGTGGATGGATCAAGCTGGGGAATCTGCGCGCAAAGCATGCAAGTCTGTCCATGCGCCGTGCGTGTGCGCCCCCTGGTCGCGCTAACGTGTGCGTGTGTGTGTGTGCAGCCACGCTGGAAGTCGCCCCCCATGTGGCCGTCGGGAGTGGGGAGCAGGCAGCCCTGCCCGCGGGAGTCGGCGCTGCGCAGGGCGGCCATCAGCGGCAACATCAACGCCCTGCCGCCGCACAACGTCCCCACCGGCCGCAGCGTCCGGGTCTTCATCTGTTCCAACCCAGACGGTAAGAGACAGCGTGGTACCCCCTCCCAAACACACACACACACACACACACACACACACACACACACACACACACACACACACATCTCTCACACTGTTTGCTGTGGCTGATATTACAAATATAAAACTAGACCACTCTTTATTTTTGCACCCAGACTTCTTGCATTTCAGTTTTAGCTGAAGTGTAATGGTTCATAAGATTCATAACTTGTGTACTTCTTTATAGATAATCATGAACAAACCATAGCTATCGCCTGTTAGTGCTGTAAACATCCTAAAGAATAAGGCCAATGTGCCTGCTACTTTCCAAACTTGGCGTTCTCACATTAAAAAGGTGTCGTCTGTCCGCCCGGGCATCACGAGCTGCGACATTTAAAGGTCCGCTTAACCTCGTGAAACATCTAGAAAACATCCCCTTAAATGGGGTTACATCAGGTCACATGACCACAAAAAAAACCCACCCCACACACAGAGCGAGCAGGGGAGCAAGACGAGTCGGGTCGTGAGGGAGACACCCAGTTGCAGCTCTTGTATTTGAATATGCCCTCTGGGCGAGGGGGTAAAAATAGGCTCGGTAAAAATGGAGTAAACAAGGCAAGGGAAGTGGAGTAGGCTATGAGATGGAGATGGAGAGAGAGAAGGAGGGCATGCCAGGATTAAAAGGGAGGTTGCTTTTGTCGATACATCACTGTCATTCGCTCGCCCTCGCTGGGCAAATTGCCTCGGACCGCAAGACAAACAAAAAAATACCCCAGAATTGACCTCAGATTATTGCACCGTTATGGCCCCCTCGAAGTAGCACGGTGAGAAGTCTGGCTTTGTTTAGCCACCTGTAGCCGTGACTCGGGTCATTCAGAGTGTCCCATCGCAGCGCCCGATGTACTGTAACGCTCCGATCTACACGTGGACGGAAAAAACGATGAGTGGGGCTTATTCCGGAGTAGTTCTTTTCACACCATCGGCACAAAATGGAAAGACACACATCTGAGCCGTGAAAAGAAAAAAAAAAGCTAATTATGAAGCGCTGTTTCCAGTGAAGCGAGATGCTGGTATCCACTGCCTAGTAATGAAGCCCGTGCACTCTTGTTTTACGCTGCTGATTCACCTCGAACAGATCACAGTCGCAGTAAAGTAGGGTTTGTTTCAGACTCAATCTATTAGAGTTACTCAGATACAAACTGTACTCGGAAAACCTTTATGGTGCGGCAAAATCCCCACATTCTGCTTCATAACTGTGACCCACGTCTGCCCTCAGTCCTGCTGCAGAGCCTGCTCCTCGGTGTTCACTAGAGGGGGCTATCCATGCACACATTTAATGCACATTCACCTGTTCACCATTAACATACTTACAAGTGTAGTAAAGTAGCAGGATCACCGTTACCTCGAGAAACCTCAAAGGTGACAAAGGTGAACGGCACTATACACGGTCATAATCGCGGCATCACAACACAATGACTGCACTGGGGGGGGACTCTCCTCTCCGCTTTGATCTACAGTGCCAAGAGTTTTATGTGCTCTCGAGTTATAGCGCCGGGCTCTGCTGAAAATACTGACCCAAACGCCCTTAATCAAAAGACACACAGACAACCGCGACGAAGAGCTCCCACTGCACTGCCGCATATTCCACCCTCGCGGAGCTGTGTCGCGTTTGTCCGCACCGGCTTTAAGTGATTTGCTCTAAGTTATTTGAGATGTAAAGTTCCAGCGGGTATATATACACAGGTGTGCTAAAGATGTTTGCCAAAACAACTAATCCGAGTGGATTTACATCCACCTTCCATGATGTTAATGAATCACTCTGGTTCTTGGCTCAGGTGTGCGGCCACGCTCGATCAATTAAAAAAAAAAACCTTCCACTATCTGTTCCTGCCAGCAGCCAGACGGTCGCGGCAAACCAGAGAAGAAGCCCAGCGTGATGACGTATTTTTTGTGTGTGACACATTATGCAGCCTTGTCTCATCTGTCAACGTGTGCGTGTGTGTGTTCGCGGAGATCCACATAAGCATATCAAGACAACTCCATTACCTTGCTGTAGTCACCTCGGGGGGAGCTCTGTGCAATAAGGCAGCCATTTGTATGCAAGCTATCACTTAGGCTGTTTAAAGTTGATAAAAGCGTGAGGCCTCCGGGATGCCATGCGTGAAATCATCTATCCCTCCGATGCGGCATCATCACGGCGACAACGGAGACCACTAATTATGTTACACTTCACCCACACGTGTTCAGATTTTTTTTATTTATCTTCGTTGGTTTTTGTAGCTCATATGTTCAACGGTGTGTCCACCAAAGCAGGGAGGACAGAGGGAGAGATGCCAGGTGGAGAGGCTGTGTCAAGGGTGGCTTTTGTTTAATGAATTGCTTCTCAAAGGCCGGTTCCAGTGCCAAATTTTTTTTCCAGGACGAGCTCGCCCGCGGCACGGCGAGGTTTATGACGCGTGCTCGCGAGCTTATTTCTCTCCCTCTCGTGTCTTCGCTCCGACTGGTTTGGCAGCAGCTTTTTACCGACCTCTCTTTTGAGTTTTTCCAGAGTGCTGTGGAGCAATTCTGCACCCTCAGGACGCCGTTCTGACAAATTCAGCAGTTGCCCTCGCGATCTCGTCCAACTCCCCGGGTGTTCGAAAACCATTTTACGGAAACACACCGTAAAAGCATTTTCACGAGGGCGACGATAGCCATCAGCTCACTAGATACACCTGGGTAAAATTACTCAGTGATTATCCACTTAACAACATAATTAACCTAGAGAAAACTAGTGTGGTCTGCAAGTGGTTTATAAGTAATGGGAATTGTTTTTATGTGCACATGGAGGGTTCTGCTGAGGGAGGTAATACTGATCATAGAGGCTGAAAATTAAAAAAAATCTTAAAGTGAATGTTTCATTAAATGCCGTCCTGGAAGATATATAAATTTTGACAATATCTGTACGTCTTTTTCTTTCAGTTTCAATGTAAAAAAACAAACACATCACATAATTATTTAACACATCTCCAACAGATAAATCCTCCTTGGATTATAATACTAATTGTCCCATCACACACAGAGATTAATCATCCTACTAAAGGACAGTTTTCAAGATTAAAAAGTAATACTGAGGATTATAAGATGAAGTATTATGATCTGGCAAACATCAACAGTTATTAATGGCCTGTGATTATAATTTGAAAGGAGCCTGTTTATGTTACAAAAACACACTTATCACTTATTGTGTGTTTGTGTTTGCTGCTATAAGTCATTTTAAAACCTCACCTGAGATTCTGTATAAAGTCTCAACGGTCTGAACATCAACCCATCTTGAAACCAACTCCAAACTTCCACTCCTTTTTTTAATCAGCTCGTGAACCGACATCAAACCTGAATCTGAAGAGCCTCCGTTAATCTTCTGTTCAATCAGCCTGCATCGACCAAATCCATCTGCCAGCCCTATATGTCAATATGTCGTTATTATTTTTTAATGATGTCCGAAAGCTTCAGACCGCTTCAGACTCACTGCTGTTTGTTGTTCAGGTTGTAGACTGCTGCCAGTGCTGCGGTTTATCCGACAACAGAAAACAGCTCGAGGGTTGCCAGACTGTCAGGTCCCCTTTCACTCTTCATTAGAAGAATCCCACGTTTTACAGGAAACAGACAGACCTGGCAACGCCACAGCGAGCTCATTGGTAGGGTTATGAAACTAAGGATAGGGAATTACATACTACGTGTTTAATCCAACACGTTTAATATAATGATGGCTGATCTGAGCTCCTGTCGGGAGGAGGAGATTTGAATTAAACTACGAGATGACACGTGGTGTCCATGGTTACCCAATATCTTTAAGACAGAGGACAGTCCCTGTGATCTTGAGAGTTGAGTCATCTTGGTTTACTATGATTTTATGTGTTCCTGGCGTAAATGTGAGCATTTAATGTCGAAGGCCCTCAAAGCCTTTTCGAGAGGCTTTTAAGACGACAGCTGCTTGCACAGATGTTACCCAATGAACTCAGTAATGAACATCGCACACGTTGGGTTGCTCTGCTTTCAGTCAAACATGATGTAGGCTGCTGACAAAGAGACAGGGAAGTCCCGATCACTGTTATACCATGTTTTGTTTACATTGTTGGTTTCCCTCAATGCTTAGAAGGGGGGGTTATAAATTCAGTTTTTCTGTACGAGGTACAGTAGATGATTGTCAGCGTCCCAGTTTGGAGATGCAGGTAGAAGTCCTAGCAAGGAAATGGAGCAAAGCACTGATGTGGACAGGGTCAAAAATGTATTTTAGCCTTGTAAGAAAGGGGCCACCTAAAAAAAAATCCATCCATTTAAGTGTAGGATATAGTGAGCGTGTTCTCACTGCTTCACCTTGCCCTCAGACAGCCTACATTGACGTATTACACCTGCAGATCCGATGGCAAGTAACACCTACAACCCCACTTCAAAACAATTCTCCCTTTAATATCGAGTATGGATGGTGGCGCAATAACCTCCAGTGGATTCCCTTCATCCTGATTCAGTGGTTTTCAGATAACCTGTAGGGTCCCCCTGTGCTCAGGAAATGGAGGAACATCTGGCCTTCATGGATGGATGATTAACACAGCCCCACAATTCGCCTTGAGCATCTTCCAGGTCATTCGGTATCGATTTGCTCACTGACTGTGCGTTTTCATCATCGAGGCTCAGGTTCAGTGACGTGAAGTTCTCGAGGAACAGCCGTGTTACATGTTTCGATCATCTGTGGTATGTTCTTATGTATCATACACTTAGTTTTAAGATGTTTTATTGTGAAATAACGATGTAAAGATGAGATGTTGCGTGCAACAAGACGAGCAAGAGTTATCAAAATGATTGCAGATTACTTTTCTGGCCATTGAGAATAGCTAACAGCCAAAGTAACTGCGAGAAAACATGAACAGAGTTTTTTTTTTCACACTGTGACATGAAGAGGTCTAAATGTCCAACTTTTGACAGCAAAAGCAAGGTTTAGAGAAAAACCGTAGAGTCTCTCGGGTTGGGGGGGGCGGGTTGTGCTAGACCAGTCAACCACCAAGATGCCCCGCTTTATGTATTTCAGCTTCTGTGTGTCATGATATTGTTTCATATCCTTGTGTTAGATTAACAATTACAAGAGCTTGGATCTCTAAATTTGGAGTATTAAGCTTGCTTAACGGGTCAATTCCCCCAAATTACAAACATATTTTCTCACTTACTTCCAGACTTCTAATGTTATTGAACACACGGATAGTTGATCTGTTTTTTTTATCCTTTATCCCGACACAGTGAAGGTGAGAGTTTTGTTTGTGGTGCTCAAAGATTCGACCATTTCCAGCGTTTTTTGTGGATGAATCAAAGAAAGTTTCTTGGGCATGGAAACATCAGAGGCAGATACGTCAAAAACAAGCTAAGGTGAAGCCAATTCGGAAGTGAATCCAAAAACTGCAGCTCCTCAAACGTCCACTTGAGGCTGGCCACAGAACGAGTCAGTCTCCATAAGTCCCCATGTTCAAATGTCCAACTTCACAGCAGAAATAAACATGTTTACAGCCTGGTACAAAATTGGATGACATCACGCACACACTGTCCATCCTTTTTTTATTTAAATCTGGTGAACAAACACCTCAGATACACACAGTCTACCACACACACTATGTAGCATCCATGTCAGTGTGGGTGACCACTGTTTCTCAGCGTTGTTCTCTTGTCTTGTGGACTCGTGCTCTCTCTCTTTTAATCAGACATCCCTAAGTAGTCGTGCATACCAAGAGCCTCTGGAGTGTCAGTCGGTGTAGCTCGATGAGAGGATGATTGCTTTGTCAGAGGCTCGTTGATGAGACTCGGAGAGGGCAGGTGTAGAGTGACCGCTATCATCAGTATCACTAAATTTATGGCGCTGTAATGCTCTTGGGTTTAGCTTTTTGGCTTGTCGTCCATCCATGCTTTAGTAGGCAGTAGTGCCGAGATGGTTTGTCGGTATTGGTGTCATTTTTCAAGCAAAAATGGCAATGTCTCCGGTTGCAGTTCTTCAAATGTGCTTCTTTTCTGTTTCATATCGCTGTAGGTTTAATAGTTTAGGTGTGGACTGTTGTTGGGATCAAACAAGCAGTGTAAGGATGTCATCTTGGAAATTCTGATGGGCTCTTTCGAGCTATAGGCTGCAATAAACAGCAACACTTGGCTGTGTTTTCTTTGTTCAACTGACCGCCCATGAGTTCCCTAAAGGATGAGGGAGGAAGAGAGAACAGAAAAAGGAAGTGAGGAAGAAGAAGAAGAGAAAAAAAAGCGACAGGAGAGAGCTGACAGGACATATCTGAAAAGGGAAGATGGATCGGTCGGCGCTATTGAAACGAACAGATTGGAAAATTGGAGGGAGGGACACACACAGCGAGAAAGAGGGCGAATGTAACATCCAGTCTTTGTTCCTTTAGCATGTGGGTGTGTACACAACAGACACACACATACGTCAGGCTGACATAACTCATCATCATCCCACAAAAAAAAAGAAGAGAGAGAGAGAGAGGAAGAGGCGTCTTACCACAATACAAACAACAACACAGTTTAGTCTGTCAGGTCACATTGAGACAGCAAGATGCAGGTTTGGATTCAACAAACAAATTTAATGTAAAGTTCATAAACGCTGCTGTTTTTTTTGTTGTCGTCGCCGTACAATTATTGTACTGTAATATATCTGGGATGAGATGAGAGCTCCACTGATGCAGCAATTTATTTCATTTACGTACTATTACAGCTGTTTGGTTTTGATTTGACATTTTGCTCGGGGTTGCTGCGGGCGGACAGCATGTACGGTTACGGCCCGAAGCCTTACTAAACATAGAGAGAGAGAGTGATACATCAGACTAAATTTGTGGGCTCTTCTATCTATTCGCGGCACGTCATGTAGCGGCTGTTTGCACGCCGTCCACCATGCGTGTGCTGAGCTCGGTCACACAGAGGGTCTATCTCTCTCTCTCCGTCGGGCAATGTTCTGTTTTTTTTAACTATCCGTCCACACCCTTCAGAAAAAGAGAGGGAGAAAGAGACTGGGC
Source organism: Collichthys lucidus (assembly GCA_004119915.2). Classification (NCBI taxonomy): domain Eukaryota; kingdom Metazoa; phylum Chordata; class Actinopteri; family Sciaenidae; genus Collichthys; species Collichthys lucidus. Next base: position 13,987,130 of record CM014101.1, on the reverse strand, counting down.
CTGTCCAAATGAATTACAGTAACCATTTGGAAGCTAGTGAAAAGGAGAGGAGAGGCGGAAAGAAAGTGGGACACCACAACATGCCGTGGGCTCTCGCTGTGTGTCACTCCAACTGTCCAACTGTAATCACTAGCTTTGTTAATAGGAGTATTTCTAAATTATATACATATAAATAGATACGGTGCAAGAATTGTATACAAGGTGAAACAGTTTGTTGATGACTTGATCTCTGGTCTTTAACGCTGTGTTGGTCAATTCTCCATGCGACTTTAAATCACACCAGGAGTGTAAGCGTGGTCAGATTTGATCACATTTCTTCTGGTTTATGTTCTTCTAAATATGTAACTTTGTTACAAAGTTAGATTGTTTCCCTTTTGGATGTTTTTACCATCGGAGGTTTGCACAGGGTGTTTTATTTTGAAAATCGTGCAGGTTCTCAACCTGTGGTGGTACATGACTCCCTCTAGTGGTACGCTGAGTAATGAACCAGTTTTTAAATGTAAAAATTTTGAAATAAAATAAATGAATGTACTTCTAGATAGACGAGTTATTTCCTGGCTGTTTCACAGTGGGTATGTTCTCCCAGCGACCTGTTGTGTTTTAAGCAGGGTTAGGGTTAGTTGGTTGGTACTTGGAGAGACTGACATGTTCTGAGGTGGTACGGCGTTTCTGTGTTTGACTTCCTGTCATCTGCTGCGCTGATTGACACAAGCTGCTCGCGGTGTCCGTCAAAAATAGAATAACCACGTATTCTCGGTGGGGCTGAGTGTAGAGAGACGGTCTGCGGCGTTTCCGGTATGGTTTCGAACATTGACTAGAACAGCTACGATTCGCCCAGGTGGCTGCACACGGAACGCGTCGTATCCATGCCTCGTAGAATTTAGTCGGTCAACAAAAAAATCAATCACCACGCTATTTTGAGTCATTTTTTTGCTGCTGTTTTTTGTTACATACGACAGATACCTGAATATTTTTTTTGGAGGTTTTAACTGTTGGTAAGACAAACATGCAAATCTTACTGCTTTTTAACTTTTCATCAACAAAACGACCAGTCGGTTATTCATCTTTAGTCATGGCTCAAAATTTTGTTGAATTTGAGATTCAGATTTTTAACATGAGGAAGGACGCTTCTTTTTACAATGATATGAACTGAGGAAATCCATCAGCTTTGTTTCATTTTGTTCAGAAATATAAAAAAAACAAAACGTTTTCATGTCTAAATATGGAGGTCTACCACAAAAGCACCCCCCCCGACACACAGATATTAGAGTGGTGTTGATCTTCTCATCGGATGCTTGGAAATTCAATAAGTGCATCACCCAAAAAGCTGAACTATTTATTTAATCTTCTGTCAGTAAGGCTTGATGATCATTTTCATGTTGCTCCTGTTCCCGTGAGTTTAACACTTCTTCGTTTTGTCTCCAGACACAGAGGCAGAGAGGAACGCACTGAAAGAGCACGTCTACCCCAAACTACGAGACTTCTGCAGGGAGAACTATGGCATTGAATTCCAGGTAACTGGCTGCATTCCCCCCTTTTTCTTTTTTTTTTCAACCTTAATTTTTCCTTTGATTTATTGCTTTCCTGTCTCAACCTTCCTCTCGCTCAACGGCCCTGTAACTTCCACAGCTGCAGTTCGCCAGAGTGTTAAGTGCTTCCAATTCTAACATCGTGGCTTACGCAGCTGTCAGAGCCTGGAGGGGCCCGCAGAGCTGGGTGCAGAGGTCCTTGTGCCTTTAAGCAAACAGAAGGCCAGCAGAGATAAGGCCTCCATCGGTGAAGGCTGGCACAAATCTAGCTGTGGATAAGACAGCGCAATGCGAGGGGCTTTCCCTTTGTTGTTGTCTGAGAATTGCCGCATTGTCCCCCGTGGTGTCCACTGATCAGGAGCATTTGCATTGCAAATCAGCATCAGTGTACACGGAGAGATTGCTATCTGTTTGTTTAACAAATCCAAGAGTGCCCTCAAGTCAGGGGGAGATCTGTGCCATAGATTGTTCCTGGAAGGATTTGTTTCCGGTGTGACCCCTGAATTGTTTGGTAACGCTGTAGTCAGCAGGGTGCCCCACGGCTAATTCTCATTCCATGCCAAGAATTAAACAGCTCCGAGCGCATACCATCAAAAAGGTGTTAAAACAAGACGTAACACAATGGCGTTTAGAAGAACTCCCCTCCTGTGCACACTTTACTCTGAAGGAAGTAAAACCACACTTATTTCCAGCAGTCCTAAGCTGCCGTGCAGGCATTATGTCATGAATTATGGATTATGTTGTGTGTGTTTTTATTCTTCGGTTAAAAGTCTGAATCAGAAACAACTTCGCTGTCCATCGCAAAGCGGTAGGAACTCATCTTTGATGTGGCTCACAAGTATTAGTAATAAAAACACACATAGGAGTATGGCCGTACAGAAAAAAGCAAATATGTACATATGTTAGAGAACTGACGGCATTTCTTGGGATATATTTATATTTATATCCGTGTGCTGTGGGTTCTTATAGGAGCGGTGTGATGTCTCTAAAAGGTTAAATAAAGAAAACTATAAATATTCTCCTTCTCGCTGTGCACAATTCGAGTTACTCAAGCTGGACGCACTAGCTGCAGCTAATTTGGGAGATCAAAAACATCTGTTGTACAATGCCGCAGGGATTGCTTTGTCACGTTGGACACAGTCTTGGCTTGCAATCGTTATGTTCTTTGCATCACTTTCCTTTTTGAAGCTGTTCCACACTTACCATATTGCAAACGTTATACATGTGTCGACACCACTGACGGTATAAAGAATGGACGTATGCACTCGAGCCATTTTGAAGCTCAAAATATATTATATTATAATATAATATGCTCAAAGACGCTCAATAGGGCTGCCACAAACGATTATTTTGATAGTCGACTAATCGCAGATTATTTTTCCGATTAGTCGACTAATCGCCGATTATTTTCCCGATTAGTCTAATTAGACTAATCGGATCATACGTAAATTGACTGTAAAACATACAGCTTATCGCACCAGCATGCAGCTGATCAGATCATTAGCTTTCAGCTTGAAGTATGAGCTAACTGAAAAAATAAAAACAATTAAGACGATAGCTCATTAACCCTAGTCCACGGACCCTGGAAGCGGCGAGGTCCGGGCAGGCGGGCGCTGTAAAGCTCGCAGACGGAGCCGCGAGCCACCTTTGCCCTTCAGCCTTTCCAAGCCGACCCAGAGCCGATAAAAAAACAATGCGTCAACTACTAAATTGGTTGTCCAGGATTTTGTTCGCCTACATAATCGTGACTAATCGACTAATCGTGGCAGCCCTCTGTCAATTAAAGTTGCAACTCTGTTAATTGTGCATAACTTTAAGCCTTATTATAATTTGAACAGGTGAGTTGTATATAAATTCACCCTCAGTACAGTACAGTACGGGGAAATTAGCTACAGAGACCAAAACTAGTTTTTGTACCAGGCTGTAAACATGTTTATTTCTGCTGTGAAGTTGGACATTTGAACATGGGGACTTGGAGACTGACTCGTTCTGGAGCCAGCCTCAAGTGGATGTTTGAGGAACTGCAGTTTTCTCACTTCCGCATTGACTTCACTTATTAGCCAGAAAGGTTACTGCTTGATTGACACACGTGTAACTGGTGATATTTCAAAGTGAAATCCGGCTGCATGACGGACTGCTGATTCGTAGAAAGTTGAAACTGGTTTAAATTCAAATCTTGGTCGATGTTTCGCCCGTTTTATTCTGCTCTTCAGCAAACCTACATCAAAAAGGAGACACGCCACTCACTGAAGGGGATGAATCATTTGTCATTCAGTGCACAGCTCCAAACTTAATCTCCTGGCCCGCCATAGGCAGATTCTACCCAGACTTGACGCTTCTATTATTACAAGCATCGATTGTATAAAGTCAAAAGGTCAAAGACGCTGTAACCGCCCTGAAAGATCTGACAAAACGTCCCTGGATCTCTCGAGATGCCCGTGCGTGATAGAGAAGTGCAAGATAATGCAAGAAGAAGCCAAGCGGAGACCGGTTTTGGCTCCGGTCGCCGTGGCCACGTGTCTGTCTGGTGATTCAGCTCGCTGTGACGACGCGTGAGCTGAAATGATTATGCAGAAGGCCTGAGAGTTAATACCATGACTCACTTACTCCTCTCTCTCCCTCCTCCTGCAACCTCTGAAACCCCCCTACTCCTCATCCAACGTGAGAATTAGCACCTCGGCTAAAACGGCATTTTCCTGGAGCTCGATAACGTGTGAAATCATAAACAATTTCCACGTAGGCTGATTTTTTTGTTTGTTTATTTTTGTTTGCTTTGATGATGAGTTGTAATATATGTGCGATCCCGCCTCCCCCTTTCTCACACACACACACATCCGCTGGCACACACTGACACACATATGCCAAAGCTGATGAAACCCAATTCTCCCCGGTCCCTCATCACTTGACTCAGTTTCCATCCAGAACGCTCCCTTAAGAGGATGGAGAGGGGATAGCGCGAGACGGAGAGAGGGATAGAGGGAGGAAGAGGGCACGGAAATCCAGCCCAGGGGCCGAGGGCTGCGACCTCATTCAGTCAGTGCGCGGCGGCGGCTGCAGAGGGTCGGCCTTTTATTTTATTTTTACCATTTCTATTTCCCACGTATCTTCCCCTTCATCGCTCATTTGCCGACACACGTGAAGGCGCAGTGTGGAAAAGATTCCACTAGATTACCGCTGGTGTGTCTCTCAGACCATGTGGTGCTATTGATAAGATACCGATCGATGGATTTCATGCTTGTGGTCGAGGCTACTCAAATATATGATTAATCTGCCGGGCTCTCTCCGGGTAGCACTGTGCTGAAAACCGTGTACAGTTGCTTATGAGCCCTTTACTCAGTCTGAAATGATATTTAATTGAATCAGGTGGGTGGGCTCTGTTGTATTGGGTCTAATACCTGACTGGATAGTGAGACACACGCTGCATTATAATCACGAGCTGCTCTCCGCAGGGTAAAATAACATGTATTACCGCTCTTTTCAGCCACAGCTGCTCGTTGTCTCGCTGCCAGTGTTGGTGTCCTCTCTCGTTTCTGTGAAGGTTCTCTGTTATCTTTCTCCGAGAAAGAAATAAAAAGGAGTTCTTCACTGACTCAAACTCAGGGGGGGAAAAAATACAATGTAATCTCTGTCTCGGTTTCCGAGCTCAGCAGACGTTACCTCCACTGTAACCACATCCAAATCTCTCTACTCAGGCCCAGGCAGTTCCTCATGTTTCTCCAAGAAAATAATGAAAATATTTTCTATGATATCTCATTTACTGCTCCTTTTTTCAAGAGGATGAGAACTGATCCAATAGACCTTTACAGGGTTCCCACGAGTGCTTGAATTCCTTGAAAATGCTTGAATTTCAATTCAGTGTTTTCAAGGTTGTGAAAATGCTTGAATTTTTTTGTGAAGTGCTTGAAAATGCTTGAAATTTGTGTGATGTCTATCTCAATAAACCAAGAGGAAACAAAAATGTTTCCTAAGCGGCTACGCGCTTGATCCGATGCCTTTACATGCAGAACTCAGTTATCATACTCGCTTGGTGTTCTGCAGAGAAATAACAGTAGACTACTATCCACACCTGTTGGTCACTGTTATTGAGCTATGGTAGTTACACAATACACCGCTCACAAGCTGAGAATACAAGCCAATTCACAATTAGTTAAAAATCAAAACAGTCAATCTACCACCATATGAAATAATGCTAATTAGACCCATATTATTATGCCATACAGTGGCACCGCTGCGCTTCCCATGACCATCATGGAAAACACAACTAGTAGGCTACCTATTTAAAGGTGCTGGAAAAATGGAAAAACTGGTGCTTGAAGGTGCTTGAAAAGTGCTTGAATTTGTTCATGAAAAAGGTGTGGGAACCCTGCCTTTAGGTTCGGGTTAATGCCCTCAAATCCCCCCAAAAACCGTAATAAATGTTGACTGTCAGTGTTTTGGGAACACTCTACATAAAGTTTTGCTGTATCAGAACTCAGTCCATTACAAAACTTTCGATTAGATTAAACCTTATTCATCCCACAATAGGGAAATGTACTCGTTACAGCAGCAAAAGTGTAATATACACTAGAGAATTAAAGTAGAACGGGCAAAAACAACAAAAACAGACAGAAGTATCTTACAATCTACACAAAAAAAACATGTAGTGTATCACTCCCCAGTCCAGTTTTTATTGCTAGACTGTCAGTTTCTCATCCTTTAAGATCCCGGTTCCCATTATCTGAACCCATCTTGCATTTCTAAGACTCATAAATCATCTTGTTACAGTACAATCACTTCCTCCCACATGCATGAAATCTCAGGGCTGCTGGAAGCAGCTCTGTTAATAATGCGGCCGGACCTCTCTGTGGCTGCCAAGCTCACTGACCGTCACACACACACACACACACACTCAGACACACACACTCAGACAGTGCAATTATAATAAAAGTTTCCTGGCCACGGCTGTGAGATTCTGTTCAACGGCTGTCACTCAGACGTATTTTACAACTCACAACACAAGCGGATGACGGGTGAGGCGGCGTTTCACGATGATTAAAAAATAGCCTATTCATGTAGCACTATTAAAGAACGGGGAATACGGCTGTCAGTTTGGCTTTGTCGGAAAAAAAGCGATGCAGTGCTCCTAGAATATGTCACCCATTTAAAATTTAAAAGTTAATAATTAATTATATAGTTGCACTTCTTACATTGTTCTACATGTCAGGGTGAAAATGTACGTTTCATCCTGTGAATATGCTTTTGAATATTAAGCCACTAAAACCACAAATTAATTAGAAAATCTCAGATCTAAATATAGACTTTTTTTTTTTACACTGAGAAACAAAGAAGGAAGTTTTCATCACTTTTCCATCTGTTCACCTGGCTGCCATATTTATTGCTTCTACACTGTTTTTTGTTTTGTTTTTATCCGTTCAGTCCCTGCAGAAACGTATCAACACGCCAACCGTCTCCACGGGAACGATGCGAAGATAATCTAAAATCAGACGCTTCTGTTCCACTTGTATTTGTAGAAACCCATGGGAGTTACTGTCACCAGTGATGGTTATAGTTTCAGTTTATGTCTTGTCAGCAGGATATGTGAGCGTATCTCTGTGACCTGAAACACGAGTAGGTCATTTTGTCCATAACTATAAAATAAAACAGTTGTTGAGAGATGTTCAAGAAATGACAAGAATGAAGTTAACCTGGTGGCCAGACTTGTTGAAAAAGAGTGACGTACTGCAGACAGTGTTTACTTGTAAAGGCATATGTTGTCAGTTTTGTTAAAATCAAACAGCGACCTCTGGCTGTGAAGTGAAGCCAATGCAGAAGTGCCAAAAACTGCAGTTCCTCAAACGTCCACTTGAAGCTGGCTACAGAACGAGTCAATCTCCATAAGTCTCCGTGTTAAAACGTCCAATTTCACAGAAATCTTTATACTGTGATTGGTTAACATCCACAACACAATCAAGGTACAATAATTCAGTGTCCCACTGGCAACATTGGCTGCAGAAAAATGGAAATAATCCAGTTTTTAAGTCTTTTCTTGAACTTTCTGTACTTTATTGTGGTTGAAGTTTTATAATTTACAACCAAAAAGAAGCTCCAGAAACATTGCAGGCCAGCAGAAATGTTTACAACGCAATGGTCAACAGTGCTGTGATTAGTTCTTCCTTGTGAGTTTACTTATTAGTTTGGAGGAGCTTCCGATTGTAACCATTTAAACAAACAGATCTAAACTCACATTAAGAAGGCCGGTCCTAAAAAAAATAAAACACACATTAAATTTGCCTTTGCTATGAAAGTATATCTCCCTGGCATGGTCTTCCACTGCTGCTGCCTCATTATAGTCCCCACAAGCCACGTGATCTCATTACCTCACGTCTTTGACTCGCTCTTAACCTTAAACTTACTCTGCTGGAGCTGCAACGTCTGAAAAGCTGCGCCGTAATTATCCCAGCGTATCAGGGCTTGGCATATTTTTTTTTTCTCCCCAAGGCACGAATGCGAAATTTCATCTCAGCACTCATTATTGACAACACCCAATCAACTTCATTAGATTGGTGAAGAGATTTGACCTCATCATAGCAGGCAAGACTACTGAAACGAGTAAACACAACGAGCTCCAATATTAAAAGTATAAATCCGTGCTTAACACCCTTCATGTGATGTTTTTTTATATTTCACATCAATGCCAAAATGTCATATTTTACCACAGATTTGCTTCCCGAGACGTACAATTTCCTCGAGCACTGAGAAAGCCGCGTTCATCAAACATTCTTCGAGATTTACTACATGTTCTTGATAAAACCGCCCCGCAGTGGAGAGCTTAAGACATATTTATGTTGGCATCATATCTATTTTTACTGTTGTTTCTCGCCCGAGAGAGTCTTTTCTGTTGGTGTGGTTTTTCCGCCTCTTTTCCCCGCCTGATTTCATGCCCTTTCTTCCTGGGCATCTCGGGCATAATCCCAAAGTCTAATAGTCCTAACATTCAATAAATGAAAAAAAGGCTCCTCCTGCACTTGACCCGCCACGAGCAAATGCCTTCCAAGGGCATTAAAAAGCTGCTTAGCGGAAGCTGCTTATGTAAGCAATGGCACCCCACGACCGTAGTTTAGGGGAAGAGAGGAGAGAAAGAGTGGAGTAAATTAATCAGAAGACGAAGTTGGCGTGAGAGGAAACTAGAGAAGGAGGGTGAAACTTGGAAACAACAACCCTCCTTAACTACTTCCAAATACTCTCCTTCTTAACTTCATTTATGAGTCCTTGCCTGTTTTGGATCAACGTCCATCTGTCTTTTCGTGTTCTCTCCCGTCCCTGTGTACTCCAGCGATGCGCCGCGAGTCGATGGGGCAAATTTAATCAGTCTGTCCTCCCCACACACATGCACGAACATGAATAGATATGACTAATATCTCCATTTAGCTTTTAATTACCGTGCATCCTCCCAATCACCTGCTGAAACCCGGCAGGAACCTCGTCATTATCTGGGACGGGGTGGGGGAGGGCGCTCATCTCACTTCATTCCCCCTCCCTCGGGTCCTTGTCAACAACACAGCCGATTGCGGTCTCCCACACACGAGCGTTGGAAGTTGGAAGTAGATTACTGATACACAGTGACTGATGTGCTCAGCAATGAGTTTTTCCACATCAGGCCATCGCGATGGATCATGGGTGTGTGGGTAGGAGAGTTATTTCCAAAGTAAAAGCCTTTGGTGGTTCAGAATAAGTTTTAATTTCTTTGATCCCACATCCACTCTTATGTGATTTATCGGTCTTTTGGCAGAGCTGCCAAAACAATTAGTTCATGCACAGAAAATAAATCTCCCATCCAAAAAAAAATAATTGATAATCAGCTAAATATTTTAGACATTCATTAAGCAAAAAGTGCCAAACTTTGCGAGGGCGTGCTGCTTTTCTCCCTTTTATATCATCTGAGGCTCAAACAATCAGTCGATGAATTGATTAATAAATAGTTTAGTGAGCAACTGTTCTGAGAATCATTCAGTTGTTGAAGTCATTTTTCAAACTAATTGCCAAACATTTCCAAGGGCCAGCTTTTTCGACTGTGATGATTCATGCCTTTCTTTGTCTTTGCGATGGCGAACCGAATGTCTTTGGGTTTTGGATCGCTGGTTGGACAAGATATGCAGTTTGTAGATGTCAGGCCAAGATGAAAATGCATAAAAATAATTGTTTGTTGCAGCCATACGATCATAAATTATAAATAAATAAAAGGCTTTGGATGAATGGAGATTTCAAGATGAACTTTTTGGTCTCTGAGAACTTTTTCAAGACGAAATGGTAAAACATACAAAACAAACTTCAAATAACAATTAAATAGAGATGAATCCACTGGTTTCCAAATGTGGGGTGCTAGATTGGCTATGTAGTCCCTCCAGCGGGTTCTGGGTTTGCCTGGTTCAGGGTCTATTCCCAGATGAACAAGGGGCACCCAAGGGGCATCCTAATCAAACTAGAGAAACTGGTTCATGGACGACTGTTTTGAAGCCTCGAGTCTGATTTGCACAAGAGCGTAGAGATAGTGCAACTCAAGAATGTGAGTTGGGCTTTTATTTTGACTCCTAGTTACAAACATTTCTTCGTATTACAGCTAAGCAGTCCACTAAAGTATATTCATGAAGGCGAGAAATTGGCAATGCAGTAACTGCTTTTGTATACTTTTTATTTCACCGATTACGTGGCTTTATCGAGTCCGGTGCTCGCTTATCCTCATTCACTGTCTGTGTCACTTGACTAAAGCTCTCTCGCTCCCTCCGTCTCCCTGTAAAACCATCGGACACAAACCAGATTTAAACTTCTTTGTGTCACTGTTCTGCAGTAGCAAAACAAGTGTGTGTGACCCCGTAAGAGAGCGTAGTGGTTAACGCGGCCGCCCCGTGTGTAGAGGCTGTAGTCCTCGCTGCAGCCGGCCCCGGTTCGAGTCCCGCATCAGGACGGCCTTTGCTGCATGTCATTCCCCTTTCCTGTCTATTCATGAGGGCGAGAAATTGGCAATACAGTAACTGCTTTATTGTATATTTTACTCTGAATTGGACTATCATATACAAAATGAATATCTCGCTGTATGGAAGAAGGCTTGAAACTCAGGGATTTACAGTAGACCATAAAGGGTGAGAAGTAGGGTCGATGTTTCATAAAGCTTAATACAATCAGACATTCCTATTGCAGCGAATGGAGTTACCCCTGCTGGCTGTTATAGAGAATGCACTAATTAAAAAAGCTCTCCATCCACGGTAACACAGCTGTGCACAACAACAATCAGGCAGATGAGCTCAGACGGAGCTCCAGCAACGTCCTGCTGCTCCCAACCAATAACAGGAGAGAGAGAGAGAGGCAAATATCTCCCACACTGTCAAAGTAAAAGTCCCCCACACTCTCATTTTTTAGTTTCCGAGCGGTTATGCAGGGCTGCCAGTCACCGCCGCTCTCTGCCACACTGCGGATGTGTCAGTCATCGTGCCAGGGCTAAACTCATTTGAGCTAGCTAGTCTGGTGAGCAGCAGAGCATGAAGGAAGACAGCAGCAGCAGCGCTCGCTGCTGAATCACTTTGGCTTCACCTCATCCACCCTCGGCTCTGCCTTCCACTTTTTACTCCTCAAACACTGCGACCAGGGAGGCAGACCAGCAGAATCGATAGCCGAAGAAGAAGAGAGGAACAATGCTATCATGCGTGATATTAAGGGACTGAAATCTGCAATCAGCCCAGGGCCATCAGGAGTAATGTATCTCATTGTAAGCCACATGTTAGGGCCCAGCCAGCAGGATAAACACTATTAGGGGCCCAGGATGGTGCCAGTAGGAGGGCTTGTTGTCCCCTTTGACAAGCCCAAGCCAGCAGCAGCAGCAGCAGCAGCGTGGCGTGGGCCATACAAGCATTTCCAGGCGTTTCTTCACTCTCCTCTCCTCAGGTGGTAGATTAACCCCCCGCGGCGTGTTTACAGTTTGAATTGTCTGAAATCTGCCAGAACTTGTGACGAATGTGTTGAGGGGGAGACCCCTCTCTGTGGCATGTTGTTTGTGTTCAGTCACTCCTCCCCGCTGGTCTCGAATGCTCAGAGCGGTGTCGCAACACAAAGCAGGTGTATGTGTGTGTGTTGAAAAGTGTAATGGTGTTAATCCAACTGAGATTTTAGAGTGCAAGACGGAGCTGTTCCGCTTTTGTTTAATTATACTCAGCAGAAAAATTGGCTGTTGTGCAGCGGTGTGTCTATTTGTGCTGAACGTAACCGCTGTAAAACAATCAAGAAATAACTTTTTATTTCACCGATCACGCGGCTTTATCGAGTCCGGTGCTCGCTTATCCTCATTCACTGTCTGTGTCACTTGACTAAAGCTCTCTCGCTCTCTCCGTTTCCCTGTAAAACCATCGGACACAAACCAGATCAAACTTCTTTGTGTCACTGTTTTGCAGTAGCAAAAAAAGTGTGTGTGACCCCGTAACGGTTACAAGAAAGCCTTTTTCGGGGCAGTCGGTAGCGTAGTGGTTAACGCGGCCGCCCCAGGTGTAGAGGCTGTAGTCCTCGCTGCAGCCAGCCCTGGTTCGAGTCCCGCAGTGGACGGCCTTTGCTGCGTGTCATTCCCCTCTCTCTGCCCCTTCCCCTGAGAAACTAATCTTTCTGCTCCCATTACAGCGCGGTAATGTAACTCTTGGTCCATGTTTTGTTTGTTTCCAGGTGGTGGACCTGTACTGGGGTGTGGACCCAGAGGAGTGGGACAGTCCGGAGCTGCAGCGACTCAGAATGAAGCTCCTGGAGGAATGTCTGAAGACCTCAGCGGGGCCATGTTTTGTTGTAAGTATGACACACCACACAGGTTCACAGTGTGAAATGAAATGGATTTGATGTTATCGCTGCGTGTCCACACTTTACATAATACTCCGAAAATCTGTGAAATCATTGCTGCTTCAGCTCTCTATCTCATGACACGGCTCTGATGTGGCATTAAGACCGGACTGCTCCCGGGATATCCACTTTTGAATGTAACAGCAGTGTGAAAACCACCTAATATGAAAAGTGTGTGCGTCCGAGCAACGATTGGCTGTTCTGTTTGACGGTCGATAAACGTGTGATCGAGAATCCTTGACGAGGGCGCTAAAAAATGTCAATAACGAGTTTCACAAAAACATGACAGTAGATGTTAAGTTATGTTCGCCAGAGTGCAAACGCGAAGAAAGTATCTCATGAAAAAAAAATCCATACAGGGCTAAAATTACACTTGTATGAGTTATGGGAAGACCTCTGCAAGGAGACAGAGAGATAGAGTGGCATGACGCGTAATTACGGCTGACATCTCAGTGATCTTTTTTAGATAATTTTATGCCAGATGAAGAAGAAGAAGAAGAAAAAAAGTCAGGCACAAGGACGGCAGAGGATGAAGACGGGGAAGAGAAATTGATGGTGAATTATTCAAATGGAACAGATACGTTTCTAGAGGTTGAAATTGAGGTGAGAGATCACAGGGAGAGGTAATGCATTATGGGTAGGACAGGAGCACTGGTCTCCGGGGAGCATAATCTCCCTCCATAGACCCAGAGTTTTGTATTTTCTTTCTTTTTCTTCCTCTTGCACTGCTGCCTCTCTCATTCACGAGCTATTGTTCTCCCATCTGTCACACAAACATCTGCAGCGTAACGATTCATCCGTATTTCCAGTGTCACTTCTCTCCTAGGAACATTCCTCTAACAGGTAAAACCACTTCGCAAACAAGAGAAATTACACCATCTATTAATAACAATAACGACGCCTGTGAGCGTGCATCCACCTGAGCACAGCAGAGTTTGCAGAGCGACAATAATAGAACTCAGCCTGCAATTACCACAGTGGATATGACACCAGCTATTATGTGCATTTTTAGAACATTAGTTTCGTGTCACCTGCTGATGAAGAGCGTGAGATGCTGTCCAAAAGCTCCAGAAAAAGATGGACCTCGAGAGCGTGTTTCGCTTTACACGACATCACTGGTTCTCAAACATGCGGTTACAAGCGTACGAGTACCGCTGCTGGGACGTGACCTTTCTGTAGTGCTACTTGGAGGAATCTCTGAAATATTTTCTTAAATGAAATCATATAAATCATAAGTTTAAACAAAGATATCACTGGAATGTTCAAAACAAGTTAAGCATTTTCTGAAATATCAGAGAATATCATCACGTTCATACACCGACACAATTCAGTGGAGGTAAAAATTAACTTTTCAAAAACTCTTGAATCGTGGCTCCGAACTGGAAATATTAGGAAGAGAAGTATAGATCAGGAGTTCCACTTTTCTACCAAATGAGCTCTGGTTCTTGCACAATAATTAATCGGATCAGGAATAAACCCGCCTCTTGTGTGAACTGTCCGTAGTTGAACACGGTTGGCCTTTTAACGTCTGTCAAGGTACCCGTAGAGACGAATATTTTCTGAGAAGTTTGAGAAACTGCACGAACCAACAGCAAGAAAATTCACCCCAAGTTCACAGATACACAAACGGCAGCAGTGAAGTGATAATGAAGTCATGTTTTTCACTGGGTTGTCGTACGTTTGTGTAGAAGAGAAGTATCACGGATGTCTTCTGAGCTTCGTAGTTTTACCACAGATCACATCAATAACATCGGCCGTCTCGTGAGGATGCAGCCAGATTCTCTGAACACCGCGGTCGTCTTTTCCCAAGTCCTTCCCCTTGACCTCATGACGTTACCCGTCAAGGAAAAGTATTTAGGAAAGCACCGACTATTCCGTACCCTACTCTCCGCCTGAATACTTTGTTATTAAGTTGGGCGTTAAAGGTTGACCTGCCGATTATTTCCGTTCCTAAAGTTTTCGACCGCATTGTGAGATTCGATGTCACGTCCCCTGAACCCCCGTTGAGCCACCGCATGCAATATCTGTCCGTACAATGTAAGCTCAAGCAGTCTAAACTGCCCTGAAACGACCAGACCTGAGTAGAAAAGAAGCGATGCACGCTCCTCTTTTGTGCGGCATTGTACATGCCGCACTGATTTCATTCGTTCCCATCAGCCTCGCCGGCCTCTGTCTCTGCTGCAATTTCACCATCTTAACCCCGACTGACCTCGAGCGGTACCACACAACACACATAAACTTAGGCACACACACACAGCCTGTTTTGTTCTCCCCGGCACAAAAACCTGTGACCTGAGGCATTTTCGCTGTCATGAGATTGAGAATCAGTTGAGGTGAACTCTAACTCTGGGTGATACACACTGTTTACACCCTACTACACACACACATGTACGCACACGTCTGTAGTGCACATCCTCTCCATCTGGCTGGTTAAATCTTTAATGGCATATTCTAGTGGTCCGGTCTCTGTGGTGAATGAAGGGTTTTATGAGAGCCCACAATAGCTCCACAGAATAAAGTCCCATTCAGACTTGTCAGTGCCAGCTGCTACACCGCCGCCCAGGACGGACGGCCCCGTTTCCAGGAGCGGGGAGCTCCGAGCGAGTGGTGGGTCCTTTGATCGGGGACTTGGATCGACATTTATGACAGTTCTGGGTTGTCTGGGCTATCTCCAGAGTACTGTTGTTTATTTTGCCGGGTGGCAGACCTAGATATATATGTGAGGACGGGGGGAGGCGTCAGCAGAATTTAGGGTTTTGTTGTATACAGAAGGTTTGTCTCATTTTATTCTCACCCTTTTATTCTCACCCTCATCGTTATCGTCGTGACCGTCGCCTGCTGAGGCGCTCACCTCAAATGCTGCATCCAACCCGAACGTCACCCCCCCCCTCTCGGCTAACACTCTTATAGACGCGCACAGAGCCACGCGGAAATAAGAGGAGGCTTCAAAGAGAAGCTGATCCAAGGGGGTCTGCAGCCCAACGACGACCGTCACAAAGCCCGGTGCATGGATCAGAAAGGGGGGGGGGAGGCAGAAGAAAGGGTGACAAAATTACATCTGCATTGATTATTGGTGTCAGAGAAAATACAAAGGAGGAACAGTACAGAGGAAACGGAGAAACAAGATTGGCACGCGTTGTGTTTCAAAGGATGTGCTCAGCAACTGGAAACCTCTTAATACTCCGTTTATCTCTCCTCGTTCACCTCTACGAATCTGTACTCTGAATCTGGATAACAGCACCGATAGTTAGAGGATTTTTTTTGTTGATACCGGAGAGGAGTGAGTCACAATAGTCCAGTTTTGAGAATATAAAGGGATGGATTTTTTTTTTCCCGGTGCTTGTTTCAGGCTGTACTGCCACCGGACGAGCAGCTGTTGTAACTGCATGACGTCGTCCCCCGGACCTATCCTGAACTTACCTGAAAGTTTACTGACTGGGATAAAAACAACCACTTCATTCTGCGGTCATGTGTGAGCGTCAAGTTGTCCATGAGACCGAGAGTCGGCTGTTACATAAGCAGCTTTTTTTATTTTTTATTGGACGTGTCAATCTTTCTTTATGAGTAGGAATCAATCGCTGCGAGTGTTTCTCAAAGGGCACGGCTCAACGCAAGACAGGGGGCAGTGCAGGGTTGTTACACACACACACACACACACACACACACTACACCTGGGCAAGGGGGGCTTTTCTCTAACCTGTTGATGCAATAAAGCCAGTTTCCATGGCGATAGCAGGGGTTGGCATGGTGATGGTGTCATTGACCCAGAGATTAAGCATGACAATGAGGCATGTCTGTTTTTTTTTTCTTCGTCTTCTTCTTCTTTACTCTCTCCCTGCTCTCCAACAGTCTCAGATTCCCTTGTGTGAAAAAGAAAGAAAGCACTAAAACTTGATAAATGCCTCAAGGACACGTATCGGCAAACAGTATGCAGCCGCTCATCCAGTTTTTCCGCCTTTCTTTCCCCCCTCCTCTCTGCTTGCCTGACTGGCCTTGTGGCAGGTTTGCTGCATGTAAGAGGATAGTGGAGGATACTGTAGCTCTCATTTTTTCACCCTCCATTCATTTGAACATGATGTAACGGCTAATGTGATAGCCCAGACTGGCTGGTTTACCCTCTCATCTTCAGGGGAAGTTGATACACGCAACAAATAACGCTGCTCGGAATCCAGCAAAGACGGAAACCTGCAAGAATTTAACACCAACAAAAAAAAAAAATGATAAAATTGAGCGTTCATACTGGAGTCAGCATGCACTAAATCCACTTGATTTTCAAGTGTGCCGCTGATGGACATTATTGTCCCGCAATAAAACGCTTAAAGGAAATAGAGGATCTCCTCGTAGGCTGCAAAATGAATTGAGGATGGTGGTGGAAAGAAGGTATCATCTTAAAGATATTTAAATTATAATGCTGACATTATTCTACGTTAATCGTATCAGTGAAACCCAACCAACAGAGAGTTGAGACTTAAAGGTCCAGTGTTGAAGATTTAAGGGGTTCGAATGAGCTTTTGAAATGTGCACACGCTGCACGAACTATGAACTCCAGCATGTTGAACCACCGTGTTTCAAACTACAAACTAAAAACAGACTCTGCATGGAGCCTTTCGTGTTTTTCATGAGAGGGTGAAACGAGGGTGCTGCAATCCACAGCAACACCACTAGAGGCCACTAAATTCTCAGCACTGATCCTTTAATGCTTTTAACTAACTTCCCTTCAGGGTAATTGAAGCAGTCTTTACTCAAACATGTAAGTAAGGTTGATTTTTAGTGACTCACAACAAGATGACTCAGAATAAACCACAGTGCAGCGTGGCACTGGAAGTACGCCGAAAACACCCAGGGCATGATGGAGGACCCTAAAAACCCTACGGAGAGTATGAAGGGGAGGGAGTACGCCCCATAACTCATCTGTCTTTATTTTCAAATTAGCTGACTTGTTAAGTTAGTCAGATAAATAATTTTTAATCCCATCAAACAAAGTCTGAGCAGAGTGCAGGAGTGTCTACAAAGTTTCCACTCCTGTCTACCACGCTGAAGTTTACAGACAGTAGATATACATCAGTTTTTAGTCACGGTGAGTCAATGAATCTCTTGGTTTAGGATTGAAATAGCCTGTTTTCATTAACATTTGCAGGCGTTCATAAATCAAGCGTCACCGCTGTCTGCGTGCCTGTTACGTCATCGTGACGCTTGTAACCTACTGTACGTTTTGTTTTCGCAGGCCGGCTCGGGCCACAAGTCGAGCGTCACGATCGGTACGGTACGACGTACGCTCGGTTTAAAAAACGCTGCTGCTCCGTGTGAGCGAGTGCACGTCACGGAAAATTAAATATTTCTTTCATCGGATCATCCGTTTCTTTTTTAGAGCCTCTCCGCGGTGCCAAAGCTTATGCAGCAAATATCAGAACAGTCGACTGTGTGTTTTATTGATTGACCGACCGCGCGAGTGATTGATTTGTTGATTCATACTGTAGCCGCGTACAATATCTTAGTCGCCACTCCCAACTGGCTCATCAGATAAAGTGCACTTAGCCGGAGTATAAAACCCCTTCCAAGGATGAAAGACCAGAGGAGGGAGGGGGGCAGAGGAGTGCGGCTAAAACTGGAGGTGCATCTGGCCTGCATGTGCTCCGCTATTGTCACTTTAGCCTCCCGTGTTTCTCGCACCCGCGGCTGTAATAAGAACTACTACAACCCCTTTGTACGCCTTCAAAATAGGAGACACACACATACTGTACATGTACACACACACATTTGTCAGCTGCCATGCTGTAATCCACTTCAGATGGCCTCATTCCAGGCCTGCTCTCTGGCAAACACGGGGATGTTAAAACCAAATATTTGGACATTTCTCAGTTTGGCTTCATGTAAGTTGAGTCAGTGACAGAAGTGACGGTAGATTACACACAAGGGTGTAGCGGTGTGTTTTCTTCACACCTGATTTTGATAGGAAACACTCGTTTTATCTGGATCAGCCGGTCGCCCGCTCCATTCATCCTGCTATATCACTACGAGGCTGACTTTGTCAGCAACTTGGAGAGTGACTGCTCTCCCCTCTCTCTCCTTCACAAACACTATATCTCTTTCTTTCTTTCCGCATTACTCTAGTTCATCCCAGAGCCTCCATCCCGCACTGACACATCACTGCAGCACCGTGAGTCATCGAGGGCCATCGAGAGAGGGTAGATGAGGCGACCTGCAGGGCAGCCCGGTTCAAATCTGTCCAAGATCCAAGGCGCCTCTCGTGTCTTTGTTGCAGCTAAAATACGTAGATCAAAATGAGTGTTTAATACCCGCTAGATGACACATGTAACGTTAGCACCATTCCACACTGCATCAGTTTGTAGGTTCAGGTGTAGTCTGCCCTCAATGATAAAATTTTTACCGTTAGCATGTAGGCTAACGTTAAAAATGCTATTTACTTGATTTGGGGGAGTTTATATTCACGTAACACCTGCTAATGTTACAGGAGATACCATAACCTTTCCCAACTATCCCCGTCTATGGCATATTCATGTTTTTACTTCTTCAATGCAACGATTGCAGCTCCCTTGGCTTTTTAATGTGCTAAGTAATAAGTACGATCCTCCATTTGTCCGGATTTAACTTCCGTAAACTTCACGAACAAAACACACAACTAGCAAACGCTTCTTCCTCTACGTCTTCTTTTTCTTCGGCTACGCACTCTGTAAAACCCTTTGACCGCTCTGCACAGATGCACAGTGATTGTATATACAGTGGTCCCTCGTTTATCACGGGGGATACGTTCTAAAAATAACCCGCAATAAACGAAATCCGCGAAGTAAGTTTTATAATTATTATACATGTTTTAAGGCCGTAAAACCCCTAACCACACACTTTCATACACCTTTTTACACGCATTTTGTACAGTACTCCCTTAGTTAATCAGGACACAGAACACAATGTGTGTTCATACTGTACAGTACACTGTAAAAAAAAAAATCATGCAAAATTACACCAAAAAAAAAATCGCGAAACAGCGAGTCCGCGAAAATCTGTATGTTTTCAGTGACTGTATCACTGAAAACATATTTCTGCATGTTTCATATTAAATTTCTGCTTACAGATCACTTTAAAAAAGTTATACACTGAACCTTTAAAGTGAAAACATAAGTTTCCATATGCAAACACTAACGCATGAACTTGACCTCTGTCCGAGTATTCAATCTAAGCAGCTAAAGAGGATTACTGTACTGTATGTTAGAACGCCTGAGCTCACATTTTTTCCTTTTACATACTTAACATAACATGGGATTTTCTTTCAAAACTTAATCGTTTAGCTGAAGACAACACTCCCAGCCAACGTAATTAGGACGCTCACTAGCTACAGTTGATGAAATCGGGTAGCAATAGTTGTCATTTTCGAGCCCGGTCGTCGCTTAGAAACGGGGAGTCTACATTTGTCTTGACATCTTCGACTCACTGTGTCGACAATTACTATGACAGGCGTCGCATGAAGACATCCACTGATTAATTCGGAATAAAAAAAAAAAAAGAGGCCGTGCGTTGGTTTCACGTTGATGTGTTGAGAATCGCAGTTAATCGTGTCCTTTAAAGTAGCCTGAGTTAAAACGTGCACCTGTCACAGCCTGAATGCCGCTCATGACCTTTCCGTCAATCACGGCTGAAGATAGCGAGCAGCCTGCCCTAGTTTCTATTAAACTCTTTATTTCTGCTACACACAAGAGGGAATCCCTTTGCTTCCTTCCTCCATGTGGTACCTGTGTGTTTTCAGTCTTATAGAGATGCTTAACTAATGTTCTCCACTATTTTCTAATTAGGCTGAAGGCAGTCACAGGAGGGTTCATTTATTCATTACTTATTATTTCTGCTTAACCTTCTTGTTTTTGTGCCAGTGCTTTAATACTCAGGGGATTTTATATTTCATAATGTTGTTTTATACCTTTGAGTGGAGGCTACATACATTTAATGTGCATTGTTTGCACCGTCACAATAGTTTTTATACAAAACGAATGATAGGTTTGGCTCCAAAAAAGCAACACCCGACCTTGAAAATGACACCTCCTCCTCCAAAACAACTGATGCCGAACATGGAGACTATCTTCTAAATCCAAAAAAGCTGCAAGATGAACCCTTGGTGCACAAATGCAAATGAATCCACCACGGGCATTTGTGGGTTTTGAGAGTAGGCCGATCCTACGGACCATGCCACATGCCTTCATCTGATTCGGCTTGTTCTCTCGCATCTGTTCCCACTGCGAATGCCAAAGGAACGAGGAGTCCAACATGGAACGGCTTTGAAGCGTCATTGCCGTGAGCGCACCAACGTAGTTTTCCTGCTCATCGGAGCTCACAGTCATTTGGCTTGTCCCCTAACTCGTGCTCTGCGTCTTTGCCTCGGAGGCTTTTTAGCCGCATGCGAATTACGCGTGGAGTAAAGATCAATGCTGGTCATGGAGTTTGAGGGGTTTCCGCTGATTTTTTTTTTAAATTATTTTTTTTAGCTGCCATTGTCCTCGAATTTGACTGATAGAGCGCATCCAGGAGCGTGCGAGGAAATGGCCCTGATTATTTCCGATTGTATTGAATCAGCTGCCACTCAAAAGCGCGTGTGGATGCCGAAGGGGAAGAGTGGAGACTCATCGTAGCTTACAGTAGATACGCCATATGGAGTGGGAGATAATAGTGCAATGAAAAGGCCACTGTTTAATTTGATAATGCCCCATTATGCCGCTACTGTGTCGAGTGTTCTGACTAAAAAAGACTGTGGAGAGCGATTGTTTGGCTTCAGTATATCAGACATGATGATAAGAACATTAAATCAAAGCACAGAGGCACAAAATCACATTTAATTTAAATCCTCGTGATCCTACATAGGTGCCTTTAATTAACGCATTAATTTCCTTTCACTTAAAACTGTCGCATCTATTCTAAATATAAGGCAAATCTGCTCATTTCCTTAATACTGCTGATTACTGAGCGTCAGGAAATCTGGCAGAGGCCGTGCGTTTTTTTGCATCATTCGAAACGTTTGCCGTGCAGCAGCAGAACAAATCTGCTTTCCCTGACAGAAAACAATGAATTATGAATAGGTAACCCGAGCGTGTATGTCTCTGTGAAACCAGATAGCATTGAATATTTGGTCAGATTTCATCTTTTTTTGGCACCAGCGCTGTAGCTCAGGACACAATCGACACTAGTATTGAAACAAATGATACGATTCTTGTCTAGTCTCCACTAAAAGGAGTAAAAGGGCCCAAACTGAGGTCTACTTCTCTTCTCTTCTGTTTTAAACTTTATAGTTAACATCCAGCTCAAGTAAGTGTTGGTGGTCAACCAACGCTGGGTTAACAACGCTTCCCCGGCATGAGCAGTACATGCAAATTGGTTCCTTCTACTTTGTTTCTTCACTAACAGCATTTTCTGTTATTCTTCGTCTCGAAGCTGTGTAATGAGATGACTATTACGGTGCATTCAGACAGGATCTGGCGCTGTGGGGGAGTATGTTTGGCTGCAGTTAAGCCAGATCCAACTCTTGGAGTCGCCAATCAGACGTTGAGACAGGGCAAAGCCTCCACAGTCAGTCAAGTTTTAAGGTATCTCCTTTGCAGGTTTACAACACAGAGATTGAAAAATCGCCCATGACGAAGTTTGGCGCTTTTGGTGAAATCCCCTGAATCCCACAATAATCCAAGTTACTGTGAAGACTTGAAATGTCTCTGAAACTGAGACTATCCAGGTGGATTCATGGACTAAAATCTGATACTTTGGTTATTTCATGTAACCAGCTTCTAAATTTGAGTCTGGCTGCAATTTACGCTGCAAAATAAGAAGTGGTTTGTCTCTGATGGTTTGAGAAAGAGGGG
Organism: Collichthys lucidus; assembly: GCA_004119915.2. Lineage (NCBI taxonomy): Eukaryota > Metazoa > Chordata > Actinopteri > Sciaenidae > Collichthys > Collichthys lucidus. The sequence continues at coordinate 13,964,902 of CM014101.1, read as the reverse complement.
GTGATGGTGGTCTAGTGACGTAGACAGTGAATGAGAGTGAGAGAAGCTGATTATTCCTCAAAATAAAAAGTTATTTCTCGGTTGTTTTACAGTGTGCAGTGATGCTTGAATCTGTATGTTGTGGTATTTATGTGATGTGACGTACAAAGGGCAGATGGCAGCTTTATTTCACAACTGCAGGTTTTTCTCTCACTTGCAAACAATTGTTTTGTTTGTGCAAATGTGAACGCGTCTCCGTGGGAAGAAGGGTGCAAGATTTTCTTATTTAAACCGTACATATGCAGCTGTGGTAGAACATAGAGCTGGTGCACACAGAGCCAGGATTGTGGCGGCGTCCCTGATGTCACAAATTGGCATGGATGTTCCGACCGCACCACAGCGGCTCTGAAATTGCCTTGAATACGTCGCGCAGTAGGCATCATTGACTCCACAATTCACCCTTGCGCCACTGATCCAAAAAATAGAGCCTGGAAAACGATCACGATGACACACATTTTCTTTTTCTTCCCCTCACCTTCCATGCATCTTTATCTTCCTTTCTTTTCTTTTCAGGCTCTGGTGGGAGAAAAGTACGGCAGCATCCGAGTGCCAGGGGGAGGTGGAATCGGCAGAGTTCGAGATGATCTTGGATGCAGCTGTGGAGGCGGGGCTGGACACACACATCCTGGAAGAGTGGTACTGCAGGGATGAAAACTCTGTGCCACCCGCATACTACCTCAAACCCAAAGCCCAAATGCTTAAGAACTACCAGAACTCGGTGAGTCCAGCTAAGACGTGACCACGACACAAGGAGCAGTCGGCGGTTATTGGTACCTTAAATAATGAGCTCTGTGCTTCATGAATTAAATTCTCCTTGAGGAACATATTTTATATGCACATACAAAAGAGAAAAAACAGCTTTGCTTTCAGTTGTTTAGTCTCAGGCAACTCTTGAGCTCTTTTGAAGTCCTCCTAAAAGTCATTTAACAGCAATTCTCAGCACATTTAAGAGTTCCTCCTCCTTATTTTGTCCATCGAGCTAATAAAATATTGCTAAAATCCACTTAAATCATAAAAAATGCACATTGTTGGCCAATTTAACACACACGAGGACACTAAAATCAGACGTGAAGGACTTGGAGAGTCTCTCAAACTCTCCACTAGATAGCAGAATCACCCAAGAATCAATCATACAAATACATATTTTATAGTTGATGAAATAAAACCTATTTCTCAAGAAGTCCGTCCCACGTAAAAACATTTAAAACCAATGTTTCCCTCATGAAACACAGAACAGTATTCCCTTTGTTACTGTATGTGTCTGTGCAGCGCTTCAAACATGAATAACCACATTCCTACTTATCTAAACTCTCTTTCGCCCCTCCGTCCGGCTTAGATGGAGTCGAGCAGCGCGGCCAAGACCAAGAATGACAAGGCCTGGAGGAATGTGTCGGAGGAGATCAAGAGGATCTTCCGAACAGCGGTGCTGCAGCTTCAGGAGAAAGGGACCATGAAGAGCGCTCAGGCCAAGAAATTCCTTTGCTCTGGTTAGTTTCAGGTGCACTTGTTCTTTCTCTTTCATTTTTTTCGTGTCATAACTTGATAATTTCAAGTTGGAACAACTCTTACTGTCTCACTTCTTTTCCTCTTTTTGGATTTCTGTTTTTATATTTTGAACATATAAACCTCTGCGATCTGCATGTAGTTTTTTCTGTTGCTTTGTATCTGTTATTTCTTAGGATAGTCAAAGAAAAATAATTGTGTTGTTGTCAGTCGTCAGTTTCCTTTGGTAGAACTATCAAAAATTCACAGGTTTAATGTCTTAAATGTGACTGTTTGAATAGATATTTTGATAGTTCTTAGGTAGTTCTATGGCAGTAAACTAAATATCTTTGAGTTACGAACAGGCAAAAACAAGCAGATTAAAATAGAATATAATAGCCAAGCTGAGCAGCAACCATGGCTGTGAAGTGCCGGAAACTGCAGTTTCTTAAACGTCCACTAGAGGCTGGCTACAAGCCAATCCCCAATGTTCAAATGTCCAACTTCACGGCAGAAATAAACATGTTTACAGCCTGGTACAAAAAACTGTTTTGGTCTCTATAGCTAATTTCCCCGTTCATGACAACTGTACTGAGGGTGAATTTTCATACAACCTTATATTAAGGCTCAAGTAGCAGAATTAACAGAATTAGCTTTGATTGACAGGTAGGTGTTGTTACAGATGGCTTGTTTGAGCAACCAGGCGTCGTTCAGCCCACCTCAGGTCCACCAATGATTTTAGATTAGCCAAGAGGCGGTACTACCAACATGGTGGCAACCAGAGCGTCAGATTTCGAGCTGCGCGTGACATTACAGTCACTAAAATTGATTTCTCTTCTATAAAATGAAACAAATGATACATTTTCACACCGGAATGTCTAATAGTTGTAATATTGTGTAACATTATATCTTATTGAAACAATATATTCATGTCCTACAGGCTTTTATAGGAGAGACAAGTCATCTTGAATTACACAAAGCCTCTGCTGACATGATGAATGAGAAAAATATAGCATGCGCAAGGTAAAGGCCATATATTTAATGAGTGAGGCTGTTGTTTAGAGCGTCAAGAGATGAGATACAATCAGGATCCGTCAGACTCGGTCGGCTGATGACAGTGATTGATCGATCACGGCAGCGTAATTAATCCCAACAGTGTGTCGCAATGTCAAATAAGATTTGCTAAGTGACTATGAAAGGCCACTTTCCTCCTTTTATGTTTTCAGCCACTTTCATGCAAATTCTTGAGTTTTGTGTTTGTGGATTGTGTCTTTTGTGAATAATTATTTTGAAAACCGAGCTCCCCCCATTAGGATTAAACATCAAAACACTTATTCTCCACGCTAAAGCTGCGACCCTGACATTTTAAAACTTCCTCCCACGGTATCGTTTCAGATTGGTCTCATATCAGTTCTCGTCTGTAAAAGACTCCGTTTGGGAATCGCCCAGTTATTATTGAATTGTTTGGACAGCACTGAGCTAATCTTCCAAGACATCCCTTTTTTTTTCTCCGACCGTCATTGCGGGAGATGATCTAAGCAATAATGCTATCAGGCTATCAGGACCTGATGACGGCGTCTTGTTTTATAGTCTTGGCCTTGTTTCTTATGGAGCAGACGCAGCACACAGTCTTTTTCTCGTGGACGGGAATGAGGAATAAGCTGATTAAGTAATTGCCGTTCAAGTTTTGTGAGTTCATATGAAGAGGAAGCACCAAAACTGCAGATTTTGTGCACTTTAATTGAGCGCACTGGGCTTTAAACGGTGCTGGGTTTTGCTGTATGGAGGAAGTTGTGTCACACAACTTTCCTTTCACACTTTCCTCTCTTCCACCCAATTAGTAGGCTACCATGCGATGCAGAACTACCCAGGATACGCTGGCAGAATTTCAGTCAGCCGGCTCTTTGTGGGGGAGCCTGATACAGTTCAGTGCTGCTGGCTTATGTGATTTTATCAGCTTTGTTTCTTCTTAAATAAGGCTTGAGAGAAATCTATGTAATCAGAGGCTAAAGGCTTCTAAAGTCTATTCAGCTTTACTCGTGAAAGACATCTAAATCCTACATCTGTCAGACGTTTATCTCTCCAAGTTGCCCATTATGTCTTTCTATCTAGCAGAGAACGTACCAAAGTTATGACATATAAAGTAGAGTTTGTACTGATCAGCTGTGTTTTGCTCTTGTTTCAGCCTTAGAAGATGAATTAGACTTTGCCCTTGGGAAACAAACTCCTGCCTTCCTCAGGAAATGTGTCTGCTACATTCGCAAGATCTCCAACTTCGACCGCTTCGCCAAACTCCCCGAGATGAGCCGATACATGGACATCGTGGTCAGCGGCGATCGGGTCATGCGCAACCAGGAAGCCTACGAACGCCTCCTGAAGGTGCGGGACGAATTCATCCCCACGGTCGTCGCCGCCTCCAACCTCCGCGTCTATTCCTCGATCACTCACTGCGACATGAAGTTGGGCTACTCGCAAGAGGTGGAGAGCAACTACGTCGAGGGTCTGTGTAAACAGTTCTACGAGGACATGGTGGACATCATCCAAGCCACGGTCCAGCAGAACTTTGACACGGAGTCCGACCCGCTGTACGATGAGATCCTGCAGCACCTGTCCCTCTGTCAAACCTACGCGGCGATCTACGAGTTCAAGACCGAGTCCTTGGATTACATTCAAGAGTATCTCATGCCGTCCAAGGGGAGCAGGATGAGCCCGATGGTGGTGTACGGTGGACCTTGCACTGGGAAGACACTGCTGCTATCTGAGGTGGCCAAACAGGTGAGATATGAGTAAACCTTTTTTTTTTTTTTTAAATCCTCCTTTTGTGTGATCCCCGTCCACACTTTGGCCCGGCCCTCGCTGTGTGTCTGTCTGTCTGATCCGAGCATGTGTCCGTCTTTGTACAACAGCGTATGAGGGGGCGTGCAACTGCTCATCTCTCCCCATCGAACGCTCGCTTGACCATCTGTGTGTCTGTCACAGACATTGCCATGCACACGTCTCTGATTTCCTGTGAAGTCTTGCAGGTGTGCACATCTGTATTGGACCTTTTTTTTGGGGGTGTGAACATCTGTAGAGGTTTCCAGAAAGTCTGCGTGCATTTGTTTCTTAAACGTGAACGCCTGCACTGCTCGCCGTGTTCTGTGTTCGCTCTCTTTGTGCGTGCCATCTGGCTGCCCGGCTACATTAGGATCACACCGTCGCCAAGATCGCACAGCACACACCCACAGATCTACCCCTCCTGTCCAACCTTTGTATTAACCGTCACGTTGATACACTCATTTATTGTGAACGCCATTCATATCATGACATCGAAGTCCGTTGTGTAGTTGTAGAGATTGTTACGAGGTACGAAAGCCTCGAAAAGCAGCAAGAAAACAATGATTAAAGCCCAAAGTACAAAAGAACGATACCGATAGAAGAGAACATTAAGGAGGAGAAAGAGAAGAATAAATTATATTTCATACTGAAGTTCTGCTACAAATGAATCATGAGCATGTGTTTAGTTTTCCATCAGGGGACTTCACCTGTTTTCTCCGAGTCTGTCCTGATTTCTACGCCATAACATTTTCAAACATCTTTGTTCTTTCATTTTTGTTCAATGCCAGATGGATTTTTTTCTTTCAAGCGTCCTTGTAACATGTTGACAGCCAACAAGTGTGTCCTCAAGTAATAAGTTCGGAAACAGAAAAAGGTTTTAGGATATTAGTTTTGAAATGGATTTATTTATATGAATCAAACGATGTATCATTCATGAAATACTACTGCACTAATACACAGTGTGCATTTTAGCTGTGTTGTTAGTTAAAGGCTAAACGAGGACAGAGTCATAAAATAAAATGCCTCCAGAGCCAGATAGATGTAGTTTTCTGCATCACCAGCATATAATCTCCAACCATTTATCACTTACAGCAAGTTAAAAACAAAACAAAAAAAATAATAGTTTGAAATCCTGTGTGGTCTTTGAAGGGGAGAGGAATGTCATTAGATTTAACTCTGACTAAAGGAAGAAGCGTATGCCGCTGTGCTGCCACTCTGCTTAAATCTACAGGGTGCGATTCAAACCCAACCTGTTTCGGTTTGATTCATCTGAACCCTGGAGCACTTCAGTCTTTATGTTTGAGCTCAGACCACCAGATCTTCTATAAAAGAGAGATCCTGTTGTCGTCTAAGTGGACAGCACGGAGGGTTGTTAGCAAGATGCAGATATGTGTGAATTTGATCATGGTCCAATAGCACAGGATACATTTTGTCCCTCTGTTTCTAGTTTGTATGACGGCAGAAAAACAGCCTGCAAATATAGATATTAATAATTCATGCACACAGAAATGGTCTGTGGGTCTAGCTTGGAAAATCAACAGTTATCAACATTGGAGCATGTGCACAAACTGAAACTCCTCACAGACACGTAGATAAAAGTCAGAACACGGTTTAAAAATTCATCACACTTGATTTAGATCTTGTGTTTGATATATAATTCCAGCCAGTCCAGCGAGACGAGAAGAAACCAGGTCAAAATGTCAAACATTTGAGTGACTCTGGGCAGAGCTTTCTGTTGTACAGTGATCTGTCCGTCTGGTGCGTGCACACACTTTAAAAGGGTTAGCGGCAAAGAGGAGGATGATGTCAGAGACAATTAGAGAGACGATTTGTCTGAAGCTTCTTAGTTCATCATGTTAACTGCCGTAGTGGATTTTTGTGATGAAAACATTTGCAAACGCAGGTTTTCCCCACCGTCAGCCAAACTGTACAGTTACATAATAATATATCAGAGATTATTACAATTTCCACTGGTTGTTAAATAGAGTTTTACAGCAGTGTGTAATGGGCTCCTCGCAGTGCTGCTGTTAGCACACACTTAGAGAATATTGCCAATGCAGAAATGAGTCTTCAGAGACTCTGCTGTGTCTCAGGCCCATGATAATAGCTACTGTAACATTTACTGGTCGCAAAAATCAGGTTAATTAAAGTTATGCCTCCTGTTTATGGCTGATTGTAATTGCAATTATTTTTTAAATGCCACAATCTCTGAAAATGTAGCAGGCTGACAAAATGACAAATTTATACTGTGATATATTATATATATATATATATATATATATATATATATATATATATATATATATATATATATATATATATATATATAAAATGAGAAACATTTAAAATACTACTCTACTGACGCACTCTCACACATAAACACAGCTAAATGTGGAGTAGGCGTTCATCCCTGTTGCCCTGAAAGTGTCAAGTAACATCTTAATGTCTTCCCCAAATCTCAACTGGGCCATTTCATGAATTCATGAATGAAATTATTACAACAACGAGGGCATAAAATTGTAGTAGTGCTCATTCATAGAATGCTGATGACAGAGATTATTCATATATGGGTTAAATATACGTATTAATGGAAAATGAACATTACAGGGTTTCAGACATTTTTCTATGTCTTATAAATGTGAATTTGGTGTAGCACAGATAAATTGCCATGAGGTAAAAATGTATTAAACCTCTCCTTCTTGCTGTGCTAATGAGGCCTGCCACGTACTGTTAGAATAACAATCATTAGATGCCTCTGCCCTGACTCCAGAGCTTTGATTATTCTAGTTGTTTGACCGTGTTTCTCCGAGTATGCCGAGCAGAATGTAAATTAATTTTGCTCGCAGTAAATAAAAACAAATGTCTGAAGAACTGCTCCACCCTATGAGATATACTCTGTATTCTTACCATCATTTCTCAATGCTGTTTTTCAGGCCTACACGTGGCTGCAGAAAGAGATGGGCCCTGAAACCGACCCTGTGGTCATAGTCCGATTTATTGGCTCCAGCCAGCTCTCCACAGACCTACGCACCCTCCTCCAGAGCATTTGTGAACAGATTGCACTAAACTACCGCTGCCTGATTCACTTTTTGCCTAACAAGATCCAGGAGATGAGGGAGCTGCTGATCAACCTTCTAGGGGAGTCTTCATTCCACAGGCCCTTGGTGATTGTCCTGGATGCCCTGGAGCAGCTCTCAGACGCTGATGAAGTTCGCAAGCTGTGGTGGCTCCCCATACACCTTCCTCGAACAGTCCGTATTGTAGTCTCAACGTTGCCCAATAAACACGGCATCCTGCAGAAGCTTAGACACCTCATTCACGATGATGGGTATTATGTGGAATTAATCCAGAGGGACCGCAAAGTCTGCAGCCAAACATTAAAGCAGCAGTTACTGGGGGTGAAGAGAAAGGTCACCTCAGGCCAACAGATCTATGTCAACGAGGCGCTTGCCAAGTGTACATTGCCGATGTTTGTCAATCTCATCTACAGAGAAGTAGTTCATTGGAGGTCTCATAAAGATGTGGACGACAGGTCCCTTTGCTCCACAGTGCATGAAAGCATAGAACAGCTTTTCTACTCAGTCGAGAACAAGTTGGGCCAACGATTTGTCTTCAGAGCATTAGGATACATCACCATGGCCAAGGCTGGGCTAACTGAGGTTGAGCTGGAAGATATACTGTCCCTTGATAATATAGTTCTTGGTGATGTAATTGTGGCAACTTACCTCAAGAACCCCTTGAGGATCTCTTATGATTTGGTTGCAAGGCTCAAAGAGGAACTGGATGGTTACCTGGTAGAACGTCAGGTACGTAACGTCACCTTGATGGTTTGGGCCAACCGACACCTGCATCTGATCGCCCAGAAGCTGTATCTTAGCAATGAGGAGGACGTCCATCAAATGCACAGCCTCCTAGCTGAGTACTTTCTGGGGGCATGGTCAGGAGGCAGGAAGAAGATCTTCACTTATGACAACAACCATTTCACTTCCCTGAATATATCTCATCACAAAAACCCCCATCATCAGCAGCATGAAAAAACGTCCTCTGACAAGTACTCGTACGACAGACAGACTCCCGAGCAGCCTTGGGTATTCCAGTGCAACCTTTTGGAGCCTGACATTTTCTTTGTCAACCACAGGAAGATGACAGAGCTGGTGTACCACCTTACCAGGAGCGGGCGCACCGATGACCTCATGTTCGGCGTCATCATGAACTTCAGCTGGCTGTACACAATGATCAAGATTGGCCAGTTTGAAAAGGCTCTAACAGACATTGACCTAGCTTACAGCTACACCCAAGAAAAAGAACTGAAGTTCCTGGCAACCACTCTCCGTAGCGTGAAGGTAAAAGTGCTGAAGAACCCTGCGTCGCTGTCCGCAGAACTGCAGCAAAGGCTCCTGCCAGTCGTCACCTCCCTCCCCAAGCTCAGACACCTCCTCCTGGAATGTGACAAAGATGGCCCGAAGTACTGCTCCATTGTGCCTCTCCACTCCTCTATGGACGTCACCTATAGTCCAGAGAGGCTTCCACTCTGCTCTAGCTACATGCAGATTGTGGAAATATTGCCCACTCTAGCCCCAAACATAGTCCTTGTAGCCCTGGAAGATGGGTCTGTCAGCACCTGGGATGTAGAGAGTAGACAACTTCTAAGACAGATCGACACAGCCAGATCTGTTGTGTTAGGTATCAGGCTAACCACTGACGAAAAGTATCTAGTTGTGGCCACAACCAAAAACACGCTGCTCATCTATGATAATCACAAGTCCTGCCTTTTATCGGAGGTTGAAATCAAGGGGTCCAAACATGCTGGTGTCACTGGTGGAGTGGCTTTTATCAATGGTTTTACTTTGTCCACCCATCATGCTTTGGCTTGGCTTGAGGCCAGTAAAGACGTCAATGTTATTGACCTACTCTACGGTTGGCCTCTCTACCAGTTCCATTGCTGGTACGAGGTGACTTGTGTCCAGTGCTCTCCAGATGGAATGTATGCCTTCTGTGGCCAGTACCTCAACACCGCATCCATCTTTCATTTAGGAAATGGGGACAAGCTGGCCACTGTTACCTCTGAGTTTTCCGGGGGATTCGTAAAGTCCATTCTAGTTCTGGACACCCTTAACCAAATGGTGATGATTGACAATGAAGGCAGTTTGTCAGTTTGGAACACCAAAGAGATCACCAACCCACGGCTGATGGAGGATTATGATTGCAGAGGGGATGACAGTGAAGTGGTGGGCATAGAGTTATCAGAAGACCAACGCTCCATTCTCATTTGCAAGGCCAGAAGTATCGAGGTTCTGGACACAAAAGTTTGGAAGATGGTAGAGAAGTTCAAAGCCAAACGTACCGAACGCTTTGTGGCTGCTGTTCTCTCAAAGAATGGACAAAGCATTGTGGCCTCCATGGAGAACACCTCCTCCATCTTTGTCTGGAGGAGAGACAGTGGACAGTGCATGGCTAGCCTGATTGAGATCTCAGGGGCTATCGTCAAACTCATTAAATCGGTCCACCACAACCTGCTCCTTTCTGTTGCAAGCAGTGGAGTGCTGTCTGTTTGGGACATTGATATCATCACAGCTATGTCCAACATTGACAAAACAGGCAAGAAGATCCAGACCTTGCTGCTGTCCGGCAGGGAGGATTATGTGTTTACTATGGACGGTTCAGAAGCTGTCCACAAGTGGAACTTCAACACTGGCTTCATTGAGACAGTCTTTAAGCACGAAGGCATAGTGGAGAACTGTGTCCTAACCTCCTCAGGGGATCTCATGGTAACTTCAGATGACAAGTCCAGTCAGTACATCTGGCAAACCAACAGTGGAGAAAACATCTTCCGCATCAATGGACAGAGAATATCACAGCTGCTAATCACCCACAACGACCAGTTTGTGGTGTCCCTCTGTGAGCAGAACGCCTCCAGAGTCTGGAGGCTCGCAACCGGGCACAAAGTGTGCAACATTTTAGTCACCCTCCAGAACGCACTGATCACCACAGCAAACACTTTCCTTGTGGGAACCTCCAAAAACAAGCTCCTCGCTGTCAGCCTGTGGTCAGGCAGCGTGTCCAAGAAGTTTGTCTGTGATGACGGCATTACCATTGTAAACTTCAAGCTCATTCCCGACTGCCCTGACTGCGTGGTGTTCATCACGTCCACGGAGACCGTCTTCATCTGGAGTGTTGCGGATGAGTCGGTCTGCAGGAGAGTCCAGCTGCCAACCAACTTCCTCAAAAATCTAGAGGACTTCCAGATCTCACCTAATGGGAAACTAGGAATCATCTCCAAAGGTGATGAGAACATTAACGTCCTCGACCTCCACAGCGGGAAGCTGAGGCTTGTCCATGCCGCTGGTATAATTTGGCGTCAGAAATTATCAAGAGATGGACGTTATCTAGTGTATGTCTGTTTCCGGAACTGTGATGAAGACGACGACGCCGGTGTCGTTTCCAATCTGATCGTGATGCGCCTTGCTGATGGTAAGAGCATCGGCACATGTTCCCTATACAAGACGCCCACCTTCCTGTCCCTGTCGCAGCGAGCGCTAAACATCATCATTGGCTTCGAGGACGGCAGCATCGGCACATACACGGTAGTCGATCGCGTGGATGCTGCCCTCAAGATAAAGATAGCCACCTCAAACAGCCGACAGATCGTCAACAATGCCTCGCAGAAGGTGCGTCCCAAATGTGGCAACCATTCCTTTAAGGCGGTTGCCGACTGCACTTGGAGGGAGTCGACGGAGGTCTTCTCCAGGGACAGCCCTATCAACGTGTCGGACTCTGGGGAAGGTGAGTCGACCACGCCAACAAAAAAGACTGAACTGCTGCAGTGATTGGTGGAGATCAGAGAAGCGGGTAGGGTTAGGACAGGCGGGCGGAGATAGGCGACAAAGTTTAGAATCTCTGGGGTTGCAGTTGATTCTTGTTTACAGCCACGTGTTTCAGCTGCAGATGTCAGCCCTCTGGGTAGTTAATGGGCCGACCGTTTTAACGCTGCACTCAAATGATGTATTACTTACTTCCAACTTATGATACCGTTTCTCTTTGTTTTACACACCAAGACTGTTAGAAAAAAATACTATGTTTTTGAAAAGAAGAAACACGTCAAATCTGTGAGGTATTAGTTTGCCATTATGTGTCCTTTTGCATTTGAAGAACAAAGTTATTATTCAAATGTCTCAGTCAAACATTTTTTCAAAGCCATTCCAGTGATCTTAGCCACTTTCATTGTACACTATCTTTATTTACATTGTGCACATTAAGCCATAATGTTGTTCTTTAAAAAAAAGGAAATAAAAAAAAAAGAGTGTATTTATGTTTGTATCAACATCAGTCGGTACTGTACAAAAACTATGAACATATGTACATATCCCTTTTTGGCTGCTGCAATTTGTGCAACTCCTTAAAAATGTTATGTTGTGCTTAATGCAATCAAAGTGAGTGCCTGGAATTTAAAAATGTTCTTTATGTGCAGATTACAAGATTTATGAAAATGCAGGGAATTTGTAAACACAGTATACACACAGTTACATGATACTTGCATTGATGTTAAATCTAAAACAATCAGTGTACTGAAATCCAGTCAACAACACGAGTGGCAGACGGCATTGCTCTTTGTAATGATAGTTGTAGAAATTTCCTGGAACAGTTTACGTAAATTTGAATTTACCCGCAGTTCCATCGGTCCGTGTGCTGTTTGTGTTAAAGGGAAACACCACTATTGAGCATACAGTGTAGCATAGCACCATACACATTCACGCCTTAACCAGTGTACTTGCTTTAGGTTTAGTGGAGTTTGTTCAAATGTAGAAAAAAGGACAGGAGAGATTAGCCCGACGTTTCACCGAAACAACTCGGCCATGTGAATATACGTAGAGGTTTAGACAGTAGGTGGAAGCACTTTACGAGTGAGACGTCATTAGATTTATTCATACGAAAACACTGTATAAAATTGTTTAAAGTGATCTAGAGTTGTCTTACAAATATTGGTATTGGATTTGCCTACAAAAATACACAAGGCCATCCGGGTACTTGCAGGCTACAGCTCACAGTTCACGGCTCACTTGAAATGCTACAGTCCCTCTATATACATATTTATGCCTGGTATGATACAAAAAACAAAAAAAAAAACAACAGAGACGGGCCATTTAGAAATATATGGGGTCAAATAAAAGGGTCAATGAGATTCAGTTTGTGAAATATTGTAGAAATCACATTGTATGTCAGCTTTTTAAAACTTGTAGGGAAAAGAATTTTTAAATTACATGTATGAATTTAGTCCTGCTACAGCCAGAACATGAATAACATTTACACTTTGAATTTCTTTACATTAGGTTGTACTTTCTGTTTCTGTTTGCATATTGCTGCCACGCTGCTCAGTAACAACACAATCTCACCACGTCTCAACCCCAGCATGAAACACAAAGACAT